>CAWUFW010014544.1:0-408575 GCA_963921515.1 Calotriton arnoldi
CCAGGCCCCCTGAGTAGGGGTGGTGGTAGTGGTAGGCATCCAGGCCCCCATGAGTAGGGGTAGTGGTAGGCATCCATCCCCCTATGAGTGGGGATGGTGTTAGTGGTAGGCATCCATCCCCCTATGAGTGGGGATAGTAGTAGTGACAGGCATCCAGGCCCCCATGAGTAGGGGTGGTGGTAGTGGTTGGCATCCATCCCCCTATGAGTGGGGATGGTATTAGTGACAGGCATCCAGGCCCCCATGAGTAGGGGGTGGTGGTAGCGGTAGGCATCCATCCCCCTATGAGTGGGGATGGTAGTAGTGACAGGCATCCAGGCCCCCTGAGTAGGGGTGGTGGTAGTGGTAGGCATCCATCCCCCTATGAGTGGGGATGGTGTTAGTGGTAGGCATCCAGGCCCCCTGAGTAGGGGTGGTGGTAGTGGTAGGCATCCAGGCCCCCTGAGTAGGGGTGGTGGTAGTGGTAGGCATCCATCCCCCTATGAGTGGGGATGGTAGTAGTGACAGGCATCTTGGCCCCCATGAGTAGGGGTGGTGGTAGTGGTAGGCATCCAGGCCCACATGAGTAGGGGTGGTGGTAGTGGTAGGCATCCATCCCCCTATGAGTGGGGATGGTAGTAGTGACAGGCATCCAGGCCCCCCTGAGTAGGGGTGGTGGTAGTGGTAGGCATCCAGGCCCCCAAGAGTAGGGGTGGTGGTAGTGGTAGGCATCCATCCCCCTATGAGTGGGGATGGTAGTAGTGACAGGCATCCAGGCCCCCATGAGTAGGGGTGGTGGTAGTGGTAGGCATCCAGGCCCCCATGAGTAGGGGTGGTGGTAGTGGTAGGCATCCATCCCCCTATGAGTGGGGATGGTAGTAGTGACAGGCATCCAGGCCCCCTGAGTAGGGGTGGTGGTAGTGGTAGGCATCCAGGCCCCCATGAGTAGGGGTGGTGGTAGTGGTAGGCATCCATCCCCCTATGAGTGGGGATGGTAGTAGTGACAGGCATCCAGGCCCCCCTGAGTAGGGGTGGTGGTAGTGGTAGGCATCCATCCCCCTATGAGTGGGGATGGTGTTAGTGGTAGGCATCCATCCCCCTATGAGTGGGGATGGTAGTAGTGACAGGCATCCAGGCCCCCATGAGTAGGGGTGGTGGTAGTGGTAGGCATCCATCCCCCTATGAGTGGGGATGGTAGTAGTGACAGGCAGCCAGGCCCCCATGAGTAGGGGTGGTGGTAGTGGTAGGCATCCATCCCCCTATGAGTGGGGATGGTAGTAGTGACAGGCATCCAGGACCCCATGAGTAGGGGTGGTGGTACTGGTAGGCATCCAGGCCCACATGAGTAGGGGTGGTGGTAGTGGTAGGCATACATCCCCCTATGAGTGGGGATGGTAGTAGTGACAGGCATCCAGGCCCCCCTGAGTAGGGGTGGTGGTAGTGGTAGGCATCCAGGCCCCCCTGAGTAGGGGTGGTGGTAGTGGTAGGCATCCATCCCCCTATGAGTGGGGATGGTAGTAGTGACAGGCATCCAGGCCCCCCTGAGTAGGGGTGGTGGTAGTGGTAGGCATCCAGGCCCCCATGAGTAGGGGTGGTGGTAGTGGTAGGCATCCATCCCCCTATGAGTGGGGATGGTAGTAGTGACAGGCATCCAGGCCCCCCTGAGTAGGGGTGGTGGTAGTGGTAGGCTTCCAGGCCCCCATGAGTAGGGGTGGTGGTAGTGGTAGGCATCCATCCCCCTATGAGTGGGGATGGTAGTAGTGACAGGCATCCAGGCCCCCCTGAGTAGGGGTGGTGGTAGTGGTAGGCATCCAGGCCCCCATGAGTAGGGGTAGTGGTAGGCATCCATCCCCCTATGAGTGGGGATGGTGTTAGTGGTAGGCATCCATCCCCCTATGAGTGGGGATAGTAGTAGTGACAGGCATCCAAGCCCCCATGAGTAGGGGTGGTGGTAGTGGTTGGCATCCATCCCCCTATGAGTGGGGATGGTAGTAGTGACAGGCATCCAGGCCCCCATGAGTAGGGGTGGTGGTAGTGGTAGGCATCCATCCCCCTATGAGTGGGGATGGTAGTAGTGACAGGCATCCAGGCCCCCTGAGTAGGGGTGGTGGTAGTGGTAGGCATCCATCCCCCTATGAGTGGGGATGGTGTTAGTGGTAGGCATCCAGGCCCCCTGAGTAGGGGTGGTGGTAGTGGTAGGCATCCAGGCCCCCCTGAGTAGGGGTGGTGGTAGTGGTAGGCATCCATCCCCCTATGAGTGGGGATGGTAGTAGTGACAGGCATCTTGGCCCCCATGAGTAGGGGTGGTGGTAGTGGTAGGCATCCAGGCCCACATGAGTAGGGGTGGTGGTAGTGGTAGGCATCCATACCCCTATGAGTGGGGATGGTAGTAGTGACAGGCATCCAGGCCCCCCTGAGTAGGGGTGGTGGTAGTGGTAGGCATCCAGGCCCCCAAGAGTAGGGGTGGTGGTAGTGGTAGGCATCCATCCCCCTATGAGTGGGGATGGTAGTAGTGACAGGCATCCAGGCCCCCATGAGTAGGGGTGGTGGTAGTGGTAGGCATCCAGGCCCCCATGAGTAGGGGTGGTGGTAGTGGTAGGCATCCATCCCCTATGAGTGGGGATGGTAGTAGTGACAGGCATCCAGGCCCCCTGAGTAGGGGTGGTGGTAGTGGTAGGCATCCAGGCCCCCATGAGTAGGGGTGGTGGTAGCGGTAGGCATCCATCCCCCTATGAGTGGGGATGGTAGTAGTGACAGGCATCCAGGCCCCCTGAGTAGGGGTGGTGGTAGTGGTAGGCATCCATCCCCTATGAGTGGGGATGGTGTTAGTGGTAGGCATCCATCCCCCTATGAGTGGGGATGGTAGTAGTGACAGGCATCCAGGCCCCCATGAGTAGGGGTGGTGGTAGTGGTAGGCATCCATCCCCCTATGAGTGGGGATGGTAGTAGTGACAGGCAGCCAGGCCCCCATGTGTAGGGGTGGTGGTAGTGGTAGGCATCCATCCCCCTATGAGTGGGGATGGTAGTAGTGACAGGCATCCTTGCCCCCCTGAGTAGGGGTGGTGGTAGTGGTAGGCATCCATCCCCCTATGAGTGGGGATGGTAGTAGTGACAGGCATCCAGGCCCCCCTGAGTAGGGGTGGTGGTAGTGGTAGGCATCCATCCCCCTATGAGTGGGGATGGTAGTAGTGACAGGCACCCAGGCCCCCCTGAGTAGGGGTGGTGGTAGTGGTAGGCATCCAGGCACCCCTGAGTAGGGGTGGTGGTAGTGGTACGCATCCATCCCTCTATGAGTGGGGATGGTAGTAGTGACAGGCATCCAGGCCCCCCTGAGTAGGGGTGGTGTTAGTGGTAGGCATCCATCCCCCTATGAGTGGGGATGGTAGTAGTGACAGGCATCCAGGCCCCCCTGAGTAGGGGTGGTGGTAGTGGTAGGCATCCAGCCCCCTATGGGTGTGTATGGCATTGGTGGTAGCCATCCCGCCCCTATGGTTCTGCTGTTGCTAGTGTACGTCATTTCTGCATCCCTATGTGTGTGTGACATATGTTGGGTATGTGTTGTTTCTTTGTGTAGTTGGTGTTTGACTTACTGTCTTCGCCGTGCGCGTCCGTACCGGTCCCGGTAATAGATGTAGAGTATTGGTAGGACCTGCGCGATGGGATTCATGTTTTGCTCGTCTCGTTCGGGTTTCTCGTGGCTTGGACTCGTACTCGTCGCTGGCTTGTTCGTCTCGTAGCCGTGGATCGTCTTGTGGCGTGAATCGGAGCTTATGTGCAGCTCTCCCGGATGCTCTGACATGCCGGACGTAGCGACGGGTTCGGCGTGTACGGAGTGCGCATCGTACTAGTCCGGCCGGAAGGTGCTGTGTATTTGGTTCCGTGCGACTCGATTCCGCGTTTACGGATCCGGCTCGGGCGGGGAACAGGAGCTGAAATGGGTGAGTACCGCTCGCTCGGAATCTGGGCTGTTATGCGCATCGTACTTGCTCGTTCGGACGACTGTTCGAATCGGTCGGGAAACACGCATTCGGCTGGGTTTTTTTCCGGACGGATAGTGTTAGGTGCGCTTCCGACCCGAATCGGAATCGACCCCTAAGTGGGGAATAAGAGTAAAGCCTTGACGCGCTGGGGCTATAAACTTCTAGTTCATGCGGGGTATACCTCAGGGTCAAGGGGGACAGGAATCTTGGTCAAAAAAAGTCTAGCACTCACCCCGACACGAACATGGGCAGACCCCCAGGGTAGATTTGTAGTCCTAGAGGCAAGGTGGGAGTGACAGGTGCTAAATGTGATATCTGCATATCTTCCACCAGCGTTAGGTAAGGAGGCACTCGCAGACCTAGGGAAAATTATGGTAGATCTCCCGGTGGGCACTCTTATTCTGGGTGGAGATTACAATCTGACCCTTGATGTACAACTAGATAGACAACCAGTATGTTCCCAGGCCCGCCCAAACACACAGATGTCTGAATTCACAAAAGCGATGGGACTTACCGATGTCTGGCGATACTTTCACCCAGATCTAACCCACTTTACCTACTACTCGAGGGCCCACAAGAGTCTATCGCGTATAGATTACTTTTGACGCACGTGACAGATATCGGAAACTTTCAAAACCCCCGCGGGGGAGGGTTAAGGGCTGCGGACCAGGTACCTTTAAACGGAGGGAGGGGCGACAGGCACTCTGCCTTGTTGGGGAGTGGGTAGTTTAACATCCACTGGCAGGGGAGCAGGGAGGGGGAAGGATGGTATGGGGAGGGGGGATATGTTTTGTTTATGTGTTCAAGTCACAAGTTTGGAAGCGCTGGAATCAACCATAGGTTATATCTCCATAGCAGGGGAGCAGGCAATTAAGTTGGTATGTAGAGCTGTTCCGCCCGACTGCTGTTTACTGTTCACAGTCACTAAAGAAATAGTGATTAATGCAGGCCTTGCTCCATATTTTCAGTCCCTGAGCTCCTTTGAAACCCGTTTCACGGAATCATGGCTGGAGGAGTAACAGATATGTCGCTCTCCGTCCTGACCTGGAATGTCCAAGGAATGGGAGATCAAATAAAACGGGGTATTGTACTACAATATCTTAAACGACAAGCCCCAGATTTGGTCCTGTTACAAGAAACACACTTAGTGGGGAATAAGAGTAAAGCCTTGACGCGCTGGGGCTATAAACTTCTAGTTCATGCGGGGTATACCTCAGGGTCAAGGGGGACAGGAATCTTGGTCAAATAAAGTCTAGCACTCACCCCGACACGAACATGGGCAGACCCCCAGGGTAGATTTGCAGTCCTAGAGGCAAGGTGGGAGTGACAGGTGCTAAATGTGATATCTGCATATCTTCCACCAGCGTTAGGTAAGGAGGCACTCGCAGACCTAGGGAAAATTATGGTAGATCTCCCAGTGGGCACTCTTATTCTGGGTGGAGATTTCAATCTGACCCTTGATGAACAACTAGATAGACAGCCAGTACGTCCCCAGGCCCGCCCAAACACACAGATGTCTGAATTCACGAAAGCGATGGGACTTACCGATGACTGGCGATACTTTCACCCAGATCTAACCCACTTTACCTACTACTCGAGGGCCCACAAGAGTCTATCGCGTATAGATTACTTTTTGACGCACGTGACAGATATCGGAAACTTTCGAAACCCCCGCGGTTTACCGCGAGGCATATCTGACCTGACCATTCACCGGTGTGGGTGGAGCTCACATACTATAATCAGAGACAGAGAAACAATATAAACATTAATCCCTGGTTGCTCAAAATTCCGGACATAAAGGAAAGCCTAATAACCCAGTCACGAACATACGTCACGGCTATGAGGTCTGGTTACTTGGCAACCAGACACGCAGCTGCTGCACGCCGTAGCGTGACGCGCACGCGGACGTTTTTACGCTCTGGCAGTCTTATCAAGGGCTTGCCTCACACACAGTAAACGGCTGACGTCCTGCAGCGCGTTGTACAGTACTATTGCCTGTCATTGCCTGTTAGAAGTAAAACAACCCATGAAGGATATCTCACTAGAATTTACCCGATCCTTCGTCCTCACCCTCACCCTTATGAACATTCCAAGAAGCGATGTCTAAGATCTCACCCGCTTTTGCGTTGCCAACATCATTTGAACTAATATGATGGGGCGGTGATCACGTTGACCCGACCTCAATTTCCCAATAAGGATATACCAACTAGGATTCATTCTGATTAACCATAGGCTGTCCTCCCCCCTCTCCCCTGT
Organism: Calotriton arnoldi; assembly: GCA_963921515.1. Lineage (NCBI taxonomy): Eukaryota > Metazoa > Chordata > Amphibia > Caudata > Salamandridae > Calotriton > Calotriton arnoldi. Next base: position 6,216 of record CAWUFW010014544.1, read on the forward strand.
CCTGAAGAAGACCCGCATTGACTAATCAAAAGTGCATATATTTGGGTTGAAAAGTCGACAACACTTTCCGGTTCAGTTCAAGGCTTTGCTTGCAAACGAACAAACCTGGATATAGCAGCATAGTCATTGTGTACTCTGACCCTCTTTTTCCCTTGTACATACTCCAATCACCTTGTATATAATACACCTTTATCACTGAGCACAATATGTCACTTAATCACGTATCACCTTGTATTTTTACACTTTGTTGACAGCCTTTATATCGGCATGTCGGTATATATAAATGATGCAATTTATATAAAATAACGTAATACCCCATATGCTTGTTGTCGATCTTTGATGTGTGTCCTGTGTGTGTTCTTTTTGCCATTTAATGTCCTAAGAAATTGCATAAAATTATTCAGAAAATTGAATTGTTTTTATTAAGAAATAGTTGTGCATACCCGACAGAACCACTGTTTTGTTTATAAGAACCCAGTCGGAGCATTATTTTAATGAAAAAGTAGGCTCGGTGGAATCGGCACAAACAATATGGGAGGCCTTTAAGACGGTACTGAAGGGGCAGGCACTGGCGCACAAAGTGGGTTATGATAAAAAGCAACAAGCAGAATTAATACAGCTTGAGAGCGACCTATACCAGCTCGAAACAGACCATGCACAGTCTCCCAGCGATACCACCGCCCACCACTTATCCCTCAAACAATTAGAATATAAAACCCTAGCTGCAGAAAAGGTGAGGGCCCGATTGCTCGACACACGGCACAGGCTCTATGAACTAGGAGATAGAGCTGGCATGGTTGGAAAGGAGAGAACAGGAAGAGCGATGGGTGCCTAGATTTACGATAAATAACGCACAACATCTAACAGACCCAAAAGCTATAGCCGATGCACTTGCAGACCATTTGGAACAAGTTTACACCTCCTCGACCACTGCCACAGCAGAGGATTCCCGCCAATTGCTGGCGGATATCTGTCTGCCCACCCTGTTCACTGAGGACAGGAATATACTGGAGGAGGATCTCTCCGATGATGAGATCCGCCTCGCGATAAATAGTATACAATCTGGGAAGGCGATGGGTCCCAACGGGATCCCTATCAAATTCCTGAAAAGTACGGCCTCACTTGTTGCGCCCCACCTACGAGAAATGTACAACGAAAGTTATGATAAAGGGGTTTTGCCAGTGGACCAGCGACTGGCTTCCTTCGTGGTTATTCGTAAACCGGGGAAAACCGCAGACAGCTGTGGATCTTATAGGCCAATTTCGTTAATTAACGTTGAAGCAAAAATCCTTGCAAAGCTCCTGGCGTCTCGCCTGATCACGAGGATCCCCTCATTGGTTCACGCGGATCAATCAGGTTTTGTGCCAGGCCGGAACACTGCGCTGAACATCCGTCGTCTCCATAGCGTTTTAGGCCGCAAGCAACTAATAGAGGAAGATGCAGTAATATTATCGTTAGACGCCAAATTGGCGTTCGATTCCATTGAATGGCCGTATCTCTTTGAAGTGCTTCGACGCCTGGGGTTTGGCCCGAAATTCGTGAAGTGGATTAAGTTGCTTTATACGGACCTAAAGGGTCAGGTCAGTGTCAACAACCGTCTGTCCAGGACATTCTCACTGGGAAGGGGTACAAGACAAGGTTGTCCCCTGTCCCCCCTGATTTTCTCACTAATACTGGAACCACTGGCCTCATGGGTGAGGAGGGATCCGCTGCTTAGAGGGCTGAAGTGGGCAGAGGGACACGAAGATAGGATATCCCTCTATGCCAATGATATCCTGCTATATTTGGCGTCTCCTTATAAATCGGTACATAGAATCTTGAATATATTCACGAATTTCGGCAGGTATTCCGGTTACTCGATCAACTGGTCTAAATCGGTGATCTTTGCGATCCAGGGACCGGTCCCAAAACTCCCCACAGGCTGTGAGGTAGAGGTAGCTACTGAAGGATTCCGCTACCTTGGGATCTATATAACTCCCGATCCTCAGATTTTTTACGGTATGAACTTGGCAGTCCCTCTGGAGAGATTGCGTAATGACGTTAAGCATTGGAGGTCACTGCCCCTCTCATTACTGGGTCGAGCTGCCCTCTTTAAGATGCTTGCTCTCCCCCGTTTCTTATATATCCTCCAAAATTGCCCACATAAGGTCCCCGATTCCTACTTCAAGAACATAGAAAGTGAGTTCGGACCCTACTATGGGACGGAAAGGCACCCCGAATAGCACTAAACAAATTAACGAAGGGTTGGTACGATGGAGGCATTGCACTCCCAGATATGCGATTATATTACTGGGCTTCGCAGTTGATTGTGGTAAATCACTGGATTTATCATTCCCCGTTGGATCCAGCTTATATGCTGGATAAATACCAAATGGGTAGAGAGGGCTATCTTGGAGCCCTCTACTCGAAAGTTCGGAAAGGTCGATACCTGGGACCAACGGCCCACACGGTAGAGATCTGGCGCCAAGCTAATGGCCGGCTCGGATGGTCGGATGTACTGACACAAGCCACTCCATTATGGTCCACTCAAAAGCTGGGTTTACTCTGTTATCAGCCAGGTTTTGATAGGTGGGACACTATTAGGATCTCGACAATTGGCCATTTAGTAAATAAAGGGAAAATATTAACATTTGCAGAATTGGGGGAGAAATATGAACTTGCTCAGGGGGAGGTTTTCAGGTATCTACAGGTTTGTCATGCCCTTAAAGCCGCACTACTCAATATGGGCCATATACCAGAGTCGTCCCCTCTGGAGGACCGATTGCTCTCGGAACCTATGTCGGAGAAAGCTGTATCGTTAACATATAGGAAGTTGTGTAACAACTTACCGGATCCATTCCATACTCTCCGATAAAGGTGGCAGACCGATGTGGGGCAAATCGAAGATGACGACTGGCAAACGGCACTGATGTCCCCAAGAGAAGCCGCCATTTCTCTTAGGCTCTGTCTTATTCAACTGAAAATCCTGCACAGAGCCTATCTCACCGGGGTCACCTTAGCTAAAATAGGGAATAGACAAGACGCACGGTGTCTCCGCAGCTGCCATCAGGAGGCCACTTTTTATCACACTATCTGGGATTGCCCCTACATACAAACTCTATGGGAAAAGGCCACAAACCACATGCAGAGGGCACTAGGAAAGGAGATTAATTTAACACCACAATGGGACTCCTTAATATATGGGACGATACAGACCTAATGGAGGTGGAGCAACAGATGGCCACTTTTGGATACACATTAGTGAAGCAGGCGATTGCAATGAAGTGGGGGGTGGAAGAGAAACCATTGTCAATGAATTGGGCTAAGGAGTTAGACAAGTGCATGATAGCAGAAAAGGAAGTGTTCAAAGCAAGGGGTTGCCCTAAGAAATGGGATAAAAAATGGAGCAGGTGGAATGCGTACCGAGGGGACTTGTGTACATCGCCTACCAAAGAGATGGAGTTGAGACAGAATGTCAGGAACAGTATTGTGGCAAATGACTGATTAACTTTTGATTCCTTGTATGCGTGAATGATGTAACTGCATTGCACACTATGTATTCGAAAGAAATGTGATGTTTTTGTTTTTCGATTCAATAAAATAAATCTTAAAAAAAAAAAAATGCAAACAAATCTTATACAAAAAACATACATCACATACATATAAAATATATACTAAAATACATACCAATAATAAAAAATGATATTTTAACAACTATATTTTTGCAAACGATAATAAACACTTTGATATTTTTTAAATCGATATTACTTACCTTAAGTCGATATTCTTGACCACGATATTCTTGCTGTCGATATTCCTGACCCACGATATTAAGGACTCGATAGTTGTGCAACTCGATATTTTGTACTCGATATTCTGTCTCTGCACCGGTCCGAGCCTCATCCTCGAAAGGAAGCACTTTCCCTACTGCTCCTCAAGATAGGGAATCCAAGAAGCTGGACCATCTTGGGAAGAAGATGTTTTTTTCCATCAGCTTAGGACTGCGGTCGGTGAGAACCGCATATCTCTTTGGCCGTTACACACATTCAGTGTGGGGTCACAGTTACGCAAGTGCTGCCACAGTGCCCGGAGGAGACCCAGGCCGTGCTCACCTGCGCTATAGCTGAGGGTTGAGACGCAGCAAAGTTCCGCATCCGGAGCAGGCTGGATACTGCTGACTCGCTGGGTAGGACGATTTCCACGTCCGTAGCCCTGAGGTGCTACACTTGGCTAAGAACCTCTGGCTTCTCTGGGGATGTCCAATCTACCCTTTTGGATATGCCCTTTGATGGCCGTCCCCTGTTTGACAGCAAGGCGGACAACGCGCTCGAGCGCTTCAAGGACTGTAGGGCTATGGCCAGGTCCTTGGGCCTTGCAGCAACTTCTCGCCCCATGCAGTCTTCCTTTTGCCCCTTTCGTGGCCACAGAAGGGGTGGCCCACCACATTCCTCCCAGGGCCACAGGGCTGCACAAGCCACCCAGCCTCTGTGCGGCCGGGGACGTGGGACCCAGCGTCGTGGGCCCGGAGGCCAGAGGGCAGGTCAGTCTACCAATGCCCCCCTGCAGCTGCCTCCAAACCTTCCTAGTCCGACTTTTTAGAGCCACCAGTTGCCAGTGGGGGGCAGGATCCGCCATCACCTCCCCCACTCGCACAACATCACGTAGGACAGGTGGATTTTGCAGATAGTCTGAAGGGGCTACTCCTTCCCCTTCGAGACTACTCCTACCTCCATTCCACCGACACTCCATCGCATGTTGGAGGATCACTTGGCTCTTCTCCGTCAGGAAGTTACGGCTCCCTTGGCCAAGGAAGCCATTGAGCGAGTCCCTGTGCCAGAAGTAGGTCGTGGTTGTTATTGCCACTACTTCCTGGTACCCTGGGAAGGACAAAGGCCTGCGTCCTATCTTGGCTCTCAGGGACGTCAACCGCTTCCTCCAGAAGGAGAAGTTCAGAATGTTGACATTAGCTCAGGTCCTGTCTGCCCTTGACCCTGGAGACTGGATGGTAGCGTTGGACTTGCAGGATGCTTATTTCCACATCCCCGTCCTGCCAGCCCACAGGCGTTACCTACGGTTCACGGTAGGCCACGAGCATTTTCAGTTTACCATGCTCCCCTTTGACCTTACCAGCGCCCCTCAGGTGTTCACGAAAGTGATGGCGGTGGTCGCAGCTCATCTGCGCAGATCAGGGGTTCCAGTCTTCCCCTATCTCAACGACTGGCTGTTGAAGGCGAGCTCAGCCCAGGCTGTCATCTCCCACCTCCAGACTACGGCGGATCTCCTGCACTCGCTGGGGTTCACTATCAACGTGCCAAAGTCACACCTGATTCCCTCTCAGAAGCTTTTTTCATCGGAGCAGTTCTGGATACAGCGCAGTTTCGGGCTTATCCTGTCGAGCAGCGAGTCCGGGATATTCGGGCTATGATACCGATGTTTCAACCTCTATCCAGGATTTCGGAGAGAATGACCCTAAGGCTGCTGGGCCTCATGGCCTCCTGCATCCTGCTGGTGGATCATGTCAGGTGGCTTATGCGGGCTCTGCAGTGGGACCTGAAGTTCCAGTGGGCGCAGCATTAGGGGAATCTTTCTGATTGCGTCCAGATCTCGGAGGGCACTGTGCACCAATTGCAGTGGTGGCTAACGGACCAGGATTGGGTCAACGGCAGATCCCTCTCCCTTCCCCAACCAGAGTTCACAGTGGTGACAGATGCATCACTCCTGGGATGGGCGGTCACATGGGAGAGGCAGAGATCAGAGGCCTCTGGTCTCCAGCGGAGCCCAGGCTCCACATCAACCTTCTGGAGCTCCGGCGATTCGTCTTGCACTGAAGGCATTTCTTCCTTCTGTCAGAGGGAGGGTAGTGCAGGTGTTCACAGACAACACCACCGCCATGTGGTACTGCAACAAACAGGGCGGGGTGGGGTCGTGGACCCTATGTCAAGAGGCTCTTTGCCTTTGGATGTGGCTGGAACATCAGCGCATGTCCCTGGTGGTTCAACACCAGGCAGGTTCCCTGAACGCCAGGGCGGACGAACTCAGCCGCCGGTGCATGATGGATCACCAATAGCGTCTTCACTCGGAGGTGGTGCAAGGTCTCTTTCAGCAGTGGGGAGAGCCTTGGTTAGATCTGTTCGCCACCAAAGAGAACGCGCAATGTCAGCAGTTCTGTGCATTGGAATTTCCAAGGCGGAACTCGCTCGGCGACGCTTTTGGTCGTGAGTGGAATTGCTTTATTCTATATGCCTTTCCGCCTATACCACTTCTGCCCAGAGTACTGAAGAAGATCAAGCGCGACCGGGCCCAAGTCATTCTTGTGGCTCCGGACTGGGCACGAAGAGTCTGGTATCCTGAGCTCTTGAACATGGCCATCGATCCTCCGATCAGACTGCCTCTTCGGGAGGATCTTCTGTTGCAGCAGCAGGGGACGGTACTCCACCCGAACCTGTCCAGCCTCCACCTCCTTGCGTGGAAATTGAGCGGCGACAGTTGACAGCTTTCGACCTTCCTCCCGAAGTCTGCAATGTCATCTTAGCATCCAGGCGTCCCTCTACTAAGACAGTATACGCCTGTAGATGGAACAAATTTGTGGCATGGTGCGCAGCAAAGCCTATGGATCCCCTTTCTGCCCCTCTTTCTGAGGTTCTCCTATTCATACTTTCTTTGGTCCAGCAGGGCTCTGATCTGGGCACCTTAAAGGCTATATTTTGGCCAATTTGGCCTTTCTTCGTATTCCTGATCAGCCTTCTCTTTTCAAGTCCCCTATGTCAAGAGGCTCTTTGCCTTTGGACGTGGCTGGAACATCAGGGCATGTCCCTGGTGCTCCAACACCAGGCAGGTTCCCTGAACGCCAGGGCGGACGAACTCAGCTGCCGGTGCATGATGGATCACCAATGGCGTCTTCACTCGGAGGCAGTGCAAGGTCTCTTTCAGCAGTGGGGAGAACCTTGGTTAGATCTGTTCGCCACCGAAGAGAACGCGCAATGTCAGCAGTTCTGTGCATTGGAATTTCCAAGGCGGCACTCGCTCGGGGACGCTTTTCGTCGCGAGTGGAATTGCTTTATTCTATATGGCTTTCCGCCTATACCACTTCTGCCCAGAGTACTGAAGAAGATCAAGTGCGACCCGGCCCAAGTCATTCTTGTGGCTCTGGACTGGGCATGAAGAGTCTGGTATCCTGAGCTCTTGAACATGGCCATCGATCCTCCGATCAGACTGCCTCTTCGGGAGGATCTTCTGTCGCAGCAGCAGGGGATAGTACTCCACTCAAACCTGTCCAGCCTCCACCTCCTTGCGTGGAAATTGAGCGGCGACAGTTGACAGCTTTCGACCTTCCTCCCGAAGTCTGCAATGTCATCTTGGCATCCAGGCGTCCCTCTACTAAGACAGTATACGCCTGTAGATGGAACAAATTTGTGGCATGGTGCGCAGCAAAGGCTGTGGATCCCCTTTCTGCCCCTCTTTCTGAGGTTCTCCTATTCATACTTTCTTTGGCCCAGCAGGGCTCTGCTCTGGGCACCCTTAAAGGCTATATTTCGGCCATTTTGGCCTTTCTTCGCATTCCTGATCAGCCTTCTCTTTTCAAGTCCCCTATTGTAAATAGGTTTCTTAAGGGCATTACTCACCTCTTTCCTCTATTCCTTTCGTAATGCCCCAGTGGGACTTGAATCTGGTTCACTTACCTTCTGTGTGCTCCCTTCGAGCCACTACTTAATTGTCCTCTCAGACTCTTGACTTTAAAAACTGCTTTGCTGGTTGCCATCACCTCTGCTCGCAGGGTGAGTGAGCTGCAGGCTCTATCTTCGAAACCTCCTTTCCTTGCTGTCCATCCGGACAAGGTTGTCCTTCAAACTAGGCCTTCTTTTCTACCCAAAGTGGTTACCTCTTTCCACATAGGACAGACCATCACTTTGCCCACCTTCTTCCCGCCCCTGCATCCTTCCAAGGAGGAGGAAAGACTCCACCGTCTGGATCCAAAACATGCGTTATCATTTTACCTGGATCGCACAAAACAATTTCGAGTGGACGATCAATTCTTTGTTGGCTATGTGTGCACCAAGAAAGGTCGGGCCGTGCAAAAATGGACCATCTCTCGATGGGTCGTTCTTTGCATTAAGATCTGTTATTCCTTGGCAAAAAAGGAGCCTCCGGTAGGACAGCGCGCCCATTCCACCAGGGCGACGGCAGCCACTACTACTTTGGAACATGAAGTCTCACTCGGTGACATCTGCCAGGCAGCTACGTGGGCATCACTTCACACGTTCACTAAACATTGCTGCCTGGATAGTAAAGTCCGGAGAGAAGGCTTCTTTGGCCGTTCAGTTCTCCAGGACTTTCCGGTGTGAACTCAGTTCACAGACCCACCTCCGGGGTTGGTATTGCTGGGGTATCTATTCTAAGGTAAGGAATCTATAACTAGTGGTCTCTTTCAGATGAACAAGTTACTTACCTTCGGTAACGATATATCTGTAAGAGACATATATTAGTTATAGATGTGGAGAAGTGTGGCTCAATGGTTAGAGCGGCAGACCCTGATGCAGAGATCTGGCCCGGGACCAGGGTTCAATTCCTGCCTCGGTGGGTCTTGGGCTCAATTTCCTCTGACCTGATAATTCTCTCGCCTCGGTGCCTATTCTAATCATGGGTCCCACTCTGCAACTCTGGGCAATAGCTTGCTTAATCTCCACAACGGCCCCAACAGCGCTGGGATGCCTGGCTTCACCCTGGGGGTGCCCAGGAGTGGACATTTCACAGGGAAAAGCCAGGAAGGGTTCCACAGCAGTATGCGTACAGCGCCTGGACACCCCTTTGGGGGTATGGGTGCGCTTTACAAGTACAAATTTCAATTTCATAGATTCCTTACCGCCCCACCCATCCTCCCCGGTCTGAAAACTGACTTCTAGAGTAAGGGACTCCCTTTCAGGGCCCTAGTTTTGTGCACGAGTGGTCAGTGTCTTGCATGGCTCTGAGCTTCTGGCGTGGAATGTCGTATAAAAGAACTGACATCAGCGCGCAGGGGTGGCGTCTAAGTAGATACCGCGACGTCATCCCGGCGATCACGACTCCGACGACGAACGCGGAGTCGACCAACGCCACCTACCGACGCGCAGGGGTACTGCTGAGAAAAAATTCTCCGGATCCAGTCTGACGCCTGGGGATAATTCTAAGGTAAGGAATCTATAACTAATATATGTCTCTTACAAATATATTGTTACCGAAGGTAACTTGTTCTTTAATTTAATATATTTCATTTATTTAAATATTTAATTCAAAATTAACAGTGCTGTAGCAATTATTTTTATTTTGTTCTACATTTAAAAGAAATATACATTTTTAAAATACACTAATAATAAGTAACATAAAAATATTTTTGTGTATTTTTCTGTTTCATCATCAAGTAGGCTTTATTTGGTTAAAAGCCAAACCATAAAGGCAAGCATACATATAAAACTAGTTAAAAGAGGTCAATCCTCTTAACAAGCTATGCAAACAAGCAAAAAGAGATACAATTTCATGTCACAAACAATAAAATATTCTGAAATGTGGTCATTAATTCATTCATTGAAACAATCAATTCCCTAAAATCAATTTCATAACCCCTTTCAATTCAACATTGACCTTTAAAATAGAAGAAAGATTAAGGATATGTTTGCCATTTAATTAGGCAAAATGATATTTAATAAAAAACTTTAGTCCACCCCCTCAATTAAACAGTCTGTGCAATTGATAGATCATGCTGAAGACAATAGGCCATGCATTGGAGTAAGCTTATTTCCCCACTTTTTTCCTAGCTTTAACCGCAGCAGAAATATGTCTGTACATTGTAATACACACTTGGTCAGGTTGTAACAGTTGCAGATACATCAAAGCTTCTTTACACTGCCTGATATTAAGAGGCCTTACAAGAGGAAATAAAATCTGAATTGTCTTCTCTTGATACAACCCACAGAAAAACAACATATTTTGTTGAAATTGAGCTGTATTAGAATCACAAGGGCATAGTGACAAATCTTTTGCAGTATACATATTGGAAGGGTAAGCCACCAGGAAGTGGGCTAGGCCAAGCCTAAACCTTAACAGGCAATATCTATGATGTCGAGTAACCCCTAAGAGATACAGCTCAATGTTAGGGGATGTACATAAGGGGAAATGTGATGCAACTATTCCCTTCCCAAGTTCGACCTCCCACCTCTCTTCTACTATCAAGTTTAAAAGTTTTCTTTTGACAGATAGTCTGACCTGGGAATTAATACACACTGGGTTGGTAAATAGCTCAGATCTATAAATTACTTGTAGTGTTTTTTAACATACATAAGCCACTTGCTCTTGTGTACCCCTGATAGATTTAGGCAGTCAAAGATCAATGACTGCTTCAGTGCCACTTCAGGCCTGGCTCAAACTGAAAGCCAGAGCAAAGTTGGGGCTATCCTTACTAAATCTCTCAGATACTTCAGTCCTACTCCTTCATGAGCTATTATTGAGGGGACGCTACCAGAAAGCGACAGCAGTCTTCTTAGAAATGTATTCTAACTGGTCTGTAGTGGCAAGCAGTCAGTGTACCCCCAGACACCAGCACCATAAGTAATGATAGAAATAGATCTAACTTTATAGATGGTGATGGCAGCCTCTAGGGGCATTGAGCCTAACCTAGAGGAAAATGTGTTTTAGGATGCTGTTGCCTGCTTGAACTGCGTGAACCTAACAGTCTTCAGGTGGCCCCAAGTGCTGCTACTATCGAAAGGTAACCCCAAGTAAGTAAATGAGGAAACACATTTGAGGGGAGTTTTGCCAATATGAAAGGGAGTTAGCCTGCTTCTCGAGTTGCCATATACCATGGCATAGGATTTGGCTTTATTAGTGGTGAGGTCTAAATTGGACATGAAATGCACAAAGCTGTTTAAAAGTTTCTGAAGGCCCCTCCCCATTCGTGCCATGAGTACGCAGTCGTCTGCATACACGACAACAGGCAGATGTCGTGTCCGTATCCTCGGGGGGTCAGCTCCGGCTACAATCAGGCAATCCTCCAGGCCATTAATGTAAAAGCTGAAGAGAAAGGGTGCCAAGACACAAACTGGGGTGCATTCCCCATCAAGCCCATACCTTATCCTACCCTTTACATCAGCATGCAAGTGTGAGAGAAGGTGAACATTTTTTGACTCAGTACCCCTCTTTAGCAGCATGGCCCACAACTTGCTCCTCCCAACATTGTTAAATGCTGTGCCTAGGTCCATGATTGCCAAGAAAAGGCAACCCTCCTTGACGATCACGTACTTATCAGCCAACAAGTGCAGATTCAAACATTGGTCTGACGTTCCAAAACCCTGTCTTAAGCCATTCTGGGCAGGTGTTAAAATGCAATTATCATTTGCCCAACCTTTCAATTGGTCTAATAGGACTCAACCCAAGATCTTAGCTGTGGCATCGATTAACGCTATAGGATGATAGCAGTGGGGGTAACTTCTGTCTCCTTTTTTGTGAGTCGGGACAATGGTAGCCCTTGACTATGAAATGGGTGGATCAGCACTGATCGCGCACCTGAGCACGTTTACCAGGATGGGGGCTCAGAAAGAGAGGTTGTCTTTAAAAAGATCGGCTGCCACCCCGTCTGGTTTCGGAGGGTTATTCGATGGACATATTTTAATTGCCGAAGTTACGCCACCCAATGTAATGATTAAATCATCTGTATTTGTCAGACCAGCCAAGTTTGTGGGAGAGCTATGTTCGGAGGGTACCAATTCATTGCAATCATACAGCTTGTTAAAACAGTCGACCGAGACATGTTTAGGGATACAAACTTCTATACCAGAATTAGGATTGGATGCAAAGAAAGGGGCATTAACAACCTTAAAAAAGTGCGCTACATCCTTCTTCGCGGAAGCACTTACCAGCTGCTCCCATGCCTCCCCCCTAATAACCTCTTTCCTTCACTTCATAGCTTCTTTATAGAGTTTCCGACACTTCCTTACCTCAGCTGGAACCCTTGGTGAGCTCTTCACAGCATGTAAGAGGCTACAAAAAGCATGTGAGCAAGCTTTATCAAACCACTTAACAATTCTCTGTGGAGGATGGGTCCCGGTTGTCGCTAGTTGGTCTTTGGCTGTCTCACAAATCTCAGAGAAGGCACCCAAAATTGTCCCTGGGTCAGGATTATCACTGAGGCAGAGTTCAAACTGATCCTTGCAACTCCCCATAAGTTGTGCTGGAAAGTCCTCAGGGCCAATATCCCTCCATTTCCTTTGCACACCCCTGTTTCTAGTGTATTTGATAGAGCAATACATCCTGTCTACGGGGGACCTAGAAAAACCTACGTTAAGACTCAGTACCAGTGGATTGTGATCACTTAGTACACTATCACAGATCTGGAAGTCAGAAACTTTGTTGGCCCATACCCTAGATATTGCGACAAAATCAATTATTGAACCTTTGCCCCTTCCTGTATATGTTACCTGATGTGGGGTGAGATTCACAGTTAGATCAGTAGCTAGTGTGAGTTCATGGGTCTTCAGCAGCCTGTTCAGATTATCTCCACATGAGTTATGCTCAAAGTGCGAGAAATTGGAAAAAGCACTATCAGCTAGCCAACACACATGATCATCCACAATAGTGCAAAGCCTGAGATTAAAGTCGCCCCCACAATATTATCTAGTCACCTTTTAGGCTGGACAGCATTGCTTCTAAATTGCATGCAAGAGAATACATAATTTGTACATTATTTCTCACAAAATTATTGTGATAAAAGTTAATAAGTATGATTAAGGGGCAACCAGTCATGGCCACAACTATTATTTGAAAGAAAGGAGAGTCCACGCAGGTCTTCACCACTTTGGCCGCCCAAAGTAGTACTTATCAAAGTTAAAAGGCCGCCACTGTGACGTCCAGCAGGGGTTGGCATTGCAAGCGAGGAAATGGAAAGGAAGCCATTTATGTGTATGCACGACCTTGACTAAGTTTCTTGGATACAAAGGATCTGTTGTTTAGACATTAGGGATACCCAGTTGCTGTCTGTCAATTGGCTACTAATACCCGCAATGTTCCAGAAAAGTATATTCATGTCAGGAGGGGCAGTCCCAGGGCCCACTAGTCCAGGTGGTTCGGCAGCTATCATATGGGATTGACCAGGCTCAGCTTGTCCTTTCAACAATAGATTTGGTGGATGATCCTGGTGGACATCCTCAGCTACTGGTGACACGCTTAAGGGGCTGCTAGTCTTTGCCTCATCAAGACGGCAACTAGACGAATCCGTAGAGCCCCTACTTCCCCTATTTGGGTCATCTGTATGCACAATTGCAACCCCCTTGGCAGTCAGCCGACCTCTTCCAGGATAGCAAATCTGTTATTTGCGGGGATAGAAAAATTACTGCTGCCTTGTACGTAGTTCCTATGACTCGTTCTACTTTGATAAAAGAAACTCAGCAGGACCGGCTGGATTCTTTGAAAGAGTTCTTTCTGATTCCCAAGCATCTCCAAAATGAACCCCACTGAGTGTGGCTCATAAAATTTGACCACAAGGCAGTCACCGGTATCCATCTTATGAGAATTAACCAGCCAGTGAACCCTTCATACACCAATTATGCCATTTGAGAGGGAGTCACTACTGATGCTTCTAAGGATTTTACCAAACCAGTGAATCGCCTTATTTTTTAATTGGTAGTCCGATTTCTTTAGGGGTGGATCAATTGGCGGGACCTTTTTTAAAATGACTACATATGGGGTGCACTGTTGGGGCAGTTGTAGAGCCTGCAGGTTGCCATTTTCACAGGCATTTAGAGGGCCGGATTTAAAAGTTGTCGAGCCATGAGAAGCTGTTGAAGGGATAGGTCTTCCGCCAGGTCGATGTGCAGGACTCATTGTGGAGGGGGGTACTGCAGGGGCTTGTCTTATCATGTTAGCCTGTGAACGCACCCTTTTTTCAACAACATCCCCTGACTCTATTATAATCGATGGCTCAGTTCTAACAGGAAAGAAGTGTCTCTCTTTCTGTCTCGTTATTTCGGGCGATTTGGCTTTAGCTTGGACGATGAGCTCTTTCAGTGAATCATCAATACTCTTCAATGCAGTGGCCAAGGGGGCCAGTATTCTCTCGAGGATACCCTCCATGTCACAGGCATCCCCAAGTCATTTACTGCAGCTGTCTTTCTCACTGGCCTGACTGGCAATGGTACTGCTCTTTGTTTTCAGGAGCCCCCATCATATTAGCAGGCCTAGCAAGCTCAGTACATTTCTACCCAGTAGTGTTTAAGGCACGGGCTGGATGTGAACCCACTTTCTTTCTTCTGTTCGGGGAGGGGACGGGGGGGGGACAATATCATCTGGCTGCAAGTTTTTCCCGGCATGAGGCGGGTGTTATGAATTCAGTTGCATTGTGATTATTTCCAAATCACCATCGAGGATGCAACAATTCACCAAATGAACATTACTCACACTAGGTCCATTCACAGACCCCCTACTCCCCCTTGAGAGCTACCAGCTGATTCAATATCTGTCAATTTTGGAGACGGCTCTTTAAGGGAAATAAGAGACAAGGATTTTCTTGCAGTGCCACCGTCTCCTTCAAGGACTCAATCTCCATATGAATCACAGTCATAGCAGTAGACAGGTAATTGGCTATAGAGGCCTCCCCCCGCTACCCTTAGTGTTTGCTGCAATGGCACTAGCCTTTCTCTTATACACGGTTCTTGATGGCTGGCGCTCCTCCTTCTGAGACCAGTACCGAAGACCAAGGGGGGTGGCCCAGCCTCTTATGGGCTCTGATGGGTGCAGATGGGCCCGTCCATGGCTTCACCGGGGCGCAGCCCGGGCACGACCACACACATCCTGTGCTGCGGAAGTGCCTCTCCCATTTTGTAAGCCCCAGGGGTAAAGGTTTGCTGCCCGACTGCCTCCTGGTGGGACTGTGCGGCAGAGGCTTCTGGTTCTCGTTGTCCCACCAACAAGCCTGGAACTCCGGAAATGCAGTGCTAGTGCGTATTTTTCTGTTTATTAAACTTATCACAATTTCGTTATGCTTCACTACAAGGAGCTCACTGCCCCGGTGAGGAAGACCCAGTAGCGGCCCGTGGTGGGAGTGCTGCCGGGCGGTGACGTGGGGCAGGGGAGGGGCAGGGTGGGGGGTAGTAAAGTACGGAATACGGCCATATAGAGGTAAGTAGACATATAAATAAATAAAACGAATTTTGTTGCGCCGCTGCATCGCCAAATTCAACTTATTATTCATGAATTGCACGCATTCAAGACTTCTCATTTCTGTGCTCCTCTTTACCTGTTACAATCTTATGGCCAGTATTTAAGAGTGCGCCTTAGAATCCACAGTCCAAAAAGATATTGACTAATATGAGGCTTACTTATGTTCATATTTCCATTTGTTCTAAATTTGTTTGGACAGTGATGCAGCAATAACGTCTATGCGGGATGGCTCATAATACAAATGCACTAATATAGCAATCAGGAAATGAAAATGTCCTTGAATGTGTATTAGAAATCTGTGGGAAAGCCAGCAGCACATCCAGTTTTTTTACTTTTATATGTAGCTAGACCTCTTGATATTTACTTTGTATTGTTTTCTATCATTCTTTACCTCTTCTTAACTTCTGATGTTTACTAGTGGAGCTCATTCAGAATCACTGAGACCGCACACTCTCTGTGTGCCATGCCGTGTGTACTATCACCTTGTTGGTCTGCCGCATCCAGGATACATAAAGAAGTCCAGTGTGGCCCTAGTTCGTGCCCTTGTTCCATACTCGAATCTTCCCCCTGCATGTGCAGCCATTTACCTTGAATTTCAAGTTGTCCCAGATTAAGGAATATCAATTTTAAAGGGACGGTCAAACCTTAAACTTATCCCGGAAGATAACCAAATTTCCCAAGTCCCATAACTCGTAACTGTTAATACTGATACAATTGATAGCATTACATTAGAATAGTGTTTTCCTTCCCTACGTGTTACACAATTTATATTCAGTGTTATCATCTGGTGTCTGGTGTACCTGAGCAGTTAGTGATTCCAAACAGTGCTATAAAATGTTATGCTTTTTGCAAAGGGTCTTGATTCTCTGTATTCTCTTTCGCTTATTAACAACATTAATTTACGGCACGTCTAATTGTATTATTTTCATATTTCGAGTTGTGTGATTCACACTGATGATTCCGTTTTTTACTATACATATACTTGTATGCTGTGAAGCATTAACAAAGAGTTATTTTATACAAAAATATCAACTTAGGCTGGACATTTTAAACCTTAGTGTATCTGCAATAATTGTGTGGTACTTTATCCAGCCTCATCCACCCACCTTTGAGCTAGGCCTTGACGACTTGTCAAGCTAGCAGGAAAGCCATAAAGGCTTGGTAGGCCACCTTTCCATTGTAGACAAAGTATGCAGCATTCTAGTGAGTGAAAAACCCCTACACACTCATCTGATTGTGATTGTTTCATTACAAAGTAGGTGAATAGCATATTTCAGTAATTTGGGGTATGACTTCCCTAGTGTTTCCATTGGAGATCAGAATCTGCTTCTGTTTTGTGGAGGTGTGCGGTCAGTATGGAGACCATATCAATTTTAATGAGTTGCTTACATATTCTCTCAGTTGGTACAGCTGCTCACTGCCAAGGAAATGTATATGTGTGGAAAGCAACTGATGGTAGAAAGTGCTGTTGGATACCTTAATAGCCAGCTAATTGCATATTGAGTACATGTTGGGCGCATGTCCAGAGTTCTGTATCCGCGTGTGCTATTGAAGGTGTGTGATATGTCTTGATTGGCAGTGATGTGAGCCCGTTGACACCAACTGCATGGCATGCCCGTCATAGATTGTTTCTTTATACAGAGTTCCATCTACTATGCTTTGTGGGAGTTTGTCTTAATATTGAGTGCTGAGTCCCACAACAGTCATTTCGGGCACATCTGGTATGTGTTGGGCGGGGAGGGGTTGACCATTTTTCTAAAAGAGCTTGAATAATGGACAATGAGTGCTAATACATAATGATTTTTATTCAACACACATCTATAGGATAGGATAGTACTTGTAGAGCTCACTAATACCCAAAGGTGTCAAGGCGCTATGGCAGAACAAGAGGAGCAACAGAGGAGAGGCGGCCAGTCAGGAAAGCTAAGATGTAAAGAGCCAGGTTTTCAGATGTTTTTTAAACATCTATGATAAGATTTTGTGGGTTCAGTGTCATCCAAATTCATGGACAATTACGAAACCTCTAGTAAAAATCTCTGATATTCTATTGTGCATGTTCTCTAAATAATATAATAATATAATCAAAGTCTACTGAGGATGCATGAACCAAGTCAAAGGCCTGAAGATGCGGAGGACAATGAAGAGGATGCCCGAGGTATATTTTTCACTTGTTATTTATCTCTTCCGGATATCCACCCCATGCTGTAATGTCATCAGAAAAATAAACTCAGCTCTGCACCAGATGCGCAGTGTTTCACTGTCACCTTTTTCGTTGTTTTTTCCACGAAGAAAAATCTGATTGCCCGCAGCTCGAGTGTCTTGTTATTTGTTACCCATTTGTAGCTGGGAGATATAAAGATGATGTCTGAGACGAATGGCTGCTTTATAACAGGTTCCTGTGACAGCAGACATCTGATTTCCACAGCTTGGCGCTGATCCAAGATGTTAGGGCCTGATTTAGAAAAAAGTGGTAAAGGAAAAACCGTAGATTTCTGAAGCAAATACAAAATCCGAAGGGGAATCCACCTCCTTCGAGGACCATGGGGCATATTCTCAAGAACGTGTGATAACCACCGCAAGTTTAGCGTAACGCAACTTTGCATATCGCAGTCCATCGCGGAAAACAACGCCGTGTTAACGTAGCATTCTCAACCTGGCGGCACCATGCGATAGTCCCACGATAACGCACCAAATGACCGCGTAAAAAACAACACGACGCCCAAAAAATGCGAAACACCAACGCGAATAAAGCTGCGATGAGGCCAACCTCGGAAAAAAAACAGTGATAACCAGCGACAGGCCTGCAATTCCCACGCGCCTGGCAGGAAAATGCACCATAAAAGCTGAACAAGAAAAACACACCATAAACAAAATAAAATGCGCAGCAACATGGATGCACTCGGAACGAGTGCCCAGGTCAACGCGAACCCCACAAGCCCCACAGACCACCAGCAATGAACCTCGGCGGCGGGGAAGGCCAAGGAGAAGAGGAAGAGGAATACGGGGTACAGTCCGCAGGAAAACCCGATTGTCGTCACGGAGGTGACAGAGCACCACCAACAACTGTCCGTCACCACCACCGTGTCATTGGCAATACAGACGGAAAAATGACATCCCATCGTGAATGCAGTCGGAGTGCCCAGGAGGCCAAGATGCGCTGGCACGATATCAAAAGCCAAACCAAGCAGAAACCCGCTGCCAACAGGAAGGCAGCAATGGCGAATGGTGGTGGGAGTCCTGCGCCACAGGAGGAGCTGGAGCAAATGGTGCCCACAGTCATCAGTGTGGAGACGGTGCAAGGAGTCCGGACACTGCTCGACATGACCTGACACAACAGCAACAGGATGAGTAACGAACAGGGACTGTGGGGACGGGTGGGACGGGCACAATGGCACACATGCACAACGACGTGTAGCACACCGCACACCCACAATAACCATGGGCCATGTCCCTGATCCCCGTGGCACACTGCAGCACACATACAAACATCAAGTAGGCCCCCGTTCACCATGTGCCCAAAGGGGTCCCACCCCACACAACACCAATTACACAACACACACATGCACCCGTGCGAAACACAGCAAAGATGCGTATGTGAGAGCCACACTGACAATGCAAGTGACACCACATGACCAGCAGCATGGCTGGAGTACAATCACCATGACACTGTGCACGCCACGAGACTGAGGTGGCTGAGTGTGGACCACATCCGGAAAGGAGCAGGTCACACTCTGACACATCCACCTGCACAAACAACCACTGACGTCAACAACACATCTGCAGACAAACAATGAACAAGGGTACAAAAACCGTTCAATAGCACAAATTACCCAAGGCGCAAACATCACAGCACCGCAAAAGCACAAAAGCCAAAGGCACACCACCTCCAAGGGATAAGGGGCAGCAAAATCGCAGCTGCAGGTGTGACTCCCACACAAAGCAGCACACACACATAGCAATTACATCACACCCACATGGACGACAATGTGGTACACAGCCCAACACCTACACTGCAGAACAGAGGACACAACTGGGTCCGCCTGTGCGTAGAAAATGGCCAATCACATCTGACATAGCAGGAAACTGTGAGATGCAAAGGTACGTGTACAACCTCACCTACGCCATGTAGTCCAAATGTCCACTGTCCCGCATCAAATAGTCCGCCCCTCCCAAACAGTCACAATGTACATTGTCATGAAGTCTGAATGTAAAGGTGAACAATGCGGCAACATACATGCCAACACAATGTCAACAAGCATCTCCCCCACATTGCAGAGGGACAAACAACACCCCCAGCAGAACAGACCAGACAACTCTACAGTGATGCTGAAGAGGACCACCACACTTCCGACACCTACGCCCCACAACAGTCCATGGACATCTAAGGCAATCGACCTCCAGGAGCAGGGCAGCACCGCTGCATCGAGGACACCCCACCCCCTGCACAGACAACACAGCTGGACGCACCCACCACTCCGGCTGGCTCCCAGCAGCCCACCCAAGCACACATCGCATTCCAAGGCCAGGTGTCAGACTGCCAGAAGGGGTGGCCGAACATGTGCGGGTGGGCCACTACCTCATGGAAGCCGAACCAGATCACATACGTGGGTGTCCAAGTCCCATCAGGGCCCACCAACACTCCCCAACGGAGACCCACACTGCGACAGAGACACATGCCTTTGCACATTTCCAGTACTGAACCACACCCAGAGCCATGGGATGATCATCCGCACCCCCACGCCGGACTGGTGTACGCCGGCCCTGTTTACTCCTTTTACGTATTGAGTGGGGGACGACAAAGCTACATGTGCAATGTCCCACCCAGCGCCTGCGGTGACATGGTTGCGTCCACTGTCCACGACACTCCAAACACCAGCAGTGCATGTAGACATGGCTGTGTCTGTGGTCTGCATACTGCAGTCTGTCCAGCACATCTCCGCCACACTTGGCATTGTGTACATACTCATTCATGGGTCACTTGCCTCCTTCGCACATGCCTGGTTCCCACCTCTCCCCACATTCCGGTATTGTGTGGCTGAGGTGCCATGCCGTCCATGGCCCATGTACATTGCTGACCAAGGTTGCCACAGTAAGTTGTGCTGTCGTGTCTGGTGGGGGGGTATGTTGTTTGGCATGTTGTATGGGGTTTTGTGACGTGTGCAGTGCCAGAGTTGTGAGTTGCATGATTGTGGGGTTGAGGTGTGTGGTGTGTTCATTTGGTACTTGCCAACGGGCAGTGCATTCCCATGGGTGCCATCCTGGAAGCGCTGGTTGATGTTGTACTGTCGGAAGATGAAGGGGACATGCACACTGCCTGGGTAGTTGGCCATGACATTGGTGAGGAGTCCCCTGTGGTCCACTATTGCCTGCACGTTGATGGGATGCGTGTGCTTTCTGTTGGGGTATTGTGTGCGGTGTTGGCAGGGGGCACAAGTGGGACAAGTGTGCAGTGGATTGCCCCCGACACGTGCGGGGCTCCAGCCATGGCATATAGTCCTTGCTTGGTCTCCAGCTGTTCCTGTGCATTGTGGGGGACGTATGGGTGCTGGGGTCCCGAGCTGGTGAGGGCATCCGGGACAGGTGTGAGGAACTTGGATGGGGATGGCTGTGAGACTCCTCCGACTCGGGCGGTTGTTGTTTGGGAGGGTACCAGAGGCCAACAGGTGCAGCACAGCCAGCAGCTTTGACTGCGGAGGGATGTTGGTTGTCCGCTGTGCTGGTACCGTCGGCCTATGGGCAATGATGTTCAGGATGCGGAGGATGGTTGTCCTTTTGGGCCTGTAGTGGGCATTGGCATTGTCTGGTGTTAGGTCTGTGGGGCTGGTGCATTTCCTGGAGGTCTGCTGTCTTTGTCTGCGCTGCCTCTGTGGTGGTCCGGAGGGTGCGGGGGCGTCCGTAGGGGGGGGTGGCGGTCCTGGGGGTGGGGTGGCGGTGGGTGTTGTTGCCCTCTGGTGGCTCTAGGGTGCATGGTGAGTGGCTCCATGGCATCTGTTGTTCTTCAGGTGTGGCTGTGGGCTGGGCTCCCTTTTCTTGTGCAGGTTGACGTCCGACTTTGCACCAGGTCAGAGCAGGTGTTAATTTCCTGCTCGTAACGCGCCGTATCGCCTGTTTTGTGTGCCTATCGCAGAGGTGGCTGGTCGTTGAGAATGTTGCGTTGTGGTGTTGTCACGGCTTTTTGCTCGGGAACGCCTACTCTGCATCTCATTAGCTTTAGTTGCCGGGGTCATCTGTGGCGATATTTTTTGTGACTGCTTTCGCAGGGAAACTGGTGTTATGGGCTGTTAGCACCAGCTTGTGAATGGGGCGATAAATTTAGCGCGACTTTGGATGCGTTAAAGTGCCGATAACTCGGCGGTAGCTCCTTGAGAATATGCCCCCCAGTGTAGTAAAGTTCAACACTGGATTGTCCTCCAGTTGTAGCATTTCCTGCAGAATTTACGGGGTGTCCAATAATCCACAGCTCTAAATGAGGACAAACATTAATTTTAATTCACCAGATTGGCTAAAAGTTCAGAAGACAAATGTTCATGGGAGCTGATTCATAAAGCTGTTTAGGGCAGTAAAACTATGTTTATGGTCAAAAATTGGTTCATTAACACCTGACAGCTATCAACAAAATGGCACCAGGGCTGTGCGAAATTCGCATAACTTTCTTCTCATAAATTATGTGAAATTACAAAAACATTATGCAACAATAAGCATAAATACACATAATGCATCTCTGGTCCCTCAAGTTAAAAAATTACGCCAGAGACCCATTTTGCGTTAAAAAATAGTGCAAAATGGCAAGCCTTTTGTTTACTCTTGCCTGCTCCTGCCTAGCTGTGCCAATGTGTTTCTCTAGTTCCCAGGCCCATCCACCACCATCCATCCCATTCTTGTCCACCTATTCCCCTTTTCCAACTTTATTTTCACTTTCTGCTCCCTGTATGTCTGTTTTTGTGTTTCTTTCCTTTTCCTTTAGTTATTCCCAACTATCGCTAAGGCAGACAGTGCCATTATGCCTTCCTGACCCAATTGCGGCTTGAGGGGGATAATGGCCACCACATTTTTTAGTGAGATGGAAGTGGCAGGGCTAATACTTTATGCACAGTGGCACCCCACCCTCATGCTGGCAGCAGGCTCTTCGAGGGTGAAAGCATAGCGGAGCACAAGATGCAGAGGGGGAGAGCGCTGCGCAGCATGCGCCACCTCACCCTGATGTCCCAGACCAAGCAACAGGGTACACACTTCTGGGATGATATAATTATCAGACTCAAGTATTGCCCTTTGGACATTAGTTATTTTTAAAGTAAATTCAAAAGTCAGATGTTATTTATCATATACAAAATGTCAAAAGAAGGGGGGCACAAAAAATATATAACATTATCTAGTCTAATTATACGTAGAAATAATATATTATCGAAAAATTCATGATCAATGTCATGGAGATACCCTATATATAAACCCTACTCAGGAGTTAAAGACAGACCCAATTCCACCTTCCTTCTAAAAAACATAAGCACACATTTAAGACAAGGTTAAAAAAAAGCCGAAAACAACAAAAGGAAGAAAGCCTGAGGGCCTCAGTGAACATATGAATGAAAACAGTGCCCTTCTCAAGATAATGGTCTGCTGTATTCCTAGATTCCGGCTTTCTACTGCCCTATAAGGCTTCTAGTCTGTAGAAGTTTCAGTTCCACTTTGGTCGTTTCTGGGGACCATCCTCAGGACTTGATGAGGGTCCAAAAGCTTTGTAGGGTACTACAATTATCTGATATAATGTTTTCCAAACATACGTAGTCCTGTTATTCCCTCCAGAACAGTCTTAAAGACATACGGAAGCACGCTGAAGTAGCAGACAGCAAAGTGAGCCCATAGACTTCTAACTTTGTGAGCCACAATAATCTTTTTATTTTTTTAAAATCAGAGCAATTTTTATTCCCAAATGACTGTCTGTGCTTTAGTACCAATTCCAGCATATTGTGTATACTATTAAAATTCCCAAACAGTAAGTATTCTTATGTACAACGACCTGAGCTACAGTTCTAGCAAATAATGAAAACAGCTGCCCTCTGAGATACCTCCTCAAAGTGATGCTGAAGGGGAGTCCACAAAGCGGGCAGCCACAGTGGACATACTTGTATACGGTTACCAAGTTACCATTTTCCAGTCCTGGTCATTCTTTTAACAACCTATTGCATTCTGGGAGTTGTAGATTCAGTTCATTTTAACTGAAGCGAATGGACTAAGAAACCTAAAATACACGATTTGTACAAGGAAGTTAAACGAGGTGTCTCTAATTACTTGAGGCATGATTCACAAAGGTAAACTTGCACATTTGTGTAAGTTTACTATTTGTTTAGTATTCACAAACCACGAGTTTAATTTTACTAATAGTAATTTTACGACTGCAGAGACTTTTTTTGTGCAGAGTGTCTGCCAGGAGTGCAGAGTCTCTACTGTCGTAAAATGAATATTATTTAAAAAAAAAAAAATGTATTAAACATAAAACAAGTACAATACACACATTACTTGGGTAGATATATACTTATACATTTTGTATGGTGATATCAAATACATGGCAGTGTTCATCGCAGCCTGATGAATATAGGTCTACATTTAGGCGTTCTTGCTCATTAATTGTTCAATACAGTCTAACAGAAATTTTTAGCACTAAAACTTTATACTTCCAACCAACTGTGCGCTCTTTCTGTATCTTATTCGCTCAAGGTCCACGTGCACCCAGCGTGTGTTAATGCATTTGTGTATTACTCGTGGTGTCCATTGGGTGCGTGAGTAGATATGTTTTAAGGGGGTCCCATATATCTCTGGGACGTGAAGCTAGTGGGAGGAGTTCAGCATATGTAAGCGTTTGATCCTGCCATAAGATCATATCTCTGATCCAATCTTTAAACTTAGGTGCCTTGCCTCGTCCCCATCTACATGCTATCCTTCGTTTGGCTAACAAGAGTCCCAGAGATACAAAGCGTCGGTAACTCACAGCGCCACAATAATCTTTCCCCTCACAGGACGAGGAACATTTCTTTTCTTTCCTTTTTCTTTCACTTCAAATGATCTGCAGAGGAGGAAAACAAGTAAACTCTGCAATCCCAACCGTTGATATTTCTTTTGAACTAACGGTTAGGATTGCAGCGTTTACTCGTTTGTAGTCTCTGTACATTATTTGAAGTGAAATAAGCAGATGTGTTTCTTGCCCTGTGTTCTGGATGATGTTTAAAATGTAAATGTGAGTTTATGTATAAATATATATATAGGTAAGTATAGTTAGGCCTGCTTTTCCCTAGAAAGAGCATATTTTGGTTTGCTAATAATTTTAGCTTCGTTTGAAGAATCTTTACAAAACGTTCGAAAAAAAACTTCATCAACCTCAGCTCCTTCCAGGAAAGTTTTGGGGTGATTCGTCAAGTAGGGGCCGAGAAAAAAGGAGGTCCCAAAACATAAAATCACCATGTATTTTCTATAGGCTTCTATAAGACAGGGTACAGCAAAAACTGCCAAACGGAATTACACCAATTTGGCAGGAAACTAGATCTTGGTCCGCAGATTGTGCTTTTTGTGTAAATCCATTCAGTAGTTTTTGAGAAATTAAGGGTAAAATATAATTGTATGGCTCGACGGTTGGGTCCGCAAGAGGCCATCTCGCTCCTGTGGGAATAAAACTCCCATGGGAACAAGCGCTCTGATTGGCTGCCAAGAATATGAGAAAAATGTTCCTGGCAGCCCTTAAGGGAGTTGGGGACTTGGTCCTCTGTCCTGAAATTAAAAAAAAGAAATAGTATAAGAGGGCAGGGTAGTGAAGCTCGAATCCCATAATCCTCATGGAGGGGACCCAGAGGGACCCCTTTGGGGCCAAAAAAGAAAAACAATTGGCAAAACATGCCACAATCCTGCTGGACTCTCGCAGGATCAAAAAAAAAATGGTAGGAGGCCGCATTTATAAACTACAACCCCCAGGAAGCTCACCCCCAGGGCTGTATACATAATGGGGAGGGAGCTGCGTGGCCCCTGTCCCTGAGCCTCCAGAGGCCCAAAGGGGACCACCCCTCAGTGCCAAAAATCATTGTTTATGGGGAGAGAGGATGCATGGCCCCCCCCCTTTCCTGGGGCATCTGAGGCCCCGGGGAGCCCACTCCTGGTGCTGAACATATTATATACAGGGAGGGAGGAAGTACTGCCCCCCTCCCTGAACCATCACAGGCCCCGGGGAGGCCACCCCACAGGGTCTACAATACTTTGTATGGGGAGGGGGGCTTCGTGGCCTTCTCCCCAAGTCATATCAAGCCCCGAACTTTAAGAGGGGGGGCACGTGGACACCCTCCCTGCATCATTATCGGCCCACGGGACCCCATTCCCAGGGCCAGCTGAGATGCCATTTCACCGGGACATAGCAGTTTCCCTGCCCGCAGCAGCACGGGCAGGGAAACCTGTGTTTGCTCTCGCTGGTTGGGAGTATTTTCAACACTCCTACCAAGCAGGAGTAAACACCAAGTCTGCTCCCTGCTGGCTGAAGCTGTGGAAATGCTTCCGCCCACTGGGAGCGAACTTTTAACTTGTTTCCCTGCCCGCACTGAATAGGGAAGGGAAACAGATCAAAATATTGTTTCCGCCTGCAGGAAGTAGCATTAGTAACTGCTCCCTACAGTCAGGAGCAATGCCGGCTGCCGGGCTTGTGGCTATCCCCACGGCCCCAATGAACATATGGTGAGTGCCCTGGATGGGCACCAGGGCACCCACATTTCAGTGTCAGCAGCCTGGGTGATGGGGTCCCTGGGGCCAAAATCAACCCGGGGAGGGGGCTGCATGCCTCCCCCCACTAAAAAGCATTCCTGGACCCAGGGGATGGAGTCCCCCGGGACTAAAATTTTGCTGATGAGGGGGGCTGCGTGCCCCTCTCCCCTAACAATACCGCCAGGCCCTGGGGGTTGGCGTTCCTGGGGCTGAAATTGGCCTGGGGAGGAGGCCATGCGTGCCCCCACCTCTTTATATCAAGGAGGGACCCTGAGGGATGGGGTCCCCAGGGTCTAACAAGGCTTTGGAAGTGGGGCCATGTGTCCCTTCCCTCCACTTTAATTAAAAAGCAATGGCCCTGGGGAATGGGGTCCACAGGGCCTAATAAGGCTTATGGGGGCAGCCACGCGGCCCCCCCTCCCCTTTAAAGAAAAGGCCCTGGGGTATGGGTTCCAATGGCCCTAAAGAGGCTCATGGGGTTGGCTGCCTTTACAGGGGTTATTTTTAAGAACAGTGGTCCCTAGGAAAACGACAATAAAGAGGGGGGAATGAATATAGATCCAGTCAGTACTATATTTGTATACCTTGTCCAGCCGGACAGAGGTCAGATATTTAATATTTTAAATTCAGATAGGAACAATACAGACAAAACAATTTTGTAAGTGGGACACAAGCCTGCATCCTACTAAACCAAGAGGGACAAACAATAGAAAACACAGAAGGCTCAGGCAAAGCTATAGGTTTGTTAAACACAAAATTTCTCAATGTAACAAACAAATCGCAAGGAACCACCTTTACACATTAAATAACAATTTAGAGCAGTGTATAAGGTGTATTGGGTGTCAACGGCGTTTCGATCCATATAAATAATAAATGGATCATCATCAGGACATTTAGAATAAGCATGCCTGTGTGTAATTGCCTGTAATGAGTGTTGGCAATTCCCGCATGGAAAATAACCAATATATAGCTGAAGGCACAGATGGCGAGCAGCCAAAACCAAGAAAGATAAAATCAGAGGTATGGGGGAGCCGGACCGGTTAGGGCGTCAAAGGCAAGGTATAAATGTAGAGTGACCCATCCAGGGATGGGAAGGGGAAGGCACAATGGTGTATGTATCCAGATGGAGGAGGGAGCCGCAGCCGCGTGCTCCTGATTCCAGATAAGGGGTTATTCTAGGTCCGTGTTCCTGGGTGGCAGACAGTGTGTGCCGGCTTCCGAAATGCGGTCCCGCACCAGTTATAGTAACTATAACTTGTGCCCCGTCATGCACTGCTGATGACCTCACATATGACATAACTCATGACATCTCAAATGGCTTCAGTGTTTTATTTATCTGTTCTATTTTAGGACAACCAAAGAGAACCGGGGGGGGCAAGAAGCCAACCACCAGCAGAGCCCAGGGGGCCCAGACCCATGGTAATCAGGCCCAGGGTCCGCCACAGCATCCCCACCAGCCATTCCTGCTGGTAAGTCATGATTATTACTTCCTACTCTTAACAATTCTCTCATAGTATACATTATTGCCTTCAATATTTTAAATTTTTCCCAACTTCCTCTTATCTACTTAAATGTTCATTAATACCAGATACATCCTTTAGTTTTCATTTACATTCTCTCTGTTTCCACAACAGACCTCAGCCTGCTGTAGCTTTTTTTTTACCCTTTTTTGTTACTGTGGCAGAAATTTTTTGCTCACCCCTCATTTACATATCTTTTTTCCATTCCGTTTCCCTCCTTTACTCATTGGCTTTCTGATGGTTTCCTAGCCATTTTTTCTATTATTTAAAAATTGTTTTACAGTGTTGAATTGTTGACTACTTGATTTTTAAAACGTCAAGTAAACCTTTCAAACTGATACTTTATCTAGCAATAATTTCACATTTGTTAAGTATTATTATTTTTTTTTAATTTGTTCAAATGCTTCTCTAAATAAGGGCGCTATATTTTTGGCTAGAACCTCAACCGTTCCAGGCTGCAGGGAGGGTAACGACAATCCTGTGGAGTGGGATCAAGCAGCTGCTGGGACGAGTGTTATGTCACTTTACTTTCTTAATGATAACTTCTGCATTTGTCAAGATATTCCTTCCTTGCTTCTGTGGGTGGGGAGGGGGTCCCCCTGAAATTTTACACTCCAAAATATTACCTCAGTAGCATGCCCACTAGTTGATGAATCTGAGATGGTGTTACCTCAATTTCATGAGGCAAAGAGTCCCAGACATAAGGCACCCCTCAATTTATACAAAGTACAGTCAATTAAGTAAGGGCTCACTCAATAAGTTCTAGATCAGGAATAAAATTCAAAATATTTATCACAAAATTCAAAATGTACGATACAGATATCATTAACTTAAATGCATATTATCAAATGCTATGAAGGCTCAGATGAACAGGGCATTACAGAGAAATGTGCAAATCAAAATAATTTCAAGTCCCAAGTGAGCAGCAAAATGAATAGAGAGATGGACAGCATCTCTAGTAGCATCTAAAGTCTTCTGGCTCAACCACAACACCAGGGGTTTACATAGGAAATATTCTCATAGAACATAATGGAAAGTGCAAATTCATCATGGTGTGAGCAAGATAGTTACAGTTTCAGCAATTCAGGACACAGTTGTTTAAATGCCATAATACCTTAGCACCTTAGCACAATCCCACTAAGTGAATTTTATTTCTGCCCACTCTATGCTAATGTCATCCAGAGATGGCAGGACAAACTAGTTACAAGAACAACAGTTTGCTATTGTGATTGAATACAGCACAGTGAGCTAGAAGGAGGGCCTTGAAAAAGAGCAGCGTAACAATGTATATCATAGAAAGCTTCTTCAAGATCAGTAAGAGCAGTGTCAATGAAAATAAACAAACATGATTCTCCTTGACTGTGTGCTGCGGATTAGTGAGCAGTGTTAATGCCGAAGGTGACATCCATTTTGTAAAACATGGCTACCAGGCCTAAATTGAGGCCCAATTAACAAGAGCAAGAGAAAACACAACTCTATATGTCATAGGAAATTAGTTTCAAATGCAATAGTATTATGTCAGTGCATGCATATAAAATCGAAAATAAATCCATATTCAGCATATTAATAATGCTTAAAATATTTATGCACATAAACTCTACACTTCCAAGCCCAGATGCCAATCTTCTTTAAATTATCCACCTTCCTATATTTCTGACTCACCCTCTCTACCATTGAAAGTAATTGGGAGAAGAAAAGGTGCATTGCTCAGTGCCTACTCACACCTGCCAATTCCCCATTCTGCCCCAGCCAGCCCACATTCCCTTTTCGGCACATACCACATTTCATCCAGAGTTTCTGCCTAAGGCCCTAATTATGATGCCGGTGGGACGAGCGTCCGACCGGCATCGTGTTGGAATGGAAACCGACCGACTAGTAGTCGGCGGTTCCATCCAATGAATTTGGATGCGACCGCCCATGAGGCAATCGTAAACATCCATTTTCCTAATGTGGCCTGTGCAGCGGGCGGAAAAGGGTTGCAGCACAACCTGCATTAGGAAAATGGATGTTTACAAACATCCATGCACAGTGAGCCAGGCACCATGTGGTGCCTGGCACACAGGGTATCAATCCCCAGGCCTCTTAGGGGAGGCTGCAGAAGCAACGGAGGGACTGGGCCCTGCTAGGGGCCCCCAAAGTCCATTTCCAACAGCCTTTCAATGGCGGTCGGACTCCCATTGAAAGGCTACCTGAAACGTGCATCATAATCTCTACGGTGGTGTCTGAACAGGTACCGCCCCATTGTAGGGGATTACTTTCCACCCGCTGGGCCGACGGATAGGCAGCAGTCGGTCCCTCCGCCCTCCGCCCCTGCCTCCAACCACCGCATCATAATGTGGCGGTCGGACTGCATGTAAAGATGTCAGTTGGATCACAACCGGTTGCAATACGACTAACATCGTAATCAGACCCATATGGCCGTCTTCTCATGGCTTCCATTACACTTTTCCATCTCCTAACTTCCTTTAACCATGAGACTACGCCTACTACACATGATCCAACCTGTCCATGGCCAAATCTAAACCTAGTCCAAGCCCTGACATTTTATTAGACCTTAACTTACCTGAGACTTACTTGCTCCATAGCCCAAGAATAAAATATGTGTTGTATATTTAAGAATTTAGGGCAGAGGGTATAACATGGGGCTCCTTCTAAACTCAGGTTGAGATTTAGGTGGGAGTAGGGTAAGAGCGGGGCCATTGAAATTATTGAAACATTCCATTTGTTGTCCAACAAAACATACTGCCTCCACCCCCCAGGTTGGCTCAATTAATCTTGCACAATATATATAGTCAAATAAATTGTGCAGCATAAATGTAATGCATCATATTTTTCCATGGCAGTATCCATGAAAAATGTGTATCTCAATCGTTTTTAAAAACACATTAAGGGCCAGCTTTACTAACATTTTGTGCTGGGTTTGCATCACAAAAGTATAGCAAACGAGAACAAAATGTTTTTTAGTCATTTACTTTCCACTGCAAAACCTGTTTTGCGCTGAAAAGTAGCCTGAAAGTAATGCAACCCAGCATGAAGCACTGCTTTGCCTTACTTAGCATCGAGGGGGCTTCACTTGGGTGTTCCCATGCAACCACCCATGGTTCATGGTTTTTGATGCAAAACACTATCAACTAAAAATAGTAGACATGGTTTTGTGTCAATAATTAACAGCACGTGAAAGCAGGTGTTAAAAGGAGAAATGTTTTAATTTCTCCTTTCTTTTCTGACTTTGCATGTGTGCTGCACTGTACAGCACACACACAAAGTAGGAAAAGTTTTAAAAGTTGTCTAGACATAGTATTGTGTACTGGAAGGGAACCATTCCAATACAAAACTTATGGTAGACTCACGCACACACCCTTGCACAATGGAACAAAGGTGTGTGCGTAGTGCTAGGCAACAAAATTCTGCTTCGGCACTAGGGAGAGTGGAGAAGAGTGCCATATCTCTGTAAATATGGTGCTTTCCTGCCCTATCCATGTCACGCAACACAGCGTAGCATTTTTGGCTGCCGTGCTGCATTAAGTGACACTTTGGTAAATCTTGCCCTAAGTGTGTGGTGAAAGTGCCACCCCATTAATTCATTTAAACCTTTCATCTATTTTTAGCAAACAATCTATTTTTGATTATGGTGGTGGTCATGGATTAATTCATACCACATACTGCATTATGTGAATTATGTGTGGGAAATAAAGGTCCATTAACAAAGAATCACATTAAAAAAAATCAGTGGCCCTAGGGGACCAGCAATGTTTTGTGTCTGTCTGACTATATAAACAAGTGTTTGAGATAAGTACTACAATGCATGTTCTTTTCTTCTTTCCATGGATCATCCAGATGCTACTGATGGAGGCCAGGCCCTGATGTCCCAGTGGAAGCTGTGCCTCCCAGATATGGAGGCCATTGCTGTGGAGTATAGCCAGGTAGTGATCCTCGAACAGGAGGAAGATAAGGAAGCAGCTGCTGCTTTGAAGGCTTCTTCAAGTCGCCAGTCGGTGGCATCCTGGCTACGTCATCTCCACCATGGCAGGCCGGAGGATCCCAAGCAGCCACTCCCTCCCAAACACAGAGGCCCTCCTGTAGCAAGTTTTGCAAACCTTGGAGGAGGTAAAGGAGACCCTGAAGGGCATTCTGGGCACCCAACAATACGTATTAATGGAGGATGGAAGTCATTGATAAACCATTATTTTAAGGAGGGGTTTGGCCTGTGGTGGGGGGTGAGGGTGGGAAGAAAAGTTGGTGTCAGGGTAGTTGTGAGGTTTTGGGGCTTAGAGAGGGGTGTGGGCCAGCTACCAGAGGTGAGGGTGGGAGTTCAGATTTTTATGGTGATAAATAGGGTTCTTTTTTCTTTAATGTGTCTCTCTATTTTTTCAAATGTACTAGAAGGCATTAATGGTTACTGTATCTTCCCCATTAATTAAACAGGAAACTCCACCAATGTAGTAACGAAAGAGAATGAGCACTGCACCTGCCCATCACAAAACAATTGTCCAACTGTGTCCAGCCCAATTGCCCTCTCTTTAGCCTTTTTATACCTAAGGTCCCTTGCACTTTTTGGTAGGTTAGCTTACCTTTTGCAGCCCACCCCCTGTAATCCATGTTGAAAAACTGCCCATGACCCTGATCGACCCCCCCCCCCATTTAATGGCTTGATCTTATTTTACCCCAGCAGCACCCTCCCTCCCATTAGTAACAGCTGTATTCTTAATGCCCTTGCCTTACCCTCTATAGCTATTGATCACTAATGGTGTCTGCCAACCCAAGGTCAAAACAATCGCTCTTTCTCAATTTTAGAATTACTTTTCTTACCTATAGAGTGCAAAAAGTGATGTATGCTAACTCCCACACTCTGCCAACACTACCTTATTGCAGGGTTTTGTGAAAGGTCTTAATGCCGATGGTGACTCACTGCTAACAAAGAAGACACAGGATATCATGGGAAAAGCAAGGTTCTTCTGGTGAACGAGCCAAAGGATTCTCATTCTGCATCACGGAGAACTAAATGAAAATAAAAACACAGAGTGATTGGAAAATCCAAAACAGAAACCATCATAAAACAACATAGTGTAGAGTTATTTACTAAAGCATGATGAGCCCTCAAGTCTCATGACTCAGGAGAAGGCTACTTCTTTAGAATCCATGTGGTAGAGATTGTGGGAAAAAGTGCACACTACATATCCTTGGTTTGCGTTGCCTGCGCCTGTGCACTTCATATCAATTCTGCCATATGAACCCAACCCATTGCAGATGATGGAAGTGAAGATGTAATTTCTGTCAGCTCAATACTAGCGGTGATGGTGTTGGGTGCTACTACTGCAGTTGTGACAAGCTTCTGGAGGACTCAGAGCCAACAGCATCACCCTGTCTGGAGGTTAAAGTCAGCACTTCATTTCTGCCTTGCTCTTGAATTTGCAATAGTTCATCTTCTAGATCACCCACTTTTCTGATGATCCAATATTTCATAATTTTAGACATACAATGTTGAGAAAGCAATGGAAGTGGGCAGAGGTTTTTTCCATTGTGGATCAAGTATAGTGGCATCGTATAGTGGCATCGATGTACACTTGGATGAACACAATATCTTTTTGCATCCTTTGATTTATGTTCAAGTGAAAGATTAAACTGTTGATTAAAGCAGTGACTATTTCATTGAGATTATTAAAGTTTTCCTCCACCTTTTGCGGATGATCCTACAGAAGGTGCAACAAAGGGATACTTGAGTCATGGTACTATCCGCCTTGCTGACTTCCTGTGGCATAATCTCAAAAGGCAGTAGCGTTTTGATCAGGCACTCTACTAACCCCCATGTGTCTACCTCCATCATAATGGCTATGGCAGCTGCATCCTCTCTCCTTTGTAGTATGTAGTGATTGATTGGCCTGTACTGCTCAAACAGGCGTTGCAGCATGTAGTAGGTGGAGTTCCAACATGTTGAAACCTCCCGGATGGGGGCTTTTACAGGGACTGTAGTAGCATGCTGAATGATCCTCAACTGCTTCCTGGCCTTGAACAAATGACCAAAATCATTGCAAATTCTATGACAGGTGACCAGTACATTGTTGACTACTTCTTTTTTTAAGACGTTCTTCACAAATAGGTTTATGAAAAGTGCTAATCACAGGACTCTGAATTGTCCTTTGTCAGCCATGCCTTTGACAACATTACTGCCATTGTCAATGGCAACAAATCCAGTGCAGAGATATCTGGTTTGAAGCCATTCATAGACTTTGGTAATAAACTTGTCCAAGATGTTGGCAGCTGTGTGAGTTTTCTCCATGGCGAACATCGCAAATGTTGCATGCAGCCAAATGCCTCAGAAAGCATCCTCAGCGGAAAGACTAGGAGGTAGCCTGTGCTTCACTCCATTGAAGGAGATTCAGTATGCAGTGTTACACATGTAATCCTTTGCTTGATAACTGGTCTACATGTCTGTTGTAGGTGCAATAGACTGAACAGTGCTCTCCTTCAGAGCTTTGCCAACCAAGTGAAGCACTTGATGTGCAGCCTGGCACAGCAACAGTGGAAAAATTGGTCCGGCTGGGAACCTTCCATTTTGGACAGAGGGTCTCCACAAATTCCAGGAACCCCCCTCCTTCCATTAAAGGGAGATTCTGGCCAGCCTCCAATTCCATAAATGGACTTTATCATGGTTTTCTGGTATAGTGATTCCCTCATGAATATCACCACTAGTTACAGATGGGGAGCAGATAGGCTGCTTGCGTGCTTTGAGGTGACTGTATTATTCTGTCCCTTGCATGATTCCGAAGTTGCTGTGGGTGATGTCAGCATAATATGATGCCTACATCCTCCTTTTTCACCACCACCTCTTTCTAGCAGTTCAACATTTTCCTCTCTCTTATCAGCAACTATCCTTTTGAGGTGCTCTTCGCACAAAATTGTGTGTTGATTTTTCAGTTGGGCCTCCAGTACAGTAATGTACACATGGCTTACCACAACAAACTTTTATGTGGCAAATTGAGAATTCTGTGATGTGCACCTCCTGTGGTCTGAGTGTGAATACGTCCCAAATTGGAGAGGACAGCTTTTGTATTGTGCCAAACACTGAAGAACTTGTTGAGGTGGAGCTAGGCATTTTTGTTTCCCTTTCTCTATGGCAGGCTGTGACTGTAATAGGGGTGGTGGTTGCTGCAGGTTTTAGGGGTCTTCAAAAGATGGAAGCTGGAGGAATTGGTGGAACTACATGACTCAGTGTAGGTTTTATAGTGGAAATCTGTACCCTCTGTGCCACACTAACAATCACTGGCTCATCACAGTCTTCCTCACTTTGAAGGTTTCAGGAACTTTCATTATTCCTTGTCTCTCATGGTGGGTATCTGACAGGTTCTAATACATATCAAGATCATTTGAAGAGGGGCTTAGCATAAAAGGGGGAGTGTTGTTTATTTTCCTTGCTGGAGATCATGAACTTGATGTATCCAATGGGAGAGCAATCCTGCTCTGCAGGAAGCTCAATATCCTGCTCTGCTCCTACCTCAGGAAGATCAGGTGTCAGACTGTGGTTCCTGTTGTTGCCTTTCCTGTGAAAGTTTGGTTTATTGCTAGGACAAATAGATTTCAGACTCACCGCTTGCTATGACTCGGGTCATTGCAGCCCTGAGAGAAGTGGGCTTTGGTTTTAGTGGTGCATTTGATCTAGAGGTGATTCTCTTCCCATCCCCATACTGCCCAGAGGTAGATGCAGAGGTATATCACATTTCCAGAAAAAGGATGAGGGCTTGATGTCAGTGGTGGCACTGACAAAAAGACTTCTTCTTCTCCTCACCGGTCACTTTCTTGGCAGAAACACCCACGGCTCACCAAAATGGTGGTCACATCACCAAACATGGGCAAGCAGGTAAGGAGGCATGGAGAACAAAGACAAAATGATTGCATGTCGCCCATATGTCCAGCAAAGAAGGAGACATTGAGAGCAAGGTCCCCCTATCCTGCCTGGAGCACCTTCCTCCCCCAAAAATAATCTTGTTGCATACAGCGAAAGGAGTGCACACATATATATAAACAAAATGTGTCTGGGCACACCCATGGAATTGATCTTTGCCCACTACCAGTAAATCAGCAATGTCAGAAAAAAAAACTTTTAAAAAAAACACAACCCTAGGCAACATCAATTAACCCTTCAAAATACTATTAACATTTGCAGAAAAAACGCAATCATCAACCATCTCATATATACGCCAACTCACAAAACAATAGTGGGCAAGCACATGGGGAAGAAGGTAGCTGAGAACAAAGGAAAATATATGGCTAAATGGTCCTAGACTACTGAACCTGTCCTGAACATAGCCACCAACAAACACATGCACACAAAATATAACCTATATTTTGTATTAGTACAAAGCCATCCGCAAGCCCCAACTTTTTTTTAAAGAATATATATATAGCAAAGTAGTAGTGTTATTCTGAAAAATGCATTAAAAAATGATCCCAAAGCCTACAGCATGGCCGACTAGCCTCTAATAGTAAAACAACAA
Organism: Calotriton arnoldi; assembly: GCA_963921515.1. Lineage (NCBI taxonomy): Eukaryota > Metazoa > Chordata > Amphibia > Caudata > Salamandridae > Calotriton > Calotriton arnoldi. The sequence continues at coordinate 42,118 of CAWUFW010014544.1, forward strand.
TACAGTAAAATGATTAACAAATCTGTACAAAATTCACAAAAAACACAAGAAAATTGAGACAATGTATATTATCGCCCCAGGCTTCACTATCCCAAAAATGTGCAAACATTGTTAATTACAAAACCTTAATCACACATGGGTCTTTACTCCAACCTCCTGGATAACCAGCAGCAAACAATAAAAAACTAAACTATAAAGGAACAAAAATAGTGGTGCCTCGCCTCCCTCACACAACAAACTTTTTGCATAGTATCTTATTGAACTTACTTGATTTTTCCCAAAAAGTTAAGATTTAAAAGGTGCTGATGCATCACAGATTGCAAACAAAAACAGAGTGATGCTTTCCCTAAAGCTGAAGGGAGAGTCGCCAGGACAGGAGGAGACCTCTTAATATCGTCACTTCCTGTAAATAAAAAAATGCATTTTAGAGTTTGATTTCAAGCGCCCCATTTGAAGTAGAACTGCTGTTCACAGTCGGACAATGCAGCTCATGTTTGTGCCAATCGTGTTGGTTCCTGTGCTGTTGTGTTAGAATTTTTCCCCAGTCTTCTCATAACATGACATGGCTAAATGGCTTAATCTCAAGCATTATGCAGGCATTTTGTCATGCCAAATGCCCAAAATTACGCCACATTACGCTGGTTTGGCAAAAATTATGCCTAGCCCTAAATTGTACCGATCTGAATTAAGTGGTTTTACTACTGCATAATTGTGCACCACAACTGCGTACAATTATGTAATAACACACTCCGAGTAAGGGGTGGGGAGTGAGAGGTTTAAGGCATTACTTGAGATTGCTTGAGATTTTTTTAATGCCCACAAACATGTTATTTAGTTGGTATTTACAAACTCCTGAAATGGTCGAGACATAATGTATTAAGGGCTGGAGTTACTCCCCTTGCAGGGTCAGAAGGGGAACGAAACACACCGAAAAGGAAATAGGTTTTTCCACGAGGAGCATGTTCTCTCCATGGGGGAAAAAAAGAAAGAAAACAAATTGCTTTCGTACGTATGGCTTCATTTTCCCAAAGTGGAGATGTGCTCTGAGTATAATGCTGCATTGGGGAAATATGCTATTTCTAGTAGAATACCTAGAAACCTACGCCTAGCGCAGAATTCCAGGCATACTATCAGGAATGCTTGTAAATTCCCAAAAGTCATGCATTTACATCTGTGTGCAGCAGTAAAATTCCTGGCCTATGCCCTGTGATGACAAATGGTGTACTTGCAACACCCGGAAAATGCCCTGGGGTTAAATATTTACCTGGATCTATATTAAGTGTGCGGCACATTTTCCTGGTTAGCAGTGGGCCCACCTTTCAAAAGGTGCGCCCTGCGCTAACCAGGACAATACGTCTCATTATAGTGAATGCGCTGCCCCCAGGGCAGCCGCAAACATTGCACTGTAGGGCAGCGCATTCAGGTGAAAAACAGAGCAGCTGCTTTGAAGCCGCTCCATGTTTTACTGTGCAGGAGGCAACCCACCTGCATTCTGAAGGGGGATTAGAGATCTCCTTGCAGGCAGGTGCAGTGAGTGACTACACCCGCCAGCAAGGGGATGTCTGGGGGTCCATGGGACCCCCTTCCCCTGCTCCAGAAGGCTGCCATCAGGGGTGCACTGTCAGTGCACCTCCTGACAGCTTCTTTGCCTCTGTGCCCACGTCTGTATTGTGGCGCGGGCGCAGAGGCAAAGGGATTCCCTCATTTGCATGGGGTCATGTTCCCATAAAAATGAGGAAACACCCCCTGATGATTGCCGCTATGTGCGCCAAGGCTATCGGTATTACAGATGGGGGAGCACAAGTGTCTGCAGCTCCTTCTGTAATACCAAAGTGCCCCAGGGGCACGCAAAGTGGGTGCAAATGCCCGTGGCGCCTCCGGGGTATTCTGGTAATACAGCCCCATGTGATACCAAAGGGGATGATGGACGGAGCGTTTGAGCTAATCAAACACTCACCCCCAGTCAACTGATCTGGGTTTAATCCATCATCATTCTTTAGCTCACTCCACCACCCCAGTTCAGACATGGCCATATGCAAATCAGTCTGACCCTGTGGGTCAAAACCCCCCTATTTTAAGTTTCCAACTTGAAAATGAGACATATTTTACAGAATTAGTATTTAAAAAACCAAAGTCTGCATATTTTGGCATTTTTCTGCCCTCCACCCCTATGGTACATTTTGGCAGGTGTGAGGTTTCTCAGGAAAAACTGTGAGAGAATGACAATTATCACAAAATGTATAATTCAGGAGTTGGCACAGGGATCGGAATCCAGCCCTGAACTTGTAATCACGACCTAAATGTTTTGCCAATTGGGCCTGTGTTTACAGTGGCTAAAGTTTCCAAACCTCTCCAGCTTCATTACAATATATATCAGTGATCTGAATTTGGGATAGAGGATTCAGCTTTTGGAAGGTATAAAATAGGCAAAAGGATTAAGAGGACCTGTTCTTCACCAGACTAAAAACATGGCTGGATTATACACATGCAAAAACAGCAACGTGATGGATGGAATGTTTGAATTAATCTCAGTTACTGGCAATTGCTCGGGCCGCATCCCAATCCATCATTTTTCACTCAACATGCCACCTCAGCTTGGACCCAGCCATATGCAAATCAGTCTTGAGCTGTTCCTCATTGGAACAGTCCAGCCTGAACTGCCAGGCCAGGTCCTCCCTGAACCAGAACAAGGGCCCGTTTCACCCTTGTTATGGGCTCTTTAGCTGGGTATACCTTGGTTCCAGTAGCACAGTGAGCATGGGACTCATGTTTGGGCATCCCAGTGCACTTAGAGCATCAAATGCAAAAACAACAAGGTGATGGATGGAATGCTTGAATTAATCTCAGCCGCTGCCAATCGCTCAGGTCAGCATCCCAATCCATCATTTTTCACCCACGATGCCACCTCAGTTTGGACCCAGCCTTTTGCAAATCAGTCTTGACCCTTGACTGATACTTTAGCTTGTTGCCCTAAGTGGGCCAGGTATGCCCAAACGTGGGTCCCATGCACACTGTGTCACTGGAACCAAGATGTACCTTGTTGATGAGCCTATAACTAATGTGATAAAGGTCCTGGGTTGCTTGTATTCTGGTTCAGAGAGGACCTGGCTTAGCGGTTCGGGATTAACTGTTCCAATTGGAGAAGAGTCAAGCCTGATTTGCATATGGCTGGGTCCATACTGAGGTGACATGCTGTGCAACATAACGATGGATTGGGATGCGGCCCGAGTAATTAGCAGTAGCTGAGGTTAATTCAAGAATTCCATCTATCGCATTTTTGTGTACTTTTGTGTGTTGCCCTAAGTGGATGCGTATGCCCAGACGTGGGTCCCTTGCATACTGTGTCACTGGAACCAAGCTGTACCTGGCTGATGAGCCCATAACTAGGTCAAACCGTTCCTGAGTTGCTTGTGTTTGGGTTCAAGAAGGACCTGGCTTGACAGTTCCGGCTAGACTGTTCCGATTAGAGCAGGGTCAAGCAGGAGCAGCCCGTGCAGGTAAGAACGGTGGGGCGGGGTGGGGGGGTAGTCTATAGACAACGATGACGAAAAAGAAAAAAAGAAAACAACTTACCTTGATGCGGCGTCTGTAAGATAAGAGGTTTTTTAAATTTTTATTTTACCTCGTCGTCGTTTGTTGAACTACCCTCCCCCACCCCGCCTCACCGCTCTTACCTGCAGGGGCCACTCCTGGGGTCAAGACTGATTTGCATATGTCTGGATCCAAACTGAGGTGCAATGGTGTGCAAATTACCCATGGATTGGGATGCGGCAATGAGTAATTACCAGTGGCTGAGAATAATTCAAGCATTCCATCCATCACTTTTTGGTATACTTTGGATTATACACATGGCACTGGTTCGGTTCTCTATCACTAGTTACAGTTTATGTAGATTGACCTGGTGTTGGTGAATTTTGCACCAACATTTACACTGATATTTAGACCGACCAAACAGCGCATTGGTCATTCAGTCATTTTTTTAAATATTTGCAGTATGTGCAAAGGGTGGTATTAAATTACCTGTCGCCCACACAACCTACGTGCTCCAGACATGTCAATGCAAACTTGTACCTGTCCTGCACGCATGCAGCGCGTATCATCTGATCTAGGATTGAACGGCTTGAAGAGAGTTAGCTTTCCATACTGACGTTTCCTCAAAGCGCTGGCTGGGGGCTCAAGTGTGAGAGCACGCTTTTGGAAGGGTATGCCACTGGCGGGGGCAGGCGCGCAATGCCCATAGGGCTGAAAGGGCTTCAGCCCCCCGCCCCCATTGTGTGTCTCAGTCCGGGCTGCTGCAGCTTGAGCTGCTGTGGGCCCAGCTGGGCAGTGTCTGGAGTCTTATCTCCGGCACTCCTGAGTTTTTCACAGGTCTTTGTAAGACTATTTGCATATTTACATACCTTTGTAAAATGTTTAACAAGGCTTAGGTTTTTTTCTGGTTCCAGTACCCCCTGGGCCTCCACTGTGCCTATTCCTTACATTTGGATTTCACTTTTACTGCCATAGTGTGAGAATGCATTTCATGAAAAGAAATTTAAAGTAGGGTTGCCAAAAGAAGAATATCAGCCATTTGTTGTTTAAAGAGCCTGCAAGGGCCTCGTCTTGACACTAAATAGGATTATAAATAAAATCATATGTATTCATGTGTAATCTGACTTTTCTGTCTTTGTTCCCTTTAATTATCAGTCATGGATCATTCAGGCAGCCCCAGAACACAATTAAAAATGCTTTCGATTTATATTTCCAAGTATGCACAGATAAGTGCTGAAAATAGGCTTTAGGTGACTGCTTATTTTTGTAATGTCTGGGACATCAATATAATGAGCTGGAGACCTTAATCACAAGACTGGAAGTTTGTTGCAGGATGAGCACAATATTTATTTCCTCCACCCTCGATCCCTGAACAGGGCCGGACTGGGAACACAAACCGGCCTTGGCAAATGAGTCGGACCGGCCGTGGAGGAGGGGGATGGGGGCTGGGTGGGTGCGCGTGAAAAACACTGCGGCTGCTTTTGGTACAGGGGGCCGCTAATGCAGCACTGCTGCAAAACCGGCCCCCTGTACCAAAAACAGTACACACCGCTCCAAAACCGGCCCCCACCCTTCCGGCCCACTGAGAAAATGCCCGGTGCCAGCTACAGCCACTCCAGCCCTGTACCCAAATAGTGCCATAATAGCAATAGTTTAACTGATATCTGAAACCCTACGCCAGCCCTCAATAACATGCTGAGTTACTTCAAGTATCTGGGAATGCACCCTGCATTCAGACAACTTACTCCACATTCTCGCCCTTCACTTTCACCCTGCACTCACAGCGATCACAATGTACTCACACTGATCACCATGAACTCACACCGTTCTCCCTCCACTTACCCTGCGGTCACATGAGCACACCGCTCACCCTGCACTCATGGGACACTTCACTCAAATGTCCACCTCATTGCTCACTCTGCAATCTCACCCAAACAAGCCCATCACTAAACATACATTCATTCCTCCCACTCTGCACTTACATCCCCACCCAAATTCATATGGTCACTTCACTCACCCTGCAGTCACTCCTCTCACCCTACTCTCACACTGTCACATCGCTCACGTGCACTCACATAGGCAATCCTGTCACCCACACAGCGCAGAGGGTAAATGTGTCTGCTACAAAGAATGTGTACCATGCAGATCACAGAACTGAGTGTGAGTAAACTACGAGTAGCCCTATAAAAAACTGAAATGTTTGTCAGAAAGGGGCTATAGAGAGATGAGGTGCATTGTTGACAAGTGGCAGTGAGGGAATTCATGGACAAGGGGGAAATGGAGGAGGGGCACCAAAAAAGACTGATGCGCCGTGCGCGACCAGTGCCAGCCCTGGCTAGGAGTCTTAGCCCCCCCGCCCCGAAGTTCGGGTCTAGTTGCGCCCCTGGGGGGGGGAGGCGGCGCAGAGGGCACGCTGCAGAACATGTTTCGCTTCGAGGAAGCTCGGAACGTTTCTTGGCAGGGTCCCATCTCGCAGTGGTTGAATCATACTTCTGAATCACAGCCCCTTTTGGCACTATCGCGTTTTCGGAGTTTGCAGCGCTGTCAAGAGCCTGCTGTCATCACCGGATAAGTCCACGTGAGACCAGGAATATATTTATCCGCTCCTCTCCCTTTTACACCATTGATGGAGACTTCACAGAACAGTTGTCTTGGGGTGACTGTAGCACCGCGCTCGCGCGGATGAATGCTAAGTATTATTAGCATAATTACTTCCCACCAATTATGCTCATTTCATCCACTTAGTCTTTGAACATAGGGGCATATTAGCAAGAACCTGCGAAAATTATCGCAAACCTTGCTTAGCGCGTGTTTTTTTATCGCCGGCTATCGCTGGATATTACCGCGGAAATAACATGCTATTAGCAAGGTTTATCTCCATTGCGATAAAATATCCAGCGATAGCGGCGAAACCCTGCATTAACGCGAGAAATCCAGCGATAAAATCCTAGCGCTAAGGCTGGGGACTTAACCTTAGAATCCACCTCCCATTGACTATTATTGTTAAGTCATGTTTTTACCAGTTCTAAAAAACAAGCGCTAATCAGGGTTAGCGCGCGTTTTTATCGCTCGCGGGTATTGCTAATAGGCGATAGATATGTTAGCGACTGTTTTCTGTCGCTTTTAGTTGGGAACGCCTCCTTTGCATGTCATTAGCGATAAATATCGCTGACATGCAAAGCGGCACCCAAACCAGTCGCTAACGCTTGAAAGCTGTCGCTAACACCTGTTAGCGACAGCTTGCTGATAGGGCGATAAAAATATTGCCGCTTTAGCGGGAAAAGTCCTGCTAAAGCGGCGATAGAGCCCTTGATAATATGCCCCATAGTTTGTATCAGCGTCCGTGTTAGGTGAAGGTGTCATGAGCCTTTGTCCCTGGTAATGCTGCGGTCTTCACTAAACCTAGGGGCGGTGGCAGCCCGGACTTCACCACTCGTCTGTATCTCCTTCCAGCGTGGCAGGATGGACCTCCCCGGCGCGCGCCTTTCACTTCCTTCTTCGAGACAATCAGCGCTAAATGTACTGCTTTCATTCAGGATTATGATTTAAATGCCATTGGCCTGCCGTGAAACGGATCAAAGTATTCAGTAATACATATGTTCAGTGAACCTATTATTATTATTAGTAGTAGCAGTAGTAGTAGTATGTTGTTGGTTTTATTGCCCTGTGCTATGTTAGGGTTATTGTCTTGTTTTTCTTGGTGTTATTATCGCTGCCATTTTTTGTGCTGTTGGTATTATAGCAACAATAATATATTATATAAGAATGATAGTAATAATAACATTATTATTATTATTACAACCATAACAGCAAGAACAATAATTAGAATACTACTACTTCTAATACTAATAATAATGTCGATATTATTATTATTATTACTACAATCTTATATTATATAGTGTTAATGTTGTTATAATAACAACAGCACCAAAAATGGCAACGGTAATAACACCACCAAACAAGACAATAACACTGACATAGCAACAGCAGTAAAACCAACAAAATAATAATATAAGGAATAATAATAATAGTAATAACAATTTTAATAACCATATCTTCGTTTTAGCATCTTGATCAGGCGGCCGCAGGTTTGCACTTTCATAGCTCTGCACGTGGCAGGAAACTACGACCTTTGGTGTTCATTATCAAAATTACTCTTATTACTCTGGCATAATTAAAATTCCACCTAGGCCTTGTGATTACCCTAGATTTGGTGCACAATCTCAAAACTATACTGGACAACTTCAAACCTGAAAGCCTTGCTCTACAAGGTAAGTGTCACCCCAAACAATAGTCAAACCAAGGATAACTGGTGACCTTTATTCTAAGAAGGATGCATTCATTTTTATCTGGTTGTATTTAAAGCTCTAGCCCTTAATAAATGGTTGCAGTCAATTGAAAGACAGACTTCTGGGGCTACATCATGATCAAGCATGCCACTGGGAAAGCTTGAAACACCACCACTCATGATTAAAGTATGAAAGGCTGACCTTATTGGAAACAAGCAGAGCTCACATCATAAAAGGCATCCTTTGGCTTCTGCTGTCAAATTCAAATACTCCCAAACATTTGCATCCAGCCTGCTCACACTAGGAGCAGAACTACCTCTCTTCCCTCTAGAAGCAATGTTGTAAATTACCATCTTTTGCATGGTATTCCTCCATGTAAGAAATTGGGTTACTGGTTGAGTGGGGTGGAAGCCCTACTCAGGCAGCAATTACAACCCTTGTTAGGGTGAACCACAAAAGTCACTAAGTTAACCCATGCTTAATCTTTGGTAGCTTGACATAAAAAGCAGTCAGGCTTATCTTAGAGACAATGCAAAAATTATTTATGTGCTGCTGTCGAGAAGAACGTAGCGGGATGCACCTTGATCGGATCGACTTGGCAGGTTGGTACTCATCCTCCGTCAGTTCTCAGAGCAAATAGTTGGGAAAAAGCATCTAAGTCCCAGGTTTCAGGCATCTTTAGGTGGAGTACACTTTGACATCAGTCAAGGGCCCAGGAGCTTGGGACAGCAGTTGGTGGTCAAGACTCACTCTGTCAGAGGCCAGCAGCTTTGTCCAGGCTAGTTCCAGTTGAACCTGGTCAATTGGGCAGTTGCAGGAAAAGCCTCTGGAAGCTTGTTGTGTCACTGTAGCTCAAACAGGAGGTGAGCCAACTGACCCTTGGAGTTACTTCTGAGGTCATGTGTTCAAAGCAAGCAGGTGCAGTCTTCCTTTAGGTTCTTCAAACAAGGCAGTCCTTCTGATTGTTCACAGGTACAGAAGTGTTAGGAAGAGGGTAATGGGATTGCCACATTTATGTCCCTGCCAGCCTGTGGGTGGGTGGGGGAAACTCCTAGCCACTCCTTAACCAATGGGTAAAAGTTCCCAGGGGTGACCCTATCCACTTTTGTAGCACTTCCTGTGTGTTTATAGCCCCTCTATACCTAAATCCAAGATGGCAGAATCCTTTTTTCCCTGGTCAGAGCTCCTGAGCCACGCCAGGAGGTGTGGCTATGGAAATAAGCAAACCCTACCTTGTGCTCATTCCAAACCAGTTCTAGGGCATCTTCTCCTCCTACTGCGTTCCTTGTTGTGATTAGTATTTGAGGTGGGCTCTTAAACCCCCTCAACTAATACTCCAATTTCTTACAAGTAACCTTCTCTCCCTTGCACATCCACACCAAAAAGCTTTCCTGTTACCCCTCTACCTAATTTGACTGTTGTATCCATCACCAGAAAAACCGTCCTCCAAGGTGTTTTTTTGTCCCATCTCACCAACCTCTTCTTTCAACAATTGTCGAATACCACCATCAATTTCAGCAAGTATGTCCTGTTACCTAACAATGATAAATGCACCCTATCATACCTGAACAGCACCAGAATGTTAAAGACAATGTCCTCCTGCTACACCAGCTTGTTTCAGGATCTGCAAAATCCCACTATCTCCCTGTTGACTTCTTTCCTCACCTTATTGATGGCTGTCAGCTTCCTGGCCACCATCTAGCCTCTCCTAGACAGGAGTTACATCCAAATATCGCTACCCTGTCCTACTTTTTCTGTACCACCTTCAGGTCAAATCCAGCCACAAGCTCTGGGCCAGCTCATTCTCCCCCAGGTGGATCACTATTGCGTTAGATCTCACCCTCAAGTCCCCCAATCCATAGAACATGGGCAACAGTTACTCCATCTCCTATAACTTATCTTGAATCAATGCATTGTCACTTTCCCAGTCTATAAACACGGTTACGAGTCATAACTCTGCCGGTTCACTGACACAACATCGATGTAAAAAATATCGATGTTGAAAATATCGAGTAAAAAATATAGACAACAAAAATATCGACTTCTATACTTATACAGGTAAGTACAAAAATATTGCAGAAAAATTTTCGATGTAAAAAATATAGAAGTATATAATATCGACTTTTATATAAATATAAAATAAAATAAAATACATTAAATATATTATATATTAAATATAATTTTAACAAAATAAAATACATTTAATATACATTTTAATAAAATATAACAAATAAACTTAATAAAAATAAACACACAAACGTAATAATTTATACATATACATTTACTTTAAAGCAATTAATAAACTATTATTTTTAATTTATGTTAAAAGTTTAAAATGATATAAAAAATAAAAACAAATATTAATGATTTAAAATCTAAAAACAAAAATCTTTGATAAATGAAAGCATTAAACTATTAAAAAATATTTAAACTTACATTTCACAATACAATCAGTGCAACAGTAGGGAAAGCGTTGGATAGCAAATGGGGTAAAAATAACTATTCCAACTCCAGTGACTGCAACAGTAGGGTAAGTGTTGGATAGCGGAGAAATTAAATTTACTATTCCAACTCCAGTAAGTGCAACAGTAGGGAAAGTGTTGGATAGCGGAGGGGTAAGAATTACTATTCCCAGTTCAGTGAGAGCAACAGTAGGGAAAGTGTTAGATAGTGGAGGGGCAAAAATTATTATTCCCACTCCAAAGAGTACAACTGTAGGGAAAGTGTTGGATAGCGGAGGGGTAAAAATTACTATTCCCACTCCAAAAAGTGCAACAGTAGGGTAAGGGTGGATAGCCGAGGGGTAAAAATTACTATTCCCACTCCACTAAGTGTAACAGTAGGATAAGTGTTGGATAGCGGAGGGGTAGAATTTACTATTCCCACTCCAGTGAGTGCAACAGTGGGGAAAATGTTGGATAGCGGAGTGACAAAAATTACTATTCACACTCAGACAGTTATACAAAAAATATATATATAAAAAATCATAAAAATAAAAAACAATATTTTAAAAATGAAAAATCTAATATATTAAATATATAAAAAACATATTATTATATTAATTACATATAACAAAAACCTACAAATATTATATAAAATAAAATAAAAAATACATTTTAGAATTTTTTTTAAACTAGAAAATATTGACAAACAAAAAAATTAATTAATACATAAATGTATTTATTTTATTTCCTACCCTATAATACCACACCAAAAACAAAACACTTCAACATTTTAAATAAAATTTACTTCCATAATTAACATAATTAATAATCAATTAAAAAATATTATTAATAAAAAAACTAAAAAACATTAATTTACTACACACACTTTAACACTATAATATCCACAACAGACACTTAAATTAAATTATAAAATAATAAAACACAATTAAAATGTATTTTTAAATTAAAAACTATTACTATCAACAACTAATAAAGTAATTAAAATGTATTTAATACCGACCCTTTACCCCTGTAGAAGTAAAAACAACACACAAAATAATAAGCAATTACCCAAAATAAATATCAAATAATTAACATTCATTAACAACTATATATTAATTAATTAAACACAAATTACTTCCCACCCTTTACTCCTATAAACACCACAACACACACCTAAAACTAATTACGATATGATATGATATGATGATATGATATAAGCTTTATTTCGACAGAGATGTCATAAAAGCTAAGATTACAATAAAAGGTACATTGCTATTCATTAAAAGAGCAGAATACAGATTTACAGCGTCATTAGTTTTGCGTAGATGTTACTACAACAAAATGATCAATTAAGCTTGTGATACAATGATGCGAATGTCATGTTCAAAGAGTTTAAGAAATTAAAACTTTAAAACAGGGAAACAATTAATATATACACGATTTAGTTTGAATTAATTAGTACGTATCAACATTAAAAACTAAGATAAAATCATGCAATACTTCGTTCTTACAATGGAATATTTAAAAATTCAGAAAGACATTCAATTTTCCTTGGCTAACAACAAAGATTTTTAGCGAATAAAGTGCTTGTGCATAGTGAGTCCAGCAGCTTATATGATAGGGCTTAGAGGTCCCCACTAATCTGCTTTCAATTGAGGCTATGTCTGTCTTGTGAGCACCTTACATCTTATGAGCCATGCTTGTACTAGAAACTTTGCTACACAGCATGGGTAAAACGGCCTGGCATCGGACCTAAGAATGCGTATTGCTGTGTAGTAGTCTTGTGTGCCTAGTTGTCGGCAGAGCGGATTCAGCCATTTTGCCCACGATGATTTATACGCCGGGCAAGCAAACATTAAATGGGCAGTGCGTTCAATCGGGGCCTTGCAACATGGGCAGTTTTTCTCCTTACTTGGGCCCCACTTTGTTGTCGTCTCGCGGACAGGGAGAGTTCAGAGCCTAAAATGGATGTAGAGTGTTCTATCTCTTGGTACTTTAATTGTGTCGAGAAAGGGCTCAAAATATCTAATTTGCTTGTGGGAATAGAATTCTAGTGTTAGTTTACCCACATTGGGATTATGGTTCTCTCGTAGGTCCAACCATTCCCAGTATAGGCGTTTGAGTTCCTCTCTCCTTGGGGGTACCTGACTAGCCCAGCAGCCCTGGAGACCCATGGCTGTCAGCGTTCTTTTAATATTGGCAATCCAGCCTATTTTCCCGCCGGTGTCTAGGCTAATAATCTCAGTCATGGCTTCTGCGTAGGAAGAGAGTTCAGGGGTCCGCCTAATGCGAGCCCAAAAGAGTACAGGGCGCAACCTAGCTACGTCACCCAATGACCGCCTACCCATATCTAACAATAGAGGAGCAAGGGGGACGTATTTGGGTGCCATGACCAGGTCTCTCAGAAATTTAGATTCTGACCTACAGAGCTCGTCGAGTTTGTCGAACCCCCAGACTTCTGCTCCGTAAAGGGCAGAACTGACTGCTTTTAGGTCGTAAATTTGGAGTGCTGGGGCTACGGGCCTGGTATGTGAAAGGCGATGTTCTTTCCCAATTACTCCAGTTGTTCTTTTATGTCCCAACAGCATCTTGGCTATGTGGGGTCTCCAGGACATCTTATCAGAAAATCTTACGCCAAATAGTCAAAGGTGTCCACCTTTTCAAGGGGGACACCACCTAGCAAAGGGCCGCTTTTGTATGACCTGTGGCAATTAAAGGCCATAAATTTGGTTTTGGAGCTGTTTATGACCAAAACTAATTACACAATTACCATAATAAAATTGTAATTAATTTAATTAATATCAATTAACAAGAAATTAATAATAAAACATAAATAAACTACTTAACACCCTTTACCCCTATATACCCCAAAACACACACCTAAAATTAATTACACAAATACCATATTTAAATACCAATTAATTATTTCAAATTAATTAACAACCTGTTATTAATTCATCAATTAAAAATAAATTACTTCCCACCCTTTACACCTATAAACACCACAACGCACACCTAAAATTAATTACACAATCACCATAATTAATTACCAATTAATTAATATTAATTAACAACCAATTATTAATTAATTAATAATACATTACTTTACACATTTAAAACTATAAAATCTCAATTAAACAAATATTAAGAAATAAAAAATAATCAAATAATTTAATATAATTAAGTTACTTCCCACCCTATTCCCCTATAAACCCACAACCCGCTACGGAACTAAAATCGCAAAATTCAAATAAAAAAAATTAATAACTTCTAAAAATGTAACACATATTTTAAAAATACAAACAATTCTTATACACAAAAATATACATTACATACATATAAAATATATACTAAAATACATAACATTAATTAAAAAAACAATATTTTTAACTATATTTTTGCAAACGATATTAAACACTTCGATATTTTTAAAATCAATATTACTCACCTTAAGTCGATATTCTTGACCACGATATTCTTGCTGTCAATATCTCTGAACCACGATATTTATTACTCGATATTTGTGCAACTTTATATTTTTTACTCGATATTCTGTCTGCACACCAACTCTGCCTACTTGCATTTTCGTTGGCACACTTAATTATTGAGTGGCAGCAAATACATACCTCCTGCCAAGAGGCATTCTCTGTAATAAGGAAGAATTGGATCAATTACTGCCACTCATCAATTTTTGGTTCTCTCAGTGCTACGGGCAATGCACCTAGGATCAGTTCCTACCTAGTACAATGTTTCTGCACTGTTTTGTATAAGGTATATCCAAGTATCCTAACATATGGATGTTAAAAATCATCTGTTTTGCTACCGCCTTCCCTCATAGATCTTAGGAACTTTAGCTTCTTGTGGTTTTGATTCCATCTGTTTTTTTCATTTCAGATGCTTACCTAAACAGAGACATCGTAAAATTCAGACCAATATCAGATCAGAGACTCAAAATTAACTTAAATTAATGTCTTGCATTCCACAGAGATGCTATGTCTAAAACGTTATCACGCTTCACTCTCTGTGCACTCCTGCCCACCATTAGTGGGCCTACCTGTTGAACTTTCCAGTGTTCAGCTAAGCTTCCTGACCTTCCATTTTCTGACTTCCAGCCTCATGGAGAATATTTTCAACTTCCTTTGCCGTGTCCATGCCAGGTTTTGAGAAAGCCCGTTTGCTTTTCGTACCTAAGTGTCCAATTTTAGAATTCCCTGCTCACTGCTTTGTCTCTACCATTGCAGGTCAAGAAGTAAGGAAAGAATCAGTAGATGATAGCAAGATCACATCTGAGACATATATATATATATATATATATGTTTTCCAATAGGAAAGAATCCAGGAACTCCCAAATGATATCCAGCGGCACACCAAAGGACAGGCACAATAATATGTTTTATTGTGTCACAAAAACAGAACTGTGACACTATTGTGCCTGTCCTTTGGTGTGCCGCTGGATATAATTTGGGAGTTCCTGGATTATTTCCTATTGGAAAACGTAATTAGCGGGGTTTTCCTGTACATATATATATATATATACATTATCTACTGGCGGTCGTAAGTAGATAGTTATAGTTAGGACCTATTATCCATAGGAAATTCGTAACATTCTATTCCCAATAACTTTGGCGTCGTTTGACGAATCATCGCGAAATTTTCAAAACTAGTGGGGCGCTCCGGTCCGCTCCTGTCTTGAAAGTTTCGAGGTGATTCATGAAGCGTGGGCCGAGCAAAAAGGGGGGTCCCATAACGTGTTTTCTCCATGTTAATTCCCATAGGAAATTTTAGACACGCTACAGCCCGAACTGCTGAACGGAATTACACCAAATTTTGCAAAAAGGTAGCGCTTGGTTCAGAAAGCACCCTTTTTAAAAATGGTGTAAATCCGTTCAGTAGTTGCTGAGAAAATCCAAAATAAAAGTTTCGATATCTATGGCCGCGGTGGATCCGCGCACCCTCCCGATCACGAGCTGCATGCTAATTGGCTGTCAACACTCCAAACCAGGAAGTGTTGGCAGCCATCTTGTGCCTCGGTAGAACCGAGGCACAAGAAAAGACAAAAACAGACGCAAAAAACGCAAAAAGGGGGCAGGGTAGAAACACCCTGACCCCCTAGGCCTGCTCAGGGGGTCCTACAATGACCACCAGGGTCAAAAAATATATATTTTTTTTTTTAAAAATCAGCAAAAAACACGCTGGGTGCGCGGAACCTGCCGATAAAAAAAAAAAACGAAGCGCGGGCTCCAGCGCTTCGTGGTTAATTGGCCCCCGGGTGGGCCAAGTCCCGGGGGCATGCGGGGGTTTATTAAATAATAAGGCCCCCCAAGCCCCGGGGACCGCCACCCCCGGGGCTTTAAAAAAAAATGGTGCGGGAGGGCTCTGGGCCCTCCCGCAGCCCCGGGGACCGCCACCCCCGGGGCTTCTTTTTTTTCAATAATAATTACCTGTGTGGGGGGACCGCCACCTCCCCGGGGCACTAATTAAACAAATGTGGGGGTCTGTTTCGGACCCCCGAAGCCCCGGGGACCACCACCTCCCCGGGGCTCAGTTGATGTTGGGAGGGGGGCCGCGCGGCCCCCCTCCTGGAGCCTGTGGTGGCCCTGGGGACCGCCACCCCCCAGGGCCGGCTCCTGCAGTGTCCCGGGGTGCCCACCCCCGGGACACTGCTGTTTGCAATGACAGGGCGGGAGCCTCGCGGCTCCCGCCCTGTCATTGCAAACTGCTTTGGATATTGGAAGCGAGAGCAGGGAAACCTGCTCTCGCTTCCAATATCCAAAGCACATTGCTTTTCCACATGGGGAGCTACATGTTAGCAGCTCCCCATGTGGAAAAGCAATGCCGGCTACCGCAGGAGGCGGGGAGCCGGCATGGTCCGTGGGGGAGTTGGGGTCCCCACACGGACCCCAAAGGATAGGGCCAGCCCCGGGGCATGGGGTCCCGGGGCAAGTAGTGGCCATACGGCCCCCCTCCCCAAAAATAATAAAAAAAATAAATAAATAAAGGACGGCCCTGGGGGATGGGGTCCCCGGGGCCAATAGAGGCCTTAGGAGGGGGGCCACGCAGCCCCCCACCTCCAAAAATAAGTTTAAAAAAGTGGCCATACCCCGGGGGATGGGGTCCCCGGGCCGGAATCGGCCACGGGAGGGGGGCCACGTGGCCCCCTTCCCGTACAGTTTTTTTTTTTTTTTTTTTAAAGAAAAAAGGCATCAGGCCCTGAGGGATGGGGTCCCCAGGGCCCCAAAAAGTAAAAAAAAAGGGGGGCCACACAGCCCCCCTTCAAAAAAACTAAAAAGAAAGAAAAAGACGGGATCGAGCGTCAGGCCCTGCCCCCTCCCTTAACCACTCTGCAAACTCGCCTGTGGCGCGTTTTAAATTGGGGAAATAATTCCCATTCAATACTGGGGTCCTTGGGCCAACTAGCCCACCAGGTACCTCCAGTAAGCGCCACTGAGGCTGCGTTGCAGAGAGGTGTAAAAAGGGGCGTGGCCTCTGAACACCTCTCTGCAACGCAGCTCCCTGGCGCATACTGGAGGTACAGGGTGGGCTAGTTGGACCCCAGGGACCCTCATGATTCAAGGGGACTTAATACCCCAACTTAAAACGCGCCACGGGGCGCATTTGCACAGTGGTGAAGGGAGGGGGCGGGGCTTCAGGTGACATGTGTGCAAACAGGCTTGTGGCGCGTTTTAAGATGGGGAATTAATTCCCCTTCAATCCTGAGGGTCCCTGGGGGCCAACTAGCCCACCAGGTACGTCCAGAAAGCGCCACAGAGCTGCGTTGCAGAGAGGTGCAAAAAGGGGCGTGGCCTCTGAACACCCCTCTGCAACGCAGCTCTCTGGCGCATACTGGAGGTATCTGGTGGGCTAGTTGGCCCATAGGGACCCTCGGGATTGAGGAGGAATTAATTCTCCAACTTAAAACGCGCCACAGGGCGTGTTTGCAGACATGTCACCTCAGGCCCCACCCCTTCCTTCACCATTGTGCAAATATTCCTCTAAAATCAGCCAAACTACGAATTCCGATTTACTCACCTGTTATCAGGAGAGACCTCAGTGCTGCATCTTTGAGCCCAGTACTGATCCTGAAAAGTAATTCTAACCATACTTACCAGTAACTTGAATTTCCTTCCATAGGCTAACATTGACTGGTTTCACTTGGAAATTCTTCTAAGTGTGGAGTTTTGGAACTTTATAATATTCCTCTAAAATCAGCCGAACTACGAATTCCGATTTACTCACCTGTTATCAGGAGAGAACCCAGTGCTGCATCTTTTAGCCCAGCACTGACCCTGAAAAGTAATTCTAACAGTACTTATCAGTAACTTGTATTTCCTTCCATAGGAATCCATTGTCTGGTTTTCAGCAGAAAAGTTTCAAAGTGTCGATTTTCACAAACTACAAATATTCCTTAAAAATCGCCTGACTTAAACGCATTCTTTCAACTGTTTACAGGAGATGCACCAGTGCTGGATCCAGGATCCACCACTGAGTAAGAAAAAATAACGATAACACTACTTACCTGCTTAGTGAATTTCCTCCCATAGGATAACATTGGTGATTCTATGTGAAAAAGTTTCTGTGTCAACTTTTAAGATACAATAATATTCCTTAAAAATCACTACTGTAACCAAAACGCTTTTACTCAACTGTTTACAGGAGATGTCCCAGGACTGAATCTCGGATCCAGTCCTGTGGTTAGAAAAGTAATCCATAAAGTAACTAATTGCATTTAACTAGAAATTCACATTGAGCTCAATGTTGCATTGTGTTTGAAATTGTGTTGCCCATTGCAACAACTGTAACTACTGTACTTAAAAGTCTATTGCCTATTTGCAAAGTATTTAAACTAAAGTAATTCATTCTGAGAAAGTATATTTTGTAATGTAATGTATAATGTAATTACAATGTAATTTAAAAAATAAAATATCTAAAAATAAATAGTTTAAAAAATGTAGTAAATCAGTATCAAAAAAATAAATATAACAATTAATACATTTAAAAATTGTCATTTACAAAACCTTTGAAATTCACTGAAAAAAACCATAGGTTTCAGACATGTTATAGTTAGGAATTAGCATTTAAAAACCTTTGAAATTCACTGAAAAAACCATAGGTTTCAGGCACATTATAGTTAGAAATGAGCATTTAAAAAACCTTACAAATTCACTGAAAAAACCATAGGTTTTAGGGACAGTTATAGTTAGTTGGACATTGCACTCGTACAAAACCCGTGAAATTCCCCCGTTATAGTTAGTTCAGCTAACTATAACTCGTGCCCCCGCTATGCACTGCTGATGACGTCACATATTACATCACTCATGACATGGCGAAGGGGGACGGAAGGAGCAAACTCGTGTTGGGATATATATATATATATATATATATATATATATATATATATATATATATTTGAAGCTCCAAAGTTTCACCCAGCTTCCGAACTCTGGTCGAGTGCTTTGGCCTGGTAACGTGGGATGAATCACTTATAGGTAATGAAAAGCTCAAAAACAGGCACGGAGCACTCACAGGACATTAATGA
The DNA here is from genome assembly GCA_963921515.1 of Calotriton arnoldi. Taxonomy (NCBI): domain Eukaryota; kingdom Metazoa; phylum Chordata; class Amphibia; order Caudata; family Salamandridae; genus Calotriton; species Calotriton arnoldi. Next base: position 60,921 of record CAWUFW010014544.1, read on the forward strand.
TTTATTCTGAGCAAATGCATTTTGGCACTCTGCCTTCTTCAGAGCTCATTCCAACTCCATCAAAAGTAACGCATGTTTAAAATACTTCAGAGATTATTTCACTGGTGCAACGTAGAAAATGGCCAGCACATGTGCGCTGTACAAATCGCAATAACATAGCATAACATCAGTAGCAACGGCTTTTAAAAAATCATTGGTACTAAAGCAGATGCTTCCAATCAGCAATTAAGTCCACAATATAAAGACAAGGAGAATTCTCCCACGGTGAAAGCTGACAACTCGAGGGGGTGGAGACCGCCTGAAGAGACACTGTGAGTTCTTATGAAGGCGGTCGTGACAACGTGAGCGAAGCCTTAGGCAGTTCATTTTATAGCGCTTAATGACATTGACAAATGAGATATCCATAGCAAGTTAAACAACGCACTGGAGACATTGTAGCTAAGATTGAGGTGTTAGTTTTGAACAGACAGAGCTTGAAGTAAGTACATGTTTTGGGCTAATGTTCACATTTTAGTATCTTCATCATCATCATCATAAAACTTTATTCGATCTTTCTACAGAAGATCATAAAAGTACATACAAATGCAAAAAAAACACTAAGTAAAATCACATAAAAACAGACTTCAGATCGTGCCAAGACAGCCCTTATTAAATTCATGGATACAGGCCATTATTTTAGTAATAGATTATCCGACGAGCTGTCTGGTCAGATATCAACATTCCTTGCCATTAGGCATGTGAAGGGGAACTTGCAGACAGCACTGGCATTTTCTGTTTATTTTCCCACATGCCACTACTGAATTCTCATTATGCTATAATAAATACATGGTAGAAACTGGCAAACTGTTAGCTAAGACGAAGTCAGGCAATTATTTAACACCTGCGGAGAGCAAGCAACATGTTACCCTTTTATACATGAAAACGGAAAATCAAGTCGTCTTCCCTTCCCTAAGAGAGCTAAACTAGCCACTGTATATGTGGTGAAATGTTTAAAGTTCGTCACTTGACAGAGTAAATATGATTATGTAGATGGAAACCTGGAAAGAAATTTAAATATGTCTAATGGATTTAATTTTTAGATTCCTGTATCATGGGGCAACTATTATTATTATATATTATATTTATATTTATTAGGCGCACAAATCATCCCTGAGGGGATCTCTTGGCGCCGAGAGCCGTCAGATACAAGTCATGATTCCATATGGTAATTAAAGATCAAACAGCCAAGTTTTCAGGAGGTTCTTGAAGAAGATTAGGTCTGAACAGGAGCAAAGGGGCAAGGGTAGCTGATTCCAGTATTTGGGAGCCAAAAAGGAAAAGGAGCGGCCACCATATCTGGCTGTGTGGATACGTTTGGGGCATAGCAGTAGTAGCTCACTGGATCTGAGCCGGCGTACCGGGATATAAGGCTGCAGTTTGTTTTTAAGATAACATGGTCCCTTCCCATGCAGTGATTTGAAGACCAAACACATAAGTTTGAAGCGAGCACGCCTTTTTATGGGAATCAAATGAAGGGAGCGTAATAAAGGTTCAAATGGAGATCACGGAGGAAGATTACAGACAAAGTGCGCTGCCGCTTCTATGACGCAAAAGAAGGCAACCTGGCTTTAGAGGACAATATCATACACTTATTAAGGTGACAATAACATTTCATAGTAATTGGGAATTAGGTAGGCAGAAGACGTTATCCTTGGTCAGTAACTTATGATGACAGTATGTGTTCTTACAGAAGCACAGTTGCTAAGAAGTAAATAGAGTTGGATCCATGTATAATCGCAGGTAATATGCATTGAAAAAGGATCAAATATTTCAATTTAAAAGCATGCAAACAAGTAAGTGTAATTATACTTGACAATTTAAATATAGTTACATACCCTGTGGAACATATGTAGTAGAATTAGGCACAACATTATAAATTACAGGTAACCATACTGATGAAGATATCCAAATAGGAAATTTTGAGCCATATGTACTACCGCTACGTTTTGCGAGTTCCTAATTGCAACTTTTTGCGATTCGCACTTAGAAAATTGCAAAATGCAATCTACCACAGTAACAGTATGTTCGACACTGTTTGCGATTCCCAGTGGGTTGCAAATGGGCCGGCCTCATCAATATTCTTGAGGCAGGTCGCAATTTGCGACCAATTGGGAATGGCCAAAATCACAGGGATTGTGGCCTGCTGGGGACAGCAGACCAACATGTCTGTGTTTGCTTTTAAATCTAGCAAAGTTTTTTTTGTGTTTTTTTCAAATGCAGCCTGTTTTCCTTAAAGGAAAACAGGATGTGTTTCAAAAAGAAAAATGAGATGTTTCAGTTTCATTTTTTAAGAGTAGGCAGTGGTCCGTGGGACCTCTATCTGCTCTTAAACAAGTATTGGAAATACAATAGGTCTCGCATTTGTTGGAGCTAGTGGCATTATAAATGCCAATGTTTTTTACTTATGCAATCAATATGCCTGCCCCACCTAAATAAAATAAAGAACTCTGTTGTGTTTTTTTTATGCATTAAACCTGAAATGGTGCCGTAGAACTGGGAGTGAAAATGGCAGTTCCGACTCCAATTAAAACAAGCAGTGTTGTGAGGGTGCAGTACCCCAGGCTGTCACTAGGTGTCCATGGGACCTTTTTTGGCCACATATGGTACTGCACCCTGCAGCATGAATAGGCAAAGGATATGGCACAGTGGTGAGAGCGGCCAACTGGTGAGCTGGGAATCCTGCTTCTAGTCTGCTGTCAGGCTCAACATCCTGTGATAATGGGCAAATTGTTTAATTTCCCCAGCCCATGGCTAGGTGCTATATAAATAAAAACTGTTTGTAATGTAACAAAAAAAAGAGCAAACCATCAGTGGCCTCTGAGGGGTGGTGGAGGCCTGCAAGCAGTGCTGTGGGAGGGGCGAGGGGGAGGCAGGGGAGATAAAGCGAGGTATGCAACATAGGTTTCACTGCACAAGTAAACAGAACAGTTAACAAGCAAAGAGGCAGGCCAACTAAAAAAAGAGTTCTCTCTAAGTATAAATAACCTGAACAGTAAGAACACATGTAAGAGGGGCAGTCCTCACAAGAGGATACAAAATTCCAAAAGGAGGGACTACTTAGTGTATGCTCCAATGAAAATCCAGCATTTCTAAAGGACAGCAACAGGTACCAATGAAAAAGATGGGCGTTTTTTCAAGCCCATATCCTAGATACAGCATGTCTCGAAGAGACAGCGCAAGTACTGCATAGAGGAGACCTAAAAAACATTTTAACAACCATTCACAAAGGGCAAGGGGTCCCATGGGGACCCCTTCCCATTTGCGACTGGCTTACTACCTACTTGAAGTAGGCAGTAAGCTGCAGATGTTTTGCGACCGCATTCTGGTTGCAAAACATTCATACATCCCCCTGTGACTCGCTATGAGGAAGGAATGCCCTTGACACACCCCTTCCTAATACCGACTTGCAAACCCTATTTTGGGAGTAAGTAATAGGTTAATGACTCGCAAAATAGGATTAGTACATCTCAAAAGGCTATTTAGTGTTCGCACATGGCCCGATTCTCTGTTTTTGACCCATAAAATCTTTTGTACAAGTGGCCCATATTTCCTGGAAGACAAGCCATGAAATAAATACTTACTAAGAAATAACACGAGATGAAATTACAAACGCCTAAGGTATATTTAAGTTTTAATTCTTTCATTTTTCTCATTCTTGACATTCATGGACTAATATGGGAGACCTTTAATGCTGAAAACAATAGAATGGGTACAGAGAAACTCAACCCCCATGGCTATGGATCAATTCAATAATAAGAGGGTCTTGTGACTGATAATAATGTTCACAACAACTTATGTTGTTTTATTGGGTAGAATGTACTGCCATGTTTTCTGTCACAGGTTGATTTAGAGACAAGGAAGAACTTTTATGTTTCTGAGTTTTGACAACCTATCAAAATTGTATGAAATAGGAGTGCATTGTACTAATGTATATAACTCAATCGAATTGTTACAGAGAGACTCAACCTTTATGGCTATGGAGTAATGCACTAATGAAAGGTTCTTATGAATAATAATAGTGTTGAAAGTTACTGATGTTGGTTTCCTGGGTAGGATGTAATGCTATGCATTTGTTATAGGACTTTAAATAGACAAGGAAATAAGTGATGCTTCTGAGTTTGTCAATTAATCAAAAATTGTATCAGATAAGAATGCATTTTATTTTTGTAAATAATTTTGTACTCTAATGAAACATACTTATTTACATATTTTCTATGTTTGTAACAGCCCTGAAGAAAAGCAATGTGAGCTAAACACATATTGGCTGTTTGAAAATCAATTATGTGTATAAATAAAAGAAGCCATCACAAGAGATTCAGGTGTCAGACACAGCCATTTCTTCTCAAGATATGTGCGTGTGTGTGTGTGTGTGTATATAGATATAGATAGAAATATATACTGACAAAACAAAAGGTTACAGGGATGTTATACTTAGGAAACAAAATCAAAAAACCCTTAGAAATTCACTAGAAAACCAAAGGTTATATGGACTTTATAGTTAGGCTCAGATTTTACACACACAAAACTATAGACATTCAGCAGTTATAGTCAGAATTATCTCAAGTAACTATAATTCGTGCCCCAAGGTAACTATAACCTGCGCCCTCACCATGCACTGCTAATTACGCCACATATTACATCACTCATAACCTCTTCGATGACATCATTGATAATAGCAGTGCAACATTTGCTGTAAAAGTATTGATGAGAAAACTGTGCGTGGCAGGGGCGCGAGTTGTAGTTATGATAGGGTACGAGTTATAGGGCCCGATTCACAGAACTAACTTAAGACAAAATCCTAAACTTACTACCATTTTGGTATTCACAGAAGGCACTTACTCATTTTGGTATTCACAGAAGGCACTTACTCATTTCGGTATTCACAGAAGTTAGTAGTCCTAACTTTAGGACTCCTAAATGCCTTCTGTGAATATCGAAAGTCTTAAAGTTAGGATTTTTCTCAGTTTAGGAGTAGTAAAGTTAGGGCTCCTAACTTTAGGACTCCTAAATGCCTTCTGTGAATACCGAAAGTCTTAAAGTTAGGATTTTTCTCAGTTTAGGAGTAGTAAAGTTAGGACTCCTACCGTGATCAAGACCGTGATGGTTGAAACGTGTAGGAGGAGGAGAGAGATGGAATGAATAAACATATGAAATCCCAAGGAGAGTGCTGCGAATTTTTCAATTGTTGATTAATATATATATATACATCTTCTGTATTTGGAAGGGTACACAAGATGAGGCTAATGATTTTGTAGTCACACTTAACGATAATTCATTAAATTTGTCGTTCAGTAGTCACATTGATAATGTTACAATTGAGTTTCTAGATGTTAAAGTGACAGTGAAACAAAATAAACTGCTAAGTCAGCTGTTTAGGAAGGCTACTGCGGGAAACAGTTTATTACGAGCAGACAGTTGCCATCCAACCTCATTGAACCAAAGTATACCATTTGGCGAATTAATAAGAGCCAAAAGAAATTGCAGTACTGAGGGATTTACAAATGAGATGAATGTTATGACACAAAGATTTAAAGAAAGAGGGTATAGTAACAATATTATCCAAAGGGCAATTGATAAAGTTACTGTATTAAACAGAGAGTAATCGCTTTCCCCTAAACATAAAGAACCAGAAGAATCAAAGATCCGTTTCATTACGAGAGTCCATAATCAAACATGGGAACTAAAAAGGAGTCTTGGCAAACATTGGGATGTTCTTAAAACAGATCCGGACTTTAGTGCATATGTTGGCCCTAATCCCACAATAACGTACAAAAAAACAAGATCATTACAAGACACGCTAAGTACATGCTTGGTAAATCCTGAAAAAGTAGTAGTGAAATTAAAGACCTTTTTACATGCAATCAGTGCAAAGTCTGCAAGTACAGCAAAAGCTGTAAAACAGTAAAATTGTCTGAGAGTCAGAAACCATATGTGATTAACAAATTATTGAACTGCAATACAGAATATGTAGTTTATGCCCTATTGTGTCCTTGCAGGCTGACATACATAGGTAGCACTATCCACAAGGCCAAAAAGCGCATTTTAGAGCATATGCGCGCCATTCGCAATGACGAGAAACAGTATCCAATTGCACGTCACTTTAAAACACATCACAAGTTAAACTGCAATTTATTACAATTTGTGGTGTTGGACAAAATTCCTAATCGTGAGAGGGGTGGCGATCGTATTTTGGAATTAAGGAGATTAGAATCGAAAATGATTATTAAATTCAATACTCTTCATCCTAATGGATTAAATATGGATGAAGAATTAGCTGTACACTTAGGCTAAATAGTCACAGTGGAAATTGTACATCAGCTGCTGATTCCTTCTTTATTTATAGGTTTTGTGCCTTTTTAACGTGTATATGTGTCGAATGTTGGATTTTAATTGATACTTCATATTTGTTGGTTTGTTTCAGAATGAAGAATGCAGAAATGCAGAAGAGCTGATATATCTTGCGTGTTACCAGGCCAATTGGTTTTCTCTCTTCACGAATTCAGGAATGAATTTCCTAGGAAGCCTGTTATCTGCCCACTAGGGCTGTATTAGTTATGCATCGCGACCCGTGTGCTCCACATTTTCATTGACTATGAACAATCATGACGAGATGTAACTGCGATAACCATTGGAAGGGTATTACCATCTGCTATGATGCAATGTAAGGACATTGACTTTAATTGACGGATGTTATCAGTGTTATTTCCTAAAACTGGGTGTAAGCCCACTGGGGCGAAAAATTTTAGGATGTCAATTTTGTCATAATAATGAAATGTCAGTTGGTAAACATGAGTTGCTTTTACGGTATAAATAGGCGATTTAAATATAATAACGATCGTGATGAGATTGAAATCGGGGAGCCGATATGATTTGAATTTGTATAGCTCGCAGTGCGTTAAATGTATTTCTTTCTTTATTGACAAAACATTGAAGTCAACAAAATGAAGTATTTTGTTTATGTTTATCACTGTGAAATGCATGACCCGTTTCCTTTAAATGGAGCGGAAACAAAGCATTGACCTAACCCGTGACCAAGGAGTGCTGTAACTCCGAAACGCGTTGGGGGATATCTGTTGCCAGTGTCTAAATAAACGCGCTGTAACAACTTCATGAGTGGCGGTACTGTGGTGTTTTTGGCCGGTGAATCATTACTGCGCTGAGATTGCAGATATCGGATGGAATGTTTAGAGGCTCGCGACCTCGCCGCCAACTCGTCGTGCAAGCAGGCCGGGGCATAAGCGATCACTATTGGATGGATATATATATATATATATTTATATATATATATATATAACTGCAACAAAATGACAATATAATTATTTGCCAGTCCGACAAGGGAGGCAACGTGGTCCTCTGGCCGTGTGAACTATACTTAGAGGAAGCAATGAATCACCTCAATGATCGCAGTTGTTACAGGCGTAGTGACATGACATCTGTCAAATTGGCAAGGAGTGAATTCTATTCCAAACTTGTGGCGTGGAAGAGTGCAGGATTGTTAAGTGGGGATGAGTTTAAATTCTTAAAGAATGATTATCCTGTAACTCCTGTTATCTATTTCATCCCCAAAATTCACAAGAGCAGTGAAAGACCACCAGGCAGACCCATAATCTCTGCCCGCAATAGCATTATGGAGAACACCTCACGGTATATAGATTATTTCTTACAAGATCATGTTAAGCAATTGCCGTCATATATACAGGATACAGGTCACTTTTTAAGGAAGATTAATGAAGTTCAATGGCAACATGACTATATTCTAATCACATTAGATGTGACCAGTTTGTATACCAGTATCCACCACAGGGATGGAATGAAAGCAGTGGAATACTTTTTAAATACTAAACCCCTATGCATGCTTAGCCACAACAAAATGATTTTAAATATGATCTCATTATGCTTGAATAACAACTTCTTCCTCTTCCAAAACCAAATCTTCCAACAGATAAGAGGAGTAGCTATGGGGGCCTGCTTCTCCCCTAGTTATGCTTGCCTTCATATGGGCCTAAGGGAGGAGCAGGTCCTCAATACAGTGTTCGCCGATGTATTAGCTGAGCATGTGATACTATGGTATCGATACATCGACGACCTGTTTTGTATATGGAAGGGAAGTGAGGAAAGGGCAAATGAGTTCATCCAACATATCAATAACAATGAGTTAAACCTGCATTTCACATCCAATTTAAGCAGGGAGATGGTCAACTTCCTGGATGTAGAGATATTCATACATGAGGGCAAGTTGGAAACGAGATTACATCGTAAGCCCACTGCAGGAAACACAGTACTCCATGCTACCAGTCACCATCCTGAACATTTAATTCGCAGCATCCCTTACGGGGAAATGCTGCGGATTAGACGTATCTGTAGCATGGAGGAAGATTGTGTTATGGCTCAAACAGAGAGCAAGTGTAGATTCCTGGCTAGGGGTTACACTGCAGAAATGATTGACAAAGCCCTCGTAAAAACAGAATCAATATCTAGATTAACGGCATTAACTACCACTAAGAAACCATTAGGGCTGCAACCCAAACTTGAAGGTAAAATGGATCCGCCCAGATTGATACTAACATATAATCGCCAACACAGGGCCTTGCGCAAAATAATTAACAAAAACTGGGCGTTAGTGCGCAATGACCCAATAATAGGAGACACATTGACTAACGTACCTAGCATAACCTTCAGAAAGGCGCGTTCTATGAGCGATATGCTCGTTAAGAGTAGTCCAGAGATATCGTCTAGAAGTAATTGGTTGCAAGCCACAAAGGGATTTGCTAAATGCTCGGCATGCAAAGCTGGTAAATATGGAAAAAGTAGATCTGCATACAAAATCCCTTTCCAAGAGGCGCCAGTTACCATTTCCAAAAAACTGACTTGCAAATCTGAATATGACGTCTATGTGCTGGAGTGTTCCTGTGGCCTGCAATATGTTGGTAGCACCAAGTTGCAGGTCCACAAAAGAATACTCCAGCACATGAGGGCTATTTCTAATAATGACGCATCATACCCAGTGGCCAGGCACTTCAAGGAGAAACATGGAAGTAGCCTGGATCACCTAAGCTATTTTGTGGTTGACATGATCCCCACACTTAGACGTGGTGGCAATCGAGAAGCTATGCTTAGAAAGTTGGAAACTAGATATATCCTGGAGTTAGATACTAAGGTGCCCAACGGTCTCAACTCCAGTGAAGACTTTTACACATGTTTGTAGGGTCATATACTAGTTTCCAGTACACTTACAGATAGATGTTAATGTTTCATATGAATCTTTCCCAGAAATCCTTTTAACCAGTTAGTTTTATAGCACTTATATTTTATCATGCACTTGCACTTCTAGCCACAGACACATAGGGGCCAATTCCGATCTGGGTCGGAAAGCTCTCCGACCGATTTGGATCCAGATTGTTTTCCGACCGAGCCGGACCCCTGCAGTCCGAACGAACGAGTACGATGCGGCCGTATGCTGCCAGACTCGGTTCAGTCGGACTCCCATTGAAGTCAATGGGAGCCGGTCGTACATGGGCTCCCATTGACTCAATGGGTACGTTGCGCACAAGGGGGCCCCCTGTAGTGGGTACACGTTGGTGCCATCCGCACCATACACGCATGTATAGGGGGGACCCATGGGTCTCTCCTGTGTCCGACTCGTACGGCTACGGGTGAAGGGGGGTCCGGCACGGACCCCCGAAGTCCGCGTCCGAGAGCTTTTTCGTGTCAGAGGCTCCGACTCGATCCGGCTGTCCGGATCGTGCATCGTACTGGCTTGGTCGTAAAACGTCTCCATTGCGCGCCACGAATCGAGTGCGAACGAGTCGGACGGAGCGGTTCGGACCCGGGAACGAGTCGGTTGGCGATTTCGCATTCAATCGCATCGTACTTGCTGTACGAATCGGTCGGAAACAAAGCCTCCGACTCGGATCCGGTAAAGCCGAATCCGATTCGGAGCCCTACCGACCGAGATCGGAATCGACCCCATAGAGTTTAAATTAATAGCCCACTAGGGCACTATATTAGTAGTATGTTTCTTAGAATCTATGGCAGCTTTTTTACCTATTTGTAATTCAATGACATTTTTAATTATTTATGAATGAATAGGTAATTTATTATTTATTGAATTCTGTATATATAAGTATGTATTTATGAGGTAATAGATATTAATTTATGTTATTATTAAGTAATTTTAAAATTGCATTGAGGCAGTCGTAGAACAACATGAATCAATATTAAGAGTATACACCCACAAGGGTTTTATTGATTATTTTTACTATATTAATAATTGTTAGTATCTCTTAATCTCGACCGTGCTTCTATGTGTGTCAAGTAAATGAACTTTGCTGGCACACACAAAAATGCATAATGTTCATGAAATAATGCATCTGCATTCACACAATGCAGTATAATGCTGCTTGATGAACAAAAGATGTAATACTACGTTAATACAATTTTCTCTATGTTTATTGTCGTTTTTTTATCTGCTAACACGTGTTACTGCACTGTTACTTTAAAAAGGTTTACTATTCCTCATGGCGTCATGTGATCAAGGCCCTTGGAGGGCTGAAACGCATCATGGCGGTCGTGCTTTAAACAATAAAATATTTTGCACGAAATATTGGGTCCGTGTTTGTCTATCCGGGAGAAAGGAAGCTACACGACGAAACTTATCTGCATATATATATATATATATATATATATATTCACTGAAAAACCATAGGTTTCAGGCACGTTATAGTTAGAAATTTGCATTTAAAAAACCTTAGAAATTCACTGAAAAAACCATAAGGTTTTAGGGACAGTTATAGTTAGTTGGACATTGCACTCGTACAAAACCCGTGAAATTCCCCGTTATAGTTAGTTCAGGTAACTATAACTCGCGCCCCGCAATGCACTGCTGATGACGTCACATATTACATCACTCATGACATGGTCAGTGACATCACTGATGACATCACTGATGACATCTCAAATGACATCACTGATGACATCACTGATGACATCATCCAGTGACTGTGTGTTTCTGTAAAGTTTAAATATGTTTAATATATTTAGGGAAAGGCGTATTGAAGAATGAGTGGGTGTAGAAGCGCCTGAATGGATGATTTAGTAGGTGCGTGACTGAGTCTATAAGTGAGTGATTAAACGTATCTTACTGGATGCATGGGTGAGTGACTAAACTGTGTGAATGTCTGTATCCGTCTGTCTGTTGTTGTGTAAGCAACTGCATGGGTTTCTGACTAGCTAAATGAGTGTCTATATGGGTTATGGATTGGTTCTCTGAGTATCTGTATGGGTGCCTCAGTGTTTGTGTGGGTGGGGTGTGTGTGACTCTGTGCATAGATGTGTGAGTGGGTGATTCACTGGGTGCATGGTTTCAAGAGTGCGTCTGTGATGGACTGTATGGGTGGGTGAGTGTGTGTATGGGTGTGTTAGTGATTGAATGTATATCTCAGTGGTACATGTGTGAGTAACTTCATATGTGAAAGGCAGTATATATGTGTGTTGGAGTATATAAATGGCTATAAGTGAGAGTGTGTGATTGTGAGAGTGGCTATATGGATGAGTGTGTGCTTGCATCAGTGATTGCATAGGAGCGTAAGAATGTGCTAGTATTTTTATGAGTAAGTGAGCTGGTGTGTATAACTGTATAGGTGAGTAAATTGGAGTGTGATTAATTATTTGCATGACTGACTAGGTGTGTGAATACCTCTATGGATGAGTTGCGTTGTGTGAGTGTTTATGTAGGTGTATGAGTGCATATGATAGTCCTGTACTGAGTGACTGTAAGTATGAGTGACTGTACGGGTGAGTGAGTAGATGTGTGTGTGTAGACCTAAGAATCAGTGAGTGGGTATGTACTTATTGGTATTGGAGTGTGTATGGTTTTGAGAATGGCAGTCTGTAATTTAGAGTGGGTGTTTCAAAACTTATATTAGGGTGTGAGAAGATGCATTAAATTCTCACATGGATGATGTCATCAGTGATGTCATCAGTGATGTCATTTGAGATGTCATCAGTGATGTCACTGACCATGTCATGAGTGATGTAATATGTGACGTCATCAGCAGTGCATTGCGGGGGCGCGAGTTATGGTTACCTGAACTAACTATAACGGGGGAATTTCACGGGTTTTGTACGAGTGCAATGTCCAACTAACTATAACTGTCCCTAAAACCTTATGGTTTTTTCAGTGAATTTCTAAGGTTTTTTAAATGCAAATTTCTAACTATAACGTGCCTGAAACCTATGGTGTTTTTCAGTGAATTTCAAAGGTTTTTTAAATGCTAATTTCTAACTATAACGTGTCTGAAACCTATGGTTTTTTCAGTGAATTTCAAAGGTTTTTTAAATGCTAATTCCTAACTATAACATGTCTGAAACCTACGGTTTTTTCAGTGAATTTCAAAGGTTATGTAAATGACAATTTTTAAATGTATTAATTGTTATATTTATTTTTTTCATACTGATTTACTACATTTTTAGAAACATTTTTTTTTTACATATTTTATTTTTTAAATTACATTGTAATTACATTATACATTACAAAAATACTTTCTCAGAATGAATTACTTTAGTTTAAATACTTTGCACATAGGCAATAGACTTTTAAGTACAGTAGTTACAGTTGTTGCAATGGGCAACACATTTTCAAACACAATGCAACATTCAGCTCAATGTGAATTTCTAGTTAAATGCAATTAGTTACTTTATGGATTACTTTTTCTAACCACAGGACTGGATCCTAGATTCAGTCCTGGGACATCTCCTGTAAACAGTTGAGTAAAAGCGTTTTGGTTACAGTAGTGATTTTTAAGGAATATTATTGTATTTTAAAAGTTGACACTTAGAAACTTTTTCTCATAGAATCACCAATGTTATCCTAAGGAAGGAAATTCACTTAGCAGGTAAAAACTGTTATCGTTACTTTTTCTTACTCAGTGTTGGATCCTGGATCCAGCACTGGTGCATCTCCTGTAAACAGTTGAAAGAATGCGTTTAAGTCATACAGGCGATTTTTAAGGAATATTTGTAGTTTGTGAAAATCGACACTTTGAAACTTTTCAGCTGAAAACCAGACAATGGATTCCTATGGAAGAAAATATAAGTTACTGGTAAGTACGGTTAAAATTACTTTTCAGGGTCAGTGCTGGGTTAAAAGATGCAGCACTGAGGTCTCTCCTGATAACAGGTGAGTAAATCGGAATTCGTATTTCGCTGATTTTAGAGGAATATTTTAAAGTTCCAAAACTCCACACTTAGAAGAATTTCCAAGTGAAACCAGTCAATGTTAGCCTATGGAAGGAAATTCAAGTTACTGGTAAGTACGGTTAAAATTACTTTTCAGGACCAGTACTGGGCTGAAAGATACAGCACTGAGGTCTCTCCTGATAACAGGTGAGTAAATCGGAATTTGTATTTCGGCTGATTTTAGAGGAATATTTGTATGTTTCAAAAATCAACACTTCGAAACTTTTTCAGCAAAAAGCAGACAATGATATCCTATGGAAGGAAATTCAAGTTACTGGTAAGTACGGTTAAAATTACTTTTGAGGATCAGTACTGGGCTGAAAGATGCAGCACTGAGGTCTCTCCTGATAACAGGTGAGTAAATCGGAATTCGTATTTCGGCTGATTTTAGAGGAATATTTTAAAGTTCCAAAACTCCACACTTAGAAGAATTTCCAAGTGAAACCAGTCAATGTTAGCCTATGGAAGGAAATTCAAGTTACTGGTAAGTACGGTTAAAATTACTTTTCAGGACCAGTACTGGGCTGAAAGATACAGCACTGAGGTCTCTCCTGATAACAGGTGAGTAAATCGGAATTCGTATTTCGGCTGATTTTAGAGGAATATTTGTATGTTTCAAAAATCAACACTTAGAAACTTTTTCAGCAAAAAGCAGGCAATGATATCCTATGGAAGGAAATTCAAGTTACTGGTAAGTACGGTTAAAATTACTTTTCAGGATTAGTACTGGGCTGAAAGATGCAGCACTGAGGTCTCTCCTGATAACAGGTGAGTAAATCCGAATTCATAGTTCGGCAGATTTTAGAGGAATATTTGCACAATGGTGAAGGTAGGGGCGGGGCCTGAGGTGACATCTGTGCAAACGCAGCCCGTGGCGCGTTTTAAGTTGGGGGATTAAGTCCCCTTGAATCATGAGGGTCCCTAGGGGCCAACTAGCCCACCAGGAACCTCCAGTATGCGCTAGGGGCTGCGTTGCAGAGACGTGCAGAGAGGCCACACCCTTTACACCTCTCTGCAACGCAGCTCTGTGGCGCTTTCTGGATGTACCTGTTGGGCTAGTTGGCCCCCAGGGACCCTCAGGATTGAAGGGGATTTAATTCCCCATCTTAAAATGCGCCACGGGGCCTGTTTGCACACATGTCACCTGAAGCCCCGCCCCTCCCTTCACCACTGTGCAAACGCGCCCGTGGCGCGTTTTAAGTTGGGGGATTAAGTCCCCTTGAATTCTGAGGGTTCCTGGGGGCCAACTAGCCCACCATGTACCTCCAAAAAGCGCCACAGAGCTGCGTTGCAGAGAGGTGTATAAAGGGGCGTGGCCTCTGTACACCTCTCTGCAACGCAGCCCCCTGGCGCATACTGGAGGTTCCTGGTGGGCTAGTTGGCCCCCAGTGACCCCCAGTATTCAAGGGGAATTACTTCATCTGCAAACGCGCCAGGGGCGCGTTTGCAGAGTTGTGAAGGAAGGGGGCGGGCCTGCGGCCCGATCGTTTTTTTGTTTTTTTCTCTGAAGGGGGCTGTGTGGCCCCCTTCCTTTTTCTTATTTTTGGGCCCTGGGAACCCCATCACCCAGGGCCTTACCCCCTTTTTTTAATTAAAATTAAACTGGAAGGGTGCCGCGTGGCCCTCCGAAAACTGCCCCGGGACCCCATCCCCCGGGCATGGCCACACTTTAACATTCCTTTTAAGGAGGGGGCTGCGTGGCCCCCTCCTCAGGCCTCCTTTTGCCCCGGGGACCCCATCCCCCAGGGCAGGCCTTTTTTTAAATAATTTCTCGGGAGGGGGCCACGTGGCCCCCTCCCGGGCTACTTATGGCCCCGGGGACCCCATCCCCCGGGGCCTGGCCTTCTGGTTGGGGACTGTGGGGGTCCCCAAACCCCCACAGTCCCGCCGGCTCCCCGTGTCCTAAGGGAGCCGGCATTGCTTTTCCACACGGGGAGCAGCTAACATGCTGCTCCCCATGTGGAAAGCAATTGTCTTGGATATTGGAAGCGAGAGCAGGTTTCCCTGCTCTCTCTTCCAATATCCAAGCAGTTTGTAATGACAGGACGGGAGCCACGAGGCTCCCGCCCTGTCATTGCAAACAGCAGTGTCCCGGGGTAGGCACCCCGGGACACTGCAGGAGCCGGCCCTGGGGGGTGGCGGTCCCCAGGGCCACCACAGGCTCCAGGAGGGGGCCGCGCGGCCCCCTCCCCACATCAGCAAAGCCCCGGGAGGTGGTGGTCCCCGGGCTTCGAGGGTCCAAAACGGACCCCCATTTTAATTTGTTAGTGCCCCGGGAGGTGGAGGTCCCCGGGCATGTGGAGCTCGAGCCCCCTCCACACAGGAAAAAGTAAAAAAGAAGCCCCGGGAGGTGGTGGTCCCCGGGGCTGCGGGAGGGCTCAGTTCTACCGAGGAACAAGATGGCTGCCAACACTTCCTGGTTTGGAGTGTTGACAGCCAATTAGCAGACAGCTCGTGATCGGGAGGGTGCGCGAATCCGACGCGGCCATAGATATATATGTACTTTTACTTGTGATTTTCTCAGCAACTACTGAACGGATTTACACCATTTAACAAAAAGGGTTCTTTCTGAACCAAGAACTACCTCTTTGCCAAATTTGGTGTAATTCCGTTCAGCAGTTCGGGCTGTAGCCGTGTCTAAAGTTTCCTATGGGAAATTGATTTTTTGACTCTTATTTTTTTAATTTCTCCGCAACTACTGAACGGATTTACACCATTTAACAAAAGGGTTCTTTCTGAACCAAGAACTACCTCTTTGCCAAATTTGGTGTAATTCCGTTCAGCAGTTCGGGCTGTAGCCGTGTCTAAAGTTTCCTATGGGAAAATGAATGGGGAAAACACGTTTTGAGACCCCCCTTTTTTCTCGGCCCCCGCTTGATGAATCACCCTGAGACTTTCAGGGTAGGAGCGGACCAGAGCGGGCCATAAAGTTTGAAAATTTCGCGAAGATTCGTCAACCGACGCAAGAGTTATTTCAAATAGAATGTCGCGGATTTCCAATGGAAAATAGGTCCTAACTATAACTATCTACTGGCGACCGCCAGTAGATAATATATATATATATATATATATTGTCTCACAATGTGATCCTCTCAGCTCAAAGGCGCTCCACAGTGGGTGCTCAGCGTATGGGCCGGATCCTGGCCCCAAATCAATTTCTTTCACAAAGGACGCGGCACTCCAAAGCTGGATTAGCTTAATTTATTTGAACACAACACCACTCAACCAACGCGTTTCAGCCTTCACACGGCTTTCTTCACGGTTAGTGAGTCCTTCTTTGATTACGCTTTATATACCCATCTCTGCCATAATGGGGCATTCTGGGATACGTAGTGCGATTTGTTTTTTTAAATAACTTTATACATATATACAAACAGGACAATCGCGCTTATGTCAGGATTTTGCATTACAGTGCTTTCATTGATTATTATGTTTGGTGCGCATTGCTTATAAGAGATCTTTATCATGCATCAAAATTATTACATCATTATTATTATGAATCATGTTCGGTATAGTACCTCTTAAATAACATTTCAGGGCTTTTTGTTGTTTTTGTAACTTATATCAACAATTCGATACTTTTGACATTCATCATTCATTATGAATATTCTTGATTTGGAGTGCCGCGTCCTTTGTGAAAGAAATATATATATATATGTGTGTGTGTGTGTGTCTGTATATGTGTGTGTGTGTATATGTGTGTGTATATATGTATATATTACCTACTGGGTAGTAATAGTTAGGACCATGTTTCCATAGGTAAAGCATGTTTTGACTTGCCTATATCTTTGGCGCCGTTTGACGAATCTTCACAAAAGTTTTCCCAAAAAGTGCTCGGGTGATTCTTGCACATGGAACGTTTTGTGGGGATTTGTGAAGCGGGGGCTGAGAGAAATGGGGTTGAAAAATGGGTGCGTTTGCAATGTTAATTCCCATAGGAACCTGTGAACACAGTTACAGCCACTGAACATAATTGCAACAAATTTGGCAGAAAGGTAGATGTTATTACACAGATTTTTCTTTTTGTTATTTGGTGCAAATCCATGTAGTAGTTTTTGAGAAATTTAAGAAGAAAACTTTTATGTATCTCTGGCCTTGAGACTTTGCGAAAAAAAACAAGCTTGTGCTGGGAAATGCACAGCTCTGATTGGCTGCCAACACTTCAACCATAGAGTGTTGGCAGCCATCTTGGGACTCGGCTTCACCGAGTCCCAAGAAAAAAAAGTGAAAATAAATAAAAAGGGGGCAGGGTAGGAATACCCTGACCCCCAAGCAATGGTCTTGGGGTCCCCCTGGTACCCTGCCATGGCATAAAAGCATTTAAAAAAAAAAATATTGCAGTGAAATCAAGATATTCCAGAATTTGCGGCAAAACCTTTTTGAAAGACCAGCACGGGCTGCCACGCTTGCTTTTAAATAATGCTTGGGTGGTTCAGGTCCCAGGGGCATATCATAAATATAGGAGGGGTGCACTGTGCCCCCCACCTAGAACTTATTAAAGCCCCGGGGACCACCACCTCCCCAGGGCACTTTGCATTATGTATGCAGGTGGGCCCACCCACAGCCCTAGGGACCGCCACCATCCTGGGGGCAAATTACAATAATATGGGGGGCCTCATGGACTCCCAGCCCCGAGGACTGCCACCTCCCCGGGGCTAATGACAATATTATGGGGGGCTTGCGGTCCCCCCATGCCACGGGGACCACCACCTCCCCGGGGATTTTTATATTTGGCTTGGAGGGCCTCACAGACCCCCCCCGGGAACCACCACATCCCCAGGGCAGGCCCTCAAAGAAGAAAGGAAGGGGGGCCATGCGCCCCCCCCGGAGTCATACATGGCCCTGGAGACCACCACCCCCCAGGGCCGGGCTTCAGCAATTTCCCAGGGTGTCCCCGGGACATTGCAGTTTGCTATGGCTCAGTGGGAGGAGCCATAGCAAACAATGCTCTGCTTTGAGCAAGCGAGAGCCTTTTGTTCTTGCTTGTTCAAAGCAGAGGAGGCAGGGCACTGGCAGCGACCACGGGGGCCTTCAGGCTCCCCCCGCTGTCCCCACCATGAGAAACTGGGTGCCTTGGGTGGGACCAGGGCACCCAGTACTGAGGCCAGGCCCCGGGGACTGGGGTGCCCAGGGGCGATATTCGGTCCAGGAGGGGGGCCGCGAGTCGTTCTCCCTTTTTTATAAAATAAAAAATACAAAAAGGGGCTGGCCCCGGGGGAAGTTGTTCCCTGGGCCGACAAAGGCCTGGGAAAGGGGCCGTGTGCCCCCCCTTTTATAATAAAAAAAGTAATTAAAATAAAAAGAAAGGCCGGGTCCCGGGTGATGAGGTCCCCAGAGCCAAAATTGGCCAGGGCAGGGGGGCCGCGCGGCCCCCCTCCCTAGTTCATACAGGACTGGCCCAGGGGATGGGGTCCCCGGGGCCAAAATCAGCCCAGGGAAGGCAGCCCCCCTTCCCTAAAAAAAGAAAAAAGCACGACAACTGGCTGGATGCCAGGCCACACCCCTTTTCTCCATGACTCTGCAAATGTGCCTCCTGGGGCGTTGCTGGTTTGGGGATGAAGTCCCCTTGGCTCTTGAGGGTCTTAGGACTAAAGTTGACTTCTTACCCCAACCACTAGTGGTGATATTTCCAACCCACAAAGGGATTCGGTATCAGGTGTTCTCGTACTCGAGCTACACGGAGTTCGACGTTTGGGACGAGACCGTCAGACTCACGAGCTCAAGATTTGGGGACAAAATAGGATCCCTCAGATGCATGGTCTGCCTTATTGACGTCGCGCAAGATACTGAATCCCTTTGTGGGTTGGAAATATCACCACAAAAGAAAGGTCTTTATCAAAAAGGACATAGCCTTGAGAAAGTCGCAGGACGATTTCCCTTTGTAAGCGACGAAACACGTGTTGGCTGTCTGAAGCAAGACCATAATAATAAAGAAAGAAAATAAGAATTGAATTAACTTGTGTATAATTTGTGCTTACATCGTGCACTTAACAAATTGTTGATACACCTATGACGTGTGCTGAGGATTTCTTTGTATAGCTCAAGTAACTATAGCTTATGAATTTCACTGGTTTTGTACGAGTGAAATCTGAGCCTAACTTTAACGTCCGTGTAACCTTTGGTTTTTTCAGTGAATATATATATATCCAAGCAACCAGGGTACTCCTACTGGAAACCGGAGACCCGAGGGAGGTGGCGCGAAAACCGGTGGAGCAGCCGGTAATTGAATCCAAAGCGTAGCAAATAAATCGCGCTCTCAGAGATCACATAGAGACTTCAAAATAGCAGATTAATTCCATCATAAATCAAATGTGACGCGTTTCGGCCAACAAGCGGCCTTGATCACACAAACAAAAAGTGCATTGTAGCCTCATTTCATACATTGAGTAAACACAAAAGTTGGACTGTGCATACCACCCGGGCCAATGAGTTTGGCCCCAAAGCATGGCCACCATCTTGTAATGACTACTATAACAGTAAATATAGTTAAATAAAGTTATACGTTCATGATTGACTTGTCATGAGCAAAACATTGTTAGCATTAATCACTTTGGAAACATCAATGAGTATTGATCAAAACATACAGTGCATAGCATTAGTGCATTCCTAGCGGTTAGCAATGACACGCACAAGTGGTCGCCATCTTGCAGGGTAGATTTGCTTGCATGTACCTGAAGCGCGAGAACTACTGTTTCCAAGCTATTCATGCTACATGGTGTGTGAGAAGATACAGTAAGTCCTGCATGTAAGACCTAGCAGATCATCATGCGCGATCTTCATAGCTCATAAATATGAACGCATGTATGAAGAGCACCACCACCGGTTCTTGAAAAGATTCATGCCACATAGTGTGGGTGACAAGTGCAACAAGTCTTGCATTGAAGACCTAGCAATGATCCTGCGTGGTTTTCATTACTCGGAGACTATCATCAAGTCTTTCTTGGAAGTCCAAAGCACAGTGTCTAGACCACATGACAACACAATCAACAAAGTCAAAGCCATTAAATGCCTTCCCCAAGTGGGACAGGAAATGGTATGTTCATGTGTATTGAGGCATTTTAAAAGATTACAGTGTACAAACGTGAAAAACAGAGGTGCACACAAATGTGCAATAGAAAAAGAAGAAGAAAATTCCTTAGCTGTGGTGACCGGAACATCAGAAGAGTGATGCCACGAAGAAAAGGGTAGGGACTCAAATAGAAATACTGGATCCATCCAGCTAGTCCCTTCCTTCCCTCCTGTAAGAGGAGAAAGATAGAAAGTTAAAATCCTGAACACAAGATTACATCATCACATAGATCAATCATGTGAGAACATATTAGGAAAAACACACACTATGTACAAGTCAGCAAATACATGATAACGGAAGGTTCAGCACTCTATTCCTCGTGTAGGTGTATAGCGATCTCTTCGTCAATGTTATGTCCTCTTGGAAAGCGTGTTCCTGGCTCAATGATGTACCTCGATTCTTGCTTCCTCAATTGGAATTCTCGATTACCTCCTCTGGGTCGGGTTTCTACTTGCTCCAGAATAAAGTACTCTAGTTTAGCACTGTCTGAGTAATGGTGTGACTCGAAATGTCTGGCTATGGGGTAGTGGGGATCCCTGTTGGTAATAGCCTTCATGTGCTCCAGAACACGCTATTTGGCCATGTGGGTAGTACTCCCCACATAGCGCAGATTGCACGGACATTCCAGTGCATAAACTACATATGTGGAGCTGCAGGTGAGGAATTGGCGAATGGGTATGGAGACATTGCTGTTGGTGTTAAGAAACTCCTTCCGCATGCGGCTACCGCAACACGCTTTGCAGTGTCCGCAAGGGAAGAAGCCTTGCAAGTTAATGCCTCTCTCCTCCTTCGTGGTGATATCACTCTACACCAAAATGTCCCTCAAACTGCATCCCTTTCTGTAGGTAATACGTGGTCTGTCTGGGATCGTGGTGCCTATAATAGGATCTTTCTTTAACATGTCCCAGTTCTTGACTAAGATTTTCTGAACCTCCTTAGAACCACCATTATAGGTGAGAATGACCCTTGTCACTTGATCAGTATCATTGTTCTCTCCCATGCTTTCTTTGTTCTCTAAGATGGTAGCTCTACTTACAGTTTTAGCCTTTTCAACTGCCCTGCGCAGGACCCAACTAGGATACCCTCTCTCAGCAAATCTCATGAGCATGATACCTTGTTCTGTAAGGAAGGCTTCCCCAGAGCTGCAATTCCGTTTAGTTCTGAGGAGATCCCCATAAGGGATGCTCCATTTGAGCCTATCGGGATGGCTGCTCATAGCATGGAGCAAACTATTACCAGCCGTGGTTTTTGTTGAATAGACTCGTGTGGATGGCATGATCTATTATTTCCACCTTGATATCAAGGAACTCAACTGATTTGTCACTGATGTTACTGGTAAGTACCAGATTGCACTTGTTGTTATTCAATCTCTGTATAAAACCAGTGGCTTCAGCAGCTGTCCCCCTCCATATCAGGAAGAGGTCATCTATGTACCTCAGCCATAGGATGACCTTGTCAAAGTCCTTCCTGAACTCAGTGTTCTTTCTTAGCTCCTCCTCCCAGGCCCCTAGGAACAAGTTCGCAAAACTGGGAGCGAAACAAGTCCCCATGGCCGTGCTAAGGGTTTGTCTATATATTTCTCCATTAAAGAGAAAAAAATTATTGTTAAGACAAAACCTGATCATGGCAATGATCATATCAGTGTGCTCTAGATGTTTGATGGATCTTTTGGAAAGATATTTTTTGCAGGCAGCAATGCCGAATTCGTGCTCAATGATCGTGTATAGTGAGCTAAGGTGCATCGTGATTAAGAGGAAATCATCTTGCCATTTAACCCCTTGGATTTTGATGAGAAAATCCTTGGTGTCCTTCACATAAGAAGGTAGGAGAACTACTTGGTCTTTCAAAAAATGGTCAACATGTCTTGATACGTTCTCTAATGCACTACCCCGAGAAGATACAATGGGCCTACCTGGAGGATTAGCCAGATCTTTATGGATTTTTGGTAGGAGGTATAGGACTGGGAGTTTAGGAAAGTCTTTCTTTAAAAAACAATACTCTTCCCATTCTAGTAGGCCTTTATCCCTCCACTCCGTAAGGTTAATCCAAATGCCTATGACACTCTTGGTGTACTAATTTCTGTTAGTGACGGTATAGAACAGAGGGTCATTGAGTTGGCGAGTGGCTTCTGCTATATACATGTCCCTACTCATGATAACCACATTTCCCCCCTTGTCTGCAGGCCTGACAACAATGGAATTATCAGTGGCTAGTTTGGTAATGGCATTCTTTTGTTCTATTGTGAGATTGCACATTAATGGAGCTGCTTTTTTTAACCATGCTTTTTGTTTAAATTTCAACAAATGATCTGATACAATGTCTTGAAAAGTATCGATATTGTCATGCGGCATGTTTGGTAAAAACGTGGATTTGGGTTTGAATTCAGTGATTGCCGCTTTATCATAGCTAATTTCAAGCTCTCTCAATGTTTCATACACGTCCTGATTTTCACTGGTTGCTTCATTGCACAGTTCATGTAATGTCATAAGGGTGTCAACATCACTGATATTGCATTTAATGGCTTTGATTTTGTTGATTCTGTTGTCGTGTGGTCTAGACACTGCGCTTTGGACTTCCAAGAAAGACTTGATGATAGTCTCCGAGTAATGAAAACCGCGCAGGATCATTGCTAGGTTTTCAATGCAAGACTTGTTGCACTTGTCACCCACACTATGTGGTATGAATCTTTTCAAGAACCGGTGGTGGTGCTCTTGATACATGCGTTCATATTTATGAGCTATGAAGATCGCGCAGGATGATCTGCTAGGTCTTACATGCAGGACTTACTGTACCTTCTCACACACCATGTAGCATGAATAGCTTGGAAACAGTAGTTGTCGCGCTTCAGGTACATGCGCGCAAATCTACACTTCAAGATGGCGACCACTTGTGCGTGTCATTGCTAACAGCTAGGAATGCACTAATGCTATGCACTGTATATTTTGATCAATACTCATTGATGTTTCTAAAGTGATTAATGCTAACAATGTTTTGCTCACGACAAGTCAATCATGAACGTATAACTTTATTTAACTATATTTACTGTTATAGTAGTCCTTGCAAGATGGCGGCCATGCTTTGGGGCCAAACTTATTGGCCCGGGTGGTATGCACAGTCCAACTTTTGTGTTTACTCAATGTATGAAATGAGGCTACAATGCACTTTTTGTTTGTGTGATCAAGGCCGCTTGACGGCCGAAACGCGTCACGTTTGATTTATGATGGAATAAGCCTGCTATTTTGAAGTCTCTACGTGATCTCTGAGAGCGCGATTTATTTGCTACGCTTTGGATTTAATTACCGGCTGCTCCACCGGTTTTCGCGCCACCTCCCTCGGGTCTCCGGTTTCCAGTAGGAGTATCCTGGTTGCTTGGATCTACATGGAGGAAACCTACGAGTGAGACCGGCTGACCGACTCTTGGATTATCGACTGCACGGTGAGTGTTGGGGTGTCCCAGAGGGGGCGTGTACATGGGTGTGTGAGGTGGTGGTGTCGCCGCTGTCGGAGGACGCGGAGGGCTTGCTGCATCTACTCCCGGTGTGCAGTGTCCGTCTCTTGCTGGCGCTCATGCTCACCGTTGACGCTGAATGACAGGCGGAGTAGGAGGGTATTTGGACAACGCAAAATGAGGCTGAGCACCCGTTTAACTCCTTGCTCACCATCACTCTCTCTCTATAGTTAGAGTAGCATCAGCATTAGAGAGTAAAGATAGCACTGGTGGCAGGAGGAACTTTTATTAAAAAGGGAGGCCATCGAGACTTTAAATTAGTCTACAGGGTGGTGACCGGCATCAAGTAGAGTGATACACGATGGAAGATGACAGCAACAGATGGGCTGCTGCACAGACACTTTTTGGAAGAGCCCCAGGGAAAGGAAAAATCATAGGCACACAGACCATTCGCGATGCCACAGTGATAGAACTATTGAAGAAATTGGATAAACTCAGCAAAAGTGAGCTCTCTAAATGGTGGGAGGCAATCTCCCTCCAAGATTACATTGATAAGGAGATGATACCCAGAGGACTCAGGATCTACACCCCTCCCTCGTATGAGTCCCCGGACCCGAGGATGCTGGAAGAATGGGCAGCAAATTCAGCCAGAAGTTCTAAAACCATGCTCGAAATTCTGGTTAAGTACGCATGGCAAGACAGGGAGAAGATTATCGAGGAAATCAAACGGCTGAAGGATGAACTCAGTAACAATTCCGACCAGGATACAATTGGCAAATTCTTTGATGAACTAAAACAGAGACTAATCAACTATGAGGATGATATACAGGCCAGGAAGCAACGCAAACTGCACCGAGACTGATTAGATTATGAGACAGGAAGAATCTTAACATACAGTCGGAAATATGATCACCTGTACGAAGAGGTTGGACCAAGTACAATGGCAATGAATTCCGACAGAACAACTACGGAAGACAGCAGAACAAACTTAAGTGATGCAGATACGGACAATTCAACTACATCAATAACATCATTAACATCGGCCAGCTCTACATCCAGTACTGAGGTGGAGATAAGACCAAATACTTTTTTAGACGAGTACCGGCTTCTTCGCAGGGGCCGACAGACGACCCGCACTACTCCAAAACCCAAGAACAGGAACACGAATCCCCGGGGAAGGGGAAGAGGAAGAGGCCGGGGTACTGTCGAAAAAGGAGAACGTGAGACAAACAGAGGCAGAGGAAGAGGGAATTTCAGAGGGCGCATGGGAACCGTTGCAACTCGCTCAACCACAGCTTTATAATGGATGACGCAGAGGTAAATCGTACCATTGTAAACCTTACCGACAAACCCCTCAGTGACCTAGAAACCAAAACTCTATGTCTAGGCCTCTCCTTCTGCCCCACGGAACCCCTCAATTATGTCAATACTCGCATTGACATTTTTAAATTCTGCCGCAAACTCGAACTAAAGAAATGGCACAAATTGAAACCCAACATGATTAGAGAACTGTGCTCTAACCAAACTCCTAATGAAGATCTCAATATCAGTGATGTTGACACCCTTATGCCATTACATGAACTGGGCAATGAAGGGACCAGTGAAAATCAGGATGTGTATGAAACATTGAGAGAGCTTGAAATTAGCTATGATAAAGCGGCAATCACTGAATTCAAACCCAAATCCACGTTTTTACCAAACATGCCGCATGACAATATCGATACTTTTCAAGACATTGTATCAGATCAATTGTTGAAATTTAAACAAAAAGCATGGTTTAAAATAGCAACTCCATTAATGTACAATCTCACACTAGCACAAAAGATTGCCATTACCAAACTAGCCACTGATAATTCCATTGTTGTCAGGCCTGCAGACAAGGGGGGAAATGTGGTTATCATGAGTAGGGACATGTATATAGCAGAAGCCACTCGCCAACTCAATGACCCTCTGTCCTATGCCGTCACTAACAGAAATGAGTACACCAAGAGTGTCATAGGCATTTGGAATAACCTTACGGAGTGGAGGGATAAAGGCCTACTAGAATGGGAAGAGTATTGTTTTTTAAAGAAAGACTTTCCTAAACTCCCAGTCGTATACCTCCTACCAAAAATCCATAAAGATCTGGCTAATCCTCCAAGTAGGCCCATTGTATCTTCTAGGGGTAGTGCATTAGAGAACGTATCAAGATATGCTGACCATTTTTTGAAAGACCAAGTAGTTCTCCTACCTTCTTATGTGAAGGACACCAAGGATTTTCTCATCAAAATCCAAAGGGTTAAATGGCAAGGTGATTTCCTCTTAATCACGATGGACGTTAGCTCACTATACACGATCATTGAGCGTGAATTGGGCATTGCTGCCTGCAAAAAATATCTTTCCAAAAGATCCATCAAACATCTAGAGCACACTGATATGATCATTGCCGTGATCAGGTTTTGTCTCAACAATAATTTTTTTCTCTTTAATGGAGAAATATATAGACAAACCCTCGGCACGGCCATTGGGGACTTGTTTCACTCCCAGTTTTGCGAACTTGTTCCTAGGGGCCTAGGAGGAGGAGCTAAGAAAGAACTCTGAGTTCAGGAAAGACTTTGACAAGGTCATCCTATGGCTGAGGGACATAGATGACCTCTTCCTGATATGGAGGGGGACAGCTGCTGAAGCCACTGGTTTTATACAGAGATTGAATAACAACAAGTGCAATCTGGTACTTACCAGTAACACCAGTGACAAATCAGTTGAGTTCCTTGATATCAAGGTGGAAATAATAGATCATGCCATCCACACGAGTCTATTCAGGAAAACCACGGCTGGTAATCGTTTGCTCCATGCTATGAGCAGCCATCCCGATAGGCTCAAATGGAGCATCCCTTATGGGGAACTCCTCAGAGCTAAACGGAATTGCAGCTCTGAGGAAGCCTTCCTTACAGAACAAGGTATCATGCTCACGAGATTTGCTGAGAGAGGGTATCCTAGGTGGGTCCTGCGCAGGGCAGTTGAAAAGGCTAAAACTGTAAGTAGAGCTACCATCTTAGAGAACAAAGAAAGCATGGGAGGGAACAATGATACTGATCAAGTGACAAGGGTCATTCTCACCTATAATGGTGGTTCTAAGATGGTTCAGAAAATCTTAGTCAAGAACTGGGACATGTTAAAGAAAGATCCTATTATAGGCACCATGATCCCAGACAGACCACGTATTACCTACAGAAAGGGACGCAGTTTGAGGGACATTTTGGTGTAGAGTGATATCACCACGAAGGAGGAGAGAGGCATTAACTTGCAAGGCTTCTTCCCTTGCGGACACTGCAAAGGGTGTCACGGTAGCCGCATGCGGAAGGAGTTTCTTAACATCAACAGCAATGTCTCCATACCCATTCGCCAATTCCTCACCTGCAGCTCCACATATGTAGTTTATTCACTGGAATGCCCGTGCAATCTGCGCTATGTGGGGAGTACTACCCACATGGCCAAAAAGCGTGTTCTGGAGCACATGAGGGCTATTACCAACAGGGATCCCCACTACCCCATAGCCAGACATTTCGAGTCACACCATTACTCAGACAGTGCTAAACTAGAGTACTTTATTCTGGAGCAAGCTGAAACCCGACGCAGAGGAGGTAATCGAGAACTCCAATTGAGGAAGCGAGAACCGAGGTACATCATTGAGTTAGGAACACCCTTTCCAAGAGGACATAACATTGTTGAAGAGATCGCTATACACCTACACGAGGAATAGAGTGCTGAACCTTCCGTTATCATGTATTTGCTGACTTGTACATAGTGTGTGTTTTTCCTAATATGTTCTCACATGATTGATCTATGTGATGATGTAATCTTGTGTTGAGGATTTTAACTTTCTATCTTTCTCCTCTTACAGGAGGGAAGGAAGGGACTAGCTGGATGGATCCGGTATTTCTATTTGAGTCCCTACCCTTTTCTTCGTGGCATCACTCTTCTGATGTTTCGGTCACCACAGCTAAGGAATTTCCTTCTTTTTCTAGTGCACATTTGTGTGCACCTCTCTTTTTTCAGGTTTGTACACTATAATCTTTTAAAATGCCTCAATACACATGAACATACCATGTCCTGTCCCACTTGGGGAAGGCATTTAATGGCTTTGATTTTGTTGATTCTGTTGTCGTGTGGTCTAGACACTGCGCTTTGGACTTCCAAGAAAGACTTGTTGATAGTCTCTGAGTAATGAAAACCGCGCAGGATCATTGCTAGGTCTTCAATGCAAGACTTGTTGCACTTGTCACCCACACTATGTGGCATGAATCTTTTCAAGAACCGGTGGTGGTGCTCTTGATACATGCGTTCATATTTATGAGCTATGAAGATCGCGCATGATGATCTGCTAGGTCTTACATGCAGGACTTACTGTACCTTCTCACACACCATGTAGCATGAATAGCTTGGAAACAGTAGTTCTCGCGCTTCAGGTACATGCGCGCAAATCTACACTTCAAGATGGCGACCACTTATGCGTGTCATTGCTAACAGCTAGGAATGCACTAATGCTATGCACTGTATTTTTGATCAATACTCATTGATGTTTCCAAAGTGATTAATGCTAGCAATGTTTTGCTCACGACAAGTCAATCATGAACGTATAACTTTATTTAACTATATTTACTGTTATAGTAGTCATTGCAAGATGGCGGCCATGCTTTGGGGCCAAACTCATTGGCCCGGGTGGTATGCACAGTCCAACTTTTGTGTTTGCTCAATGTATGAAATGGGGCTACAATGCACTTTTTGTTTGTGTGAACAAGGCCGCTTGACGGCCGAAACGTGTCACGTTTGATTTATGATGGAATAAATCTGCTATTTTGAAGTCTCTACGTGATCTCTGAGAGCGCGATTTATTTGCTACGCTTTGGATATATATAGCCAATGTGAACAAGGCAGGTATGCCGAAACGTGTCATAGCGAGAATTTCTGAATAAATGAAAGGATGGAATAGCAATGCTTCCCCTGTGTCGGTGTCTGATCCGTACGGAGTTCAGAATTGGTTTGAATATATATATATGTATATATATATATATATATATTGGTTTCCCTTACATGATATATACTTACCATTTCATTGTAAAGGCATGCATTGATGTTGGAAAGTAAAACACCCAATAGAAACCCCAGACCAATCGGATTCTCTACACGTTTTGGCAAAGGACATCACTACAAACGGAAGGCTCACAGCATACGTTGGGACCTACATTAATCCTTCATAAACTGATGCCATAAAGACGACACCACAAGTGGGCTTCCAATATGCCAAAAATCTCAAGGACATACTGTCGATTTCAGAACAACTTTTTCAAAACGCACATGGAATCATATTTGCTGAAACTGTTCTATATGCAAGATTGCAAACAACAAAAATTCACATTTGGCCCAGTTGTAATAGTAGCTTTGTAATTTATGTAATGATTTCCCTCTGCGATCTAGAATGAGTGACAATACAATATACCACCTGAAGCTAGAATTCAGGAACACTTTAGAAATATCCACAAAGTGGACCAACGAAAATCACTATCAGAACACAACAGTTCACCTAATGAGCATCAAAAAACTTTCACATTTTTGCCTTTAATTACCTAGAGACCACTAGGTGGTAATATAGCACTCATCGTATACAACGAAGACAGTAAAGGAATCCTACTTAATGATACTGTTGCAAACAGGTTCAACAAGGAGACTGAGTAGCTCTATTGGCTGCAAAAAAAGACTTTCTTCTTAATCTACATATTGACTTCCCAAAATTTACAAGAGCACCTTCCTCCTCAGTTTCCCCATATCTGAGAGATGATGGTAAATCGCCAAACCTATAAAACAGCAAAAAACACAAGAAAAAAATTGTGGGAACTGTTTTATCCGTTTACTCCGACTAGACTTAAAATAATTCACTCAACTTTCATCCTGAGTGAACAAGATGTTATGCAAACAAATTATTACTCTGTGTCAGAACCCTTTTTAGAGGGTCACGGGGCTCACAAGGGCTACTGGGCACAACCATGGCGGTTGAGGCCTATTATTCCTAAAGTCCCGGGCACAACCTACTGTGGGCCCCGAGCAACAGGGCCTAGGACCTCTACTGTACTTGACTCACTGTGGTTGAGCAGTCAAGGCTCCCTCGGGTGGGGGGGGGTGTAGATGCAGGTCAGAAAACATGACTCAAAATTTAAAATGCAAACAGTGAATGCAATAAATCAATGCCCTGTCAAAAACTAGCTTTTATAGAAAAAAAGTATTTTATTTGTAACTCTACACATGCAAAGGTATATGACATTCAAAAGCAATAACACAATGCCCCTTGAGTCTGGGGCTCTAGCAGTTGTCAGACAAATCTGTGTCCCAGCCTCATCTGTGTATCGTGTTCAGGGTTATTCCCCATTCACTGGTGGGTGCATCCAGGTAATGCGAACTATTAGGATGTACTCAAGAGTTCTCCCTTTGACTCTTCATGAATTAGTCAAAAGTGTCTATGGTACCGCAGCACCGTTAGAAGCAAGTCTCCCGGAGCCTCAAAGGTCCAGTTTTAGTCTTATCTACTCCGTTGGTATGGCAGTGTTCAGCGGTGCAGCGAGGGCCCTCTCGTGTGTATGCAAGTCTGGATCCAGTATTGCAAAGTTGGGCTGCTTACAATGGATGCGGCAGCACCTGGTGGCGGAGTCTCTGCCTGTCAAGCAGTGCTGCCTATCTATTCCAGTGATCAGAGCTGTTCCCAATCGGCTGACACAAAAGGTAAGCTGCTCCTTCCCTAGCACGTGAACGGCGCACCAACGAGGGTGCAATGTCCTTGGCAGCATCTTTGTGAACCTCAGGGACTTAGTCACGTTCAGATCACAGCGCCTTGGCTCGGCTTGTTGGCCACAGCAATATTCCTTCCGTCCGAGCAAAGACCCAAAGCCCTAGGTCAAAGTGATACCGGCAGCTGCTCTTGGCATGCAAAGTGGCCATGGTAATCACAATCAGGGAGCAGACTCTCCTTATGTGATTGCCCTCACTACAATGGCCCCTCCTGGCATACAGGGTCACCAATTTTAGCAGTTACAAGTCCACACTCCTGGCCAAAATTCAATTCACTGGTGACCCCCTCTGGCATACGGGGTCACTGTTGTGCAGCAGTGCAGCTTGATGCTTCCCACCTTGTGCTTCTGATATGCCTCAGAACAATGCAGCCCTCTCCTGGCATACGAGGGTCACAGAGCCAATACTGCACATGGGCAATAGCCCAATCAGTGCACAGTCTCACACCTCTCTCAGAGAATCCTCGTTTAGGGCTCCCCAGTAGACCTTGTACACTTTCTCTTCCCTCACAGGGCACACCGGTCTTGGCAAGCAGGCAGGTGATGGTGCTTCAGGCTTCAGAGCAGGTGATATTGTGTCCTGGGTGATTTCCCCTCACCCATCAGGTAGAATAGCAGGCCTTTGATGCCAGTCCTGCTCACAGGCAGAAGTCTTGCAGAGCATTCCCTTCTCACACAGCCTGTCTAGCTACTTCACAGATGACAAGTTTTTGGGAATGCAACCTCCCTTTTTACAGTCCTTTTCCAGTCACCAAATGTGGTTTAGGCTCTGAATTGTTGAAGTTTTATGTTGGGGTTCTGTTCTTTTGAAGTGGACACTTCTCTCTTTCTTCTTTCCTCACAACAGGCAAGACTCCACAGCTGATTGTCCCACAGTATACAATTCATTGGAGTAACCAGAGTTCACACCTGGATTTCAGCCGCAGTGATATGTGCATCAAAAGGTTAATCCCAAACCTCCAGCCCTACTCTTTATAATTCCCTTATCAGCCCTATCTTGCTTTCTGAGATGTGTCCAGCCCCCTTCCATGTGATCTATCACTGAATCAAAGAGTAGTCTTTTGAAAAGTAAAAGGAGTATTTTCCTTTTCCCTCCAGTGTGTGTGTCCCACCCAGCTCAAAGGAATGCGGCAATACACAAACCTGTCTGTGGGGGTGGTCCTCTCCTCATGTCTTCACCAGGCAGGCATGGGCTTCCCAAAATGGAACCCAGTGTCCTCCATGTAATACATTACAGGCACACTCAGTCAGTGTACATTCACAGCACACTTTCTGTCAGTATTGTTACTCCATGCATTGCACTATTATATGTATACCTGCATGCAGCACACACACTCATTCTGCAACAATGAAGCTTTTCTATAGTTAACCAGTATGCCATTTACAAACACACACATTGCCAGCACACACACTAACCATGTACGCTCCGCAACACTTCACCCTTCATGTATTGCACTTCACGCAAGCACACATACACCCAGCACAAGCTCCCATTGCGCATGCACTCCACAGCACTATATCTCTCATGTAATGTATTCCCAGCAGGCATACATATACCCAATACATGCACCATTCACAAATGCACTGCACAGTACTGCTCTATCCCTGTACTGTACGCTTCCCAGGCACACAAACCACCAGCTCAGAGTAACAAACTCCTGCGCTGTGCAGCACTCCTCATCTACCCGATGTAGGCCAAGGGTAAGTTAAGCACAGAGCAGCAGAATGTTTCAAAAGGTGAGGGAGCCTGTAGGCCTCATTTCAGTGCCACAGGGTAAAAAGGTCCTCTGCACAACTAATAATCACTACACTGTATGGTGCGACCACTGCACTTGTGCCACTTAACTCCTGATGAAGGAGGTAGCCTCACACCACTATGAAGGGAGAACTTTGGGTGCCCCTCCCAATTCAGCAAGACCACAGTCCGTGAGACAGGCCTATGTCATGGCTCTCACGCATGATCTGTGTTTTCCTATGACAAATTAGCATTTGGGATCCAAACAAATGTACATTTGGGCACTCAGGGCAGAGGTGCAAATCTCTTAGCATGTAGATAACTTTTCCATCCCAACAGATGCCCCTCCCAGGTCAGAACACCCTGTACCAACTCCTAAGGATAGGAGAAGTTGGCTGGTCAGATTGGTAAAACTGGTGGGAAAGTCCATCAGCATTCCTGTGGCTCAATCTGGCTATGTGCTCCACTACAATGTCTAACCCTTGCAAATAAATAGACCATCTCAACAACTTGGCATTCTCTCCCTTCAAAGCCATCAACCATTGCAGTGGCTTATGATCTGTTTGCACCACAAACTTAGTGCCAAACAAATATAGGCGGAACTTGCATAAGGCCCACACTATAACAAAGCACTTTTTCTCAATAGCTGTCCAGTACTGCTCTCTGGGTAGTCTCCCGCTAAAAGAAAATGGTCAGATGCTCTCTACTTTTGTCATCCAGTTGAGCGAACACCATACCAACTCCTTTGTCAGAAGCATCCTTCTGTACAAGAAAGGCTAACTATAGTCGGGCACTTTCAGTACCGGTGCAGTGCATAATGCATTCTTCAGTTCCTCAAATGTCTTTTGACTTTCTGCAATCCATTTTACCTTCCTGGGCTGCTTCCTAGAGGTCAAAGCAGTCAAGGGGGCAACTATACTTCCAAAGTTTGCTACAAAGTTTCTGTAATACCCAGTGAGTCCTAAAAAGGCCCTCACTTCAGTCTGGGCAGTAGGTACCTCCCACTCCATCACATAATAAATCTTGGCATCCAGTGGGTGAATCTTCCCATTCCCCACCTCATGCCCAAGGTAGACTTTGAAGGACTGCCCACCTGAAACTTAGTTACCTTGATGGTCCGTTGTGGCTCTTGTTTACTTGCCAAAACCTGTTCCACGTTCCTCAGGTGGTCCTTCCATGAATTGCTGCATACCGCAAAACTTCTAAGTAGGCCACACAGACCTCTTCCAACTCTGCAAGAACATGGTTCACCAGGCATTGAAAAGTGGCAGGAGCATTCTTCAACCCACAGGGCATCACCTTAAACTGATACATCCCCTCTGGAATAGAAATTTAAGTTTTCTCCTTAGCATTCGGGGCCAAAGTGATCTGCCAATATCCACGTGGCAGATCCAAGGTGCTCAAATACTTTGCAGCAACTAGCCAATCCACAAGCTCATCCGCTCTGCGAATTGGATGGGCATCTGTTTTCATTACATCATTGAGGGCTCAGTAGTCCATATAAAAAACCACAGGACGCGACTAAGAACTACGAGATCACTCAATGACTCCCAGGCCTGACATTTTGACAACTTCCACCTTAATGAATCCTTGAACCCATTCAGTCATTCTGTACATTCTGCCCTTCACTGGCAGACTGTCACCTATTTCTATGTCAGGCATAGACCAGTATAAATCCTGGAGTCAGCTAGAAGAGTTTGGCACACTGCCCCAACACCTCTCTACACTCTCTGCTGCTAACTCTGGGGCTAACTGAAACCCTTTCACAGTGCCATTCTTGAGCTTGCCGGTCCTGTTGCGCCTGAAATGCGGGCAGTGGTCGGGTAGTATAAAACTCCCCCGGTCCCGCACTAGAACGCTTTGCGTTCTAGTGTTCGGAGTTCTAGTGCTTCCGGGTGGCTTACCTGCAGTCCTTGCGGCCGTCGGTGGGATCCTGGCGATCCGGCCTCGTAGTCGTCGCGTCTCCTCCCTGCTCACACCAGTCTCCTTCGCTCCATACTCCCGGCGGGTTACTGACGTCTCTTCTGGCGGCCGCTGCAGCTCCTGTCTCCGGTTTCCAGGAAAGTTCACGTGCTCCAAACTGGAAGCCTTTTCCTGCCAAAACTAGATAGAGAAAAGTAAAAGACCAGTCAATCTTCACGGTAACAGCACTGAACACGCTGCCAAACACTTTAATTACTTGTATTTGCGCAAATACTTATCTAGAATAGGTCCTTAGTCCCTGGAGATCAGTTTTCCTTTTTGTTTGGCTACATTAAACTCTGGTGTTCCTGAAAGATAAAGAAAATAGGGGACACAAATCTATCTTCTTCTGATGTTAAGGAGGAATTAAGGATAACATGGTTTACTGTTTTGCTAGCAAGATGCTAAGGGATTAATTTCATTATAGATCTCCTGAAGTCTTGGGCCATTCCTCATAGTGCATAGGTGGGTGCATTGAGCTTTTTATATTCTTTTATGCTACCTTGTTGATAACCCTATTGACGTTCCTCCTTTCCTGTTCCACAGACACAAACCACAGATCCCACTCAGATAGCCGGCCTTCACATAATTGAAGAAGAGAATCACTCAGGTAGTTTACAGTAAAACCCTTGCCCCTACACTATTACTTTATATAGCGAAATCTATACATACTCATATATGTTTTGTCTCTTCTTTAAGAGATTTCTCCTGGCTGCCTGGCTCTATCTGTTTAGTGGGAAACGTCATGGGACACTGTCTTCTTCTCTCCCTGTTTTCCCTTCTTCCCCTAGTTCACTACTGATGCTTTGACTTTGTTGAGTACGATGAGTGGGCAGGAGAAGTTGGGACCTGTCTGCTTGCATGTCATTCCTACGAAAACGTAGGTAAAGAGCCAAGAGCCTGAAAGAATGCAAAGCCCACGCTTTGTTTTCTGCCCGAGTGACATGGAAGAGAGTCAGATGTCCCTTACGGATCTAGTGGGGATGGCATCTCCAATAGCACTCTAAGTAATTTTCAATAAGATTCCACGTGTGTGAATAATTTCAAGTATGATTTTATTCTGGTATTTAGTTATTATCCATATTTATTTATTCGACGTGTATTTACTTGTTCCCAGTAATATTAGTCAATTCAATTTATATACATTGCCCAATGCATTTCGGGCTTGGCCCTTCATCAGGGGCTTTGATCTGTAAATAAAAAGGTAATATTCAGCACGAAGTACGGGATACATGACTCTCAGTAAAATGGTATCACCACTGTTAAATCTCATTTCATGCGTGGGTGGTGAAATATAAATCTATAAGAGCTGTTGCCGCCCATGATTGGAGACCTGTGTTGTTTGAAAACTCTTGGTGTTAAAAGAATGATGGTGATCAAAAGATAAAGTAAGATAACCATGGTGCCGGAAAACGTAACTGGTGATAGAGTGCATGTGCTAATAGGTAGATACCGACAACATAAAGTTGAACGGAACCAATGTGGTGACAATTCATGCGGTCGTAGGACGGTTTGTGTTGACGTGAGGAGAAAAAAGAGAAGAAAGAACCGTGAGTTAAACAGTCCGTGCGGTTATAAAGAAATCAACGAGGTGTTAGCAAAAATGTTAAGAGATGAATGGGCACTTACTAAGCGTAATCTTCGGCTTCAATAAGCTTTCTATGATGAAGAAATGAAACGAAACATACTTTCGGTCAAAGTCGTGTGATTAACCGGAAGGATATTATGAGTGCTCAGTTAGCTGGGATATAGCTCACCGAGTGTAAAAGATGATACATCCACGATTAGTCCTTGCGTGTAGTCGTTCAAACTTCCCGGGTGTTTCTGCGAGTGTATGGATACGAGGCATGCGTAAGTATCGTGTGAACCCGGAAGTGAATACTTTAGTAATGGTAAAAAGCGGACTCAAAGATGTTCGGTGATGTAATGCCAAGGTAAACGACGGACTATCGGTAAAGTGAACGCTCAAATGCATTGTTGATTAAACAATAAAACATTAAAGAGAACAGTAAATGAAATACGGTGCATAGAAATGAAATGCAGTGAAATTAAAGTAAAATAGAATGAGGAGACCAAGATGTCTTGCACTCAAAATATCCTTCCGGTTAATCACACGACTTTGACCGAAAGTATGTTTCGTTTCATTTCTTCATCATAGAAAGCTTATTGAAGCCGAAGATTACGCTTAGTAAGTGCCCATTCATCTCTTAACATTTTTGCTAACACCTCGTTGATTTCTTTATAACCGAACGGACTGTTTAACTCACGGTTCTTTCTTCTCTTTTTCTCCCTCACGTCAACACAAACCGTCCTACGACCGCATGAATTGTCACCACATTGGTTCCGTTCAACTTTATGTTGTCGGTATCTACCTATTAGCACATGCACTCTATCACCAGTTACGTTTTCCGGCACCATGGTTATCTTACTTTATCTTTTTGATCACCATCATTCTTTTAACACCAAGAGTTTTCAAACAACACAGGTCTCCAATCATGGGCGGCAGCGGCTCTTATAGATTTATATTTCACCACCCACGCATGAAATGAGATTTAACAGTGGTGATACCATTTTACTGAGAGTCATGTATCCCGTACTTCGTGCTGAATATTACCTTTTTATTTACAGATCAAAGCCCCTGATGAAGGGCCAAGCCCGAAATGCATTGGGCAATGTATATAAATTGAATTGACTAATATTACTGGGAACAAGTAATATACACGTCGAATAAATAAATATGGATAATAACTAAATACCAGAATAAAATCATACTTGAAATTATTCACACACGTGGAATCTTTTGAAAATTACTTAGAGTGCTATTGGAGACGCCATCCCCAGTTGGAGCAGCGCAATTCAAACATTTAAACCATCCCTTACACTCAGGGGGGATTCACCAATCAGCACCTACGACTTGATTACATCAGGTTCACTGGATTACAGGGTGTGCGAGATCCCCATATCCATTTGGAGTTCTCATTCCTTACGGATCTAGCCCATATGATTGGGAACCTCCAAAAAGAAACCCAAGCCTTGACCTTATGGGTAGACTCTTTACAGCGGGGTATGAGGCCAGAGTCAGGGGTAGGAAACATGGCGGAGGGCTCTGGAGGTCAATTCCCTCTTCATTCTCTTCCTCCAGTTCTGGAGCCCCGGTGATACATGTGACTACCCCTCCTACTATTCCATTGGCCCCTCCCAAGAGATTTATGGGAGACCCTACCAAATTCGCTACCTTTATCAGCCAATGTCAACTTCATTTCATGTGTAAGGCTTCTTGTTTCCCCACAGAGCAAGCTAAAGTGGCATTTGTGCTTTCTTACTTAGGGGGAACCGCAGCAAGCTTGTCCATTCCTCTAATAGAAAGAAATGACCCGTTATTGTATAATTATGTAGCTTTTAAGGAAGAACTACGAAAACTATTTGATAGGCACTCATTCATGCAGTCTGTAGACACAGAACTACTAAATCTAAAATAGGGGACCAAAGATCTGATGACATACATTGCCACCTTAATAGACTTGTAGCTGAAGCTGGATTGCCAGAGGCGTTTCGCAGTGCTTTGTTTTATAGGGGCCTCAAAGACGAGCTGAAAGTTTTATTAGCCCAAGTGGTGGACCCTCCAGAGTCTTGTACCGCCGTCATTGATTTGGTGGTGAAATTAGATCATCATGTCAATGAAAGAAAAAGAGAGAAGGGTCGCTTTGAAGCGCGTGCAGTTATATAAAAAGAGAAAAAACAGGATTCCAAAAAAGAAATAGAAGAACCAGAACCGATGCAGATAGGAAGCATATGGGGTCCTCTTAGTGAACAAGAAAAACAAAGAAGGTGCGATAAGAAGTTGTGCCTATATTGCGGAAAACAGGGACATTTTCTAGAGAATGTTCTGTGAAACCAAAGAAAAGAGGAGGGCCGGAAAACTCATAAGCCCGAAATCTGAGGAGACAAGGATTTCGGGTACGTCAAGGTTAATTGTCTCACAACACTCTATGCAAAGAAACGCTTTACCTTCTTCTCTCCATCATTTATTTTTGACATCGCAATTTGTGTAGGAGCAGCAATCATTGCATGTACAAGTTATGTTAGATTCAGGTGCCACGGGTAATTTTATGGACCTCTGTTGGGCAAAAAATAAAAACATTCCTTTCATTACCAAAACCTCTTGGGAGGAAGTTAAAACCATAGACGGCAGTAGCATAAGTCAGGTCCCATAACACACGCTATAGCTGATATTACTCTTGTTATACAGGAATCCCATCAAGAGACTATTTCCTTTGACCTCATCCAATCACCTCAGTTTTCTGCCATTCTAGGCCTTCCATGGCTATGCCAGCACAACCCTCATATCAATTGGAGAGATTTGTCTTTGTCTTTTAGATCTGAATTTTGTAAAGCCCACTGTAGAATGGATCGAGGCCATTCAAGAGAAATAGCTGTAATCACCAACAGCGTGACTTCCGAATTGCCCTCTTGCTATCAAGATCTGAGGGAAGTGTTTGATAAGGAAAGGGCCACTTTACTTCCGCCGCATAGATCTTATGATTGCAGGATAGATTTAGTGGCAGGAGCTCGTATACCATGTAGCAGAATTTATGCTCTAACAGAAAAAGAAAATATCTACTTAGGTGAATATCTAAATGAAATGATATGCATTGGTTTTATTCGTCCTTCTTGATGTCCCGCCTCTTTTTTTTATTCCAAAGCGCGAAGGAGGCCTTAGATGCTGCATCGACTTTAGGGCCCTCAATAATGTGACAATAAAGAACCGATAACCTTTGCTATTGATACCCTCCCTCCTTGACCAAGTAAAGAATGCTAAGATCTTCACTAAATTAGATTTACGTGGGGCATACCATTTAGTAAGAGTCAAGGAGGGGGCCGAGTGGAAAGCAGCATTCTGTACCAAATTTGGCCTCTACGAATACCTGGCAATGCCATTCGGTTTGTGCAATGCCTCATCTGCCTTTCAGTTAGTTTTTTATAAACAAAGTTTTAAAAGACATGTTGGATGTATATGTAATTGCATATATTTATGATATTCTGATTTACTCCACTTCAGTAAAAGAGCATGAAGAACATGTGAAGAAAGTTCTTGTGAGACTTCGGGACAATTACTTATATTGTAAACTAGACAAGTGTCAGTTCCATACCCCTCAAGTGAGTTTTCTAGTTTCTAGGGTTCGTTTTATCCCCTCAGGGAATAAGTATGGACCCCCAGAAAGTGGCGGCCATAACTCGCTGGCAATCTCCCAAAAACATACAAAGTTTTCTCGGATTTGCCAACTTTTATAGGCGATTTATTGAAGGCTTTTCTGAGCTAGCTTCTCCCATAACCCGATTGTTAAAAAAGGAAGTTACATTTGTATGGACCCCAGCAGCTGAGGAGGCTTTCTGTAAGATGAAGAGAGCCTTTACTCAAGCCCCTATCCTGAGACACCCAGACCCATCTCGTCCCTTTGTTGTAGAAGTAGATGCCTCCCAAATGGCGGTAGGAGGATTTTTTTCTCAGACAGATCCGAGTACTGGGTGTCTACATCCAGTAGCATACTATTCACGTAAGATGACTTCAGCAGAACAAAACTACGCTGCTGGCGATAAAAAACTCTTGGCCTTTAAGAAGGTTTTTGAAGAGTGGTGTCAATATCTGTTAGGGGGACTCCATAGGGTTACAGTACTCACTGATCATCGGAATCTGCAATTTCTAAAGTCCACTAGGGCCCTCCCTATGAGGCAGCTGCGTTGGACACAGTATTTCAGCAACTTTGATTTTACCTTACAATTTCAGGCTGGGAAGAAAAACGGAAAAGCAGATGCCCTGTCTCGCTTAGGCTACGAGCCTGAGGAACCCATATGTGACCCTCCCCCTATCATAGCCAGGAAGCACATCATAGGTGTCATTTGTTCTGAAAACGAATACATGAAGGCAGTTGCAGAGGCACAAAAGTCCCTAGAGGTAACAGAGTTAGCTCGAATACATAATGCCACTAAGATCCAAGACCTACTATACATTCAAGGGGGTTTGGTAGTACCTACACAGCATTTGCAACAACAAGCACTAGAGTGGTGTCATGATCATCCTCTCTCCGGGCATCCAGGATACAAAAAGACACTAGAACTTCTACGACGTTGTTTTTGGTGGCCTAAAATGGCAAATTATACCAAACATTATATCCAAACATGCCATGTATGTGCTCAAGGGAAAGCATCTCATCAGTCTCCTGTAGGGTTATTAAACCCGTTACCTACTCCTATGAGTCTGTGGCACACTGTTTCTATGGATTTCATTGTTGATTTGCCAATATCCTCACTAGGAAACACTGCTCTCTTTGTGGTTGTGGATTTGTTGACCAAGATGGCCCACTTTATTCCTTTAAAGACAATCCCTACTTCCAAACAACTAGCTACCTTGTTTGTACAGCATGTAGTCCGATTACTTAGTCTCCCTTCTGTCATGGTGTCAGACCGAGGCCCTCAGTTCATTTTCCACTTTTGGAGAGGGTTGGCTGCTTTACTACAAATCGGTGTCAGATTCTCATCTGGCCACCACCCTCAAACCAATGGCAAGACTGAAAGAGTAAATCAGTGCTTGGAACAATATCTTAGGTGTCAGCTTCTGCATTCTGCATTAGATTGGGACTCATTCATATGGATAGCTGAATTTTCTTATAATAACAGTTGTCATTCTTCTACTAACTATTCTCCCTTTTATTGCAACTATGACTTTCACCCTTGATTCATGCTGGTACCTCCTCCCCTCTCTACTCCTGCTGCTCTTGACTTCATTAAGAACATACAGGATGTACAAAAGTTAGCGAAAAAGAATCTAGATAGGGCAAAATCTGTATACGAGAAAAGGGCTTATCTCTATTGGCGTTTGGAAACTACATATGCAATAGGAGACAAAGGGTGGCTGTCCACCAGAGACATTGCTATGAAGGGAATCTGTAAATTCAAACCTCGTTTTATTGGTCCTTACAAAATAAGTAAGATTATGAATCCTATTGCAATAAAACTAGACCTTCAGGTTACGTTAAAAGTTCACCCTGTTTTTCATGTCTCTTTATTGAAACCTGTGGTCCCCAGTACGAACAAAACTACTCTTCCAGCCTCGGTGTTAATAAATAATGAACCTGAATATGAGGTTGAGGCTATCATTGACTCCAGAAGGGTGAGAATCAGGCTACAATACCTCATACACTGGAAAGGTTATGGGGTTGAGGATCACACTTGGGAACCAGTGAGTCATGTACACGCCCCTCGTTTGTTGCATCTCTTTCATTGACAGTATCCTGGAAAACCTAAGCCTGCGGGAGGGACCATGGGGGGGGGTGTACTGTCGAGCTTGCTGGTCCGTCGCACCTGAAATGCGGGCAGTGGTCGGGGAGTATAAAACTCCCCCAGTCCCGCACTAGAATGCTTTGCGTTCTAGTGTTCTGAGTTAAAGTGCTTCCGGGTAGCTTACCTGCAGTCCTTCCGGTCGTCGGTGGGATCCTGGCGTTTCGGCCTTGTAGTCATGGTGTCTCCTCCGTGCTCCCATCAGTCTCCTTCACTCAATACTCCACGCGGGTTCCTGACATCTCTTCTGGCGGCCGCTGCAGCTCCTGTCTCCGGTTTACAGGAAAGTTTGCGTGCTCCGAACTGGAAGCCTTTTCCTTCCAAAACTAGATAGAGAAAAGTCAAAGACCAGTCAATCTTCACGGTAACTGCGCTGAACACGCTGCCAAACACGTTAAGTACTTGTATTTGCACAAATACTTATCTAAAATAGGTCCTTAGTCCCTGGAGATCAGTTTTTGTTTTTGTTTGGTTATATTAAACTCTGATGTTCCTGAAAGATAAAGAAAATAAGGGGCACACATCTATCTTCTCCTGATGTTAAGGAGGAATCAAGGATAACTCAAATGCAGAACATGGTTTACTATTTTGTTAGCAAGATGCTAAGGGATTAATTTCATTATAGATCTCCTGATATCTTGGGACATTCCTCATAGTGCATAGGTGGGTTTCATTGAGCTTTTTATATTCTTTTACGAAACCCGGCCATCACATAATTGAAGAAGGGAATCACTCAGGTAGTTTACAGTAAAACCCTTGCTCCTACACTATTACTTTATATAGTGAAATCTATACATACTCATATATGTTTTGTCTCTTCTGTTGGGGATTTCTCCTGGCTGCCTGGCTCTGTCTGTTGAGTGGGAAACATTGTGGGACACTGTCTTCTTCTCTCCCTGTGTTCCCTTCTTCCCCTAGTTCAGTACTGATGCTTTGACTTTGTTGAGTAGTGTGAGTGGGCAGGGGAAGTTGGGACCTGCCTGCTTGCATGTCGGTCCTGCGTAAACATAGGTAAGAGCCAAGAGCCTGACAGCCATCCTTCATGTCATTATGCAGCAAGGCAGGAAGAGGTTCACTGTCCTCCTCTACTTCCTCTGTCACAGCCATGACATTCACTGTGTAGTCTCTCTGGAGGTAAGGCTTCAGCCTGTGCACATGGAACACTCTCTTGGGTTCCCTCTTGGCACCTGTGTCCAGTAAGAAGTTTACCTCAGACACTTTCTGAACTACTTTGTATGGCCTACACCATTTTTCCTCCAGAGCCCTGGAACAAATAGGCTTTAGCACTAACACCTCCTGACCTTCCTGATACTCAGTCAGCATAGCATTCTGGTCATTTCATTCCTTCATCAATCCTTGGCTAGCCTGAAGGTTTTCCTTTGCATGACTCATGTATTGTGCCATCAACTTCTTGAGGCCATTCACACAGTCCACCACATCCTTCCGGGGAGACTGAGGTCCCTTCCCAACCTTCACTTACTCAGGAGAATTGAGCCCACACTGGGTGTCCATACAGACGTTCAAAAGGACTGCACCCCACTCCCTTCTGGGGAATCTCTCGGTACGCAAACAAGAGA
This sequence comes from Calotriton arnoldi, assembly GCA_963921515.1. NCBI lineage: Eukaryota > Metazoa > Chordata > Amphibia > Caudata > Salamandridae > Calotriton > Calotriton arnoldi. The sequence continues at coordinate 104,140 of CAWUFW010014544.1, forward strand.
CATGGCAGGAGAAGATCCCACTTCCTCCTGAGGTTCTCTTGCAGAGTTCCCATCATGCTCTTCAGTGCTTTGTTTAACTGCTCCACCAAACCATTGATTTGTGGGTGGTATGCTTTGGAGAAGTAGTATGTCACACCAGCTTGCTCCAACATCTCTCTCATATAGGAAGAGATAAAGTTGATTCCCGGTCAGAAATTGCCATCCTTGAAAATCTAACCCTAGAAAAAAATCCCATGGAGAGAGCTTGCTACCACTTTTGCAGACAACTTTTCACCCTTGACCTTGCCAGGTAGGTCGCTCCCCACCACACAGCTCCGCCTGTGCTGTCCGCCCGCTGCTGCTGCTGGTAAGCTCGCCCCTCCGCTTGTGGCCTCGGTGCCCGTGTTTTCTTCTGTTTTCCCTCGCTGCCCCCACCTCCCTTGTGTCCGTTTTGCCGTCTGTGCCCTCGCTGCCCCACTGTACTGTGCCCGTGTTTTTCTTCTGTTTTCCCTCGCTGCCCCCACCCCCTTGTGTCCATTTGCCTTCTGTGCCCTCGCTGCCCCACTGTACTGTGCCCGTGTTTTTCTTCTGTTTCTCCTCGCTGCCCCCACCTCCCTTGTGTCCATTTTACCTTCTGTGCCCTCGCTGCCCCACTGTACTGTGCCCGTGTTTTTCTTCTGTTTTCCCTCGCTGCCCCACCTCCCTTGTGTCCATTTTGCCTTCTGTGCCCTCGCTGCCCCACTGTACTGTGCCCGTGTTTTTCTTCTGTTTTCCCTCACTGCCCCCACCCCCCTTGTGTCCATTTTGCCTTCTGTGCCCTCGCTGCCCCACTGTACTGTGCCCGTGTTTTTCTTCTGTTTTCCCTCGCTGCCCCCCACCTCCCTTGTGTCCATTTTGCCTTCTGTGCCCTCGCTGCCCCACTGTACTGTGCCCGTGTTTTTCTTCTGTTTTCCTCGCTGCCCCCACCCCCTTTGTCCATTTTGCCTTCTGTGCCCTCGCTGCCCCACTGTACTGTGCCCGTGTTTTTCTTCTGTTTTCCCTCGCTGCCCCCACCCCCTTGTGTCCATTTTGCCTTCTGTGCCCTCGCTGCCCCACTGTACTGTGCCCGTGTTTTTCTTCTGTTTTCCTCGCTGCCCCCACCTCCCTTGTGTCCACTTTGCCTTCTGTGCCCTCGCTGCCTCTCTCCATTCCCGCCGCTGCGTCCCCTGCGGCCCCGCCCCTGACTGCCCATTCACTGCCCCTGCCTCCCAGCTGCTCCTCCCTCCCACCTCCCCATATATGGCGGCCACTGCGCGGTGAGGAGAGCGACCCTTGACCTTGCCAGGTAGGTCGCTCCCCACCACACAGCTCCACCTGTGCTGTCCGCCCGCTGCTGCTGCTGGTAAGCTCGCCCCCTCCGCTTGTGGCCTCGGTGCCCGTGTTTTCTTCTGTTTTCCCTCGCTGCCCCCACCTCCCTTGTGTCCGTTTTGCCTTCTGTGCCCTCGCTGCCCCACTGTACTGTGCCTGTGTTTTTCTTCTGTTTTCCCTCGCTGCCCCCACCCCTTGTGTCCATTTTGCCTTCTGTGCCCTCGCTGCCCCACTGTACTGTGCACGTGTTTTCTTCTGTTTTCCCTCGCTGCCCCCACCTCCCCTTGTGTCCATTTTGCCTTCTGTGCCCTCGCTGCCCCACTGTACTGTGCCCGTGTTTTTCTTCTGTTTTCCCTCGCTGCCCCCACCCCCCTTGTGTCCATTTTGCCTTCTGTGCCCTCGCTGCCCCACTGTACTGTGCCCGTGTTTTTCTTCTGTTTTCCTCGCTGCCCCCACCTCCTTTGTGTCCATTTTGCCTTCTGTGCCCTCGCTGCCCCACTGTACTGTGCCCGTGTTTTTCTTCTGTTTTCCTCACTGCCCCACCCCCTTGTGTCCATTTTGCCTTCTGTGCCCTCGCTGCCCCACTGTACTGTGCCCGTGTTTTTCTTCCTGTTTTCCCTCGCTGCCCCCACCCCCTTGTGTCCATTTTGCCTTCTGTGCCCTCGCTGCCCCACTGTACTGTGCCCGTGTTTTTCTTCTGTTTTCCCTCGCTGCCCCCACCTCCCTTGTGTCCATTTTGCCTTCTGTGCCCTCGCTGCCCCACTGTACTGTGCCCATGTTTTCTTCTGTTTTCCCTCGCTGCCCCCACCCCCTTGTGTCCATTTTGCCTTCTGTGCCCTCGCTGCCCCACTGTACTGTGCCCATGTTTTTCTTCTGTTTTCCCTCGCTGCCCCCTTGTGTCCATTTTGCCTTCTGTGCCCTCGCTGCCCCACTGTACTGTGCCCGTGTTTTCTTCTGTTTTCCCTCGCTGCCCCCACCCCCCTTGTGTCCATTTTGCCTTCTGTGCCCTCGCTGCCCCACTGTACTGTGCCCGTGTTTTTCTTCTGTTTTCCCTCGCTGCCCCCACCTTTCTTGTGTCCATTTTGCCTTCTGTGCCCTCGCTGCCCCACTGTACTGTGCCCGTGTTTTTCTTCTGTTTTCCCTCACTGCCCCCACCCCCTTGTGTCCATTTTGCCTTCTGTGCCCTCGCTGCCCCACTGTACTGTGCCCGTGTTTTTCTTCTGTTTTCCCTCGCTGCCCCCACCCCCCTTGTGTCCATTTTGCCTTCTGTGCCCTCGCTGCCCCACTGTACTGTGCCCGTGTTTTTCTTCTGTTTTCCCTCGCTGCCCCCACCTCCCTTGTGTCCACTTTGCCTTCTGTGCCCCTCGCTGCCTCTCTCCATTCCCGCCGCTGCGTCCCTGCGGCCCCGCCCCCTGACTGCCCATTCGCTGCCCCTGCCTCCCAGCTGCTCCTCCCTCCCACCTCCCCATATATGGCGGCCACTGCGCGGTGAGAGAGCGACCCTTGACCTTGCCAGGTAGGTCGCTCCCCACCACACAGCTCCGCCTGTGCTGTCCGCCCGCTGCTGCTGCTGGTAAGCTCGCCCCTCCGCTTGTGGCCTCGGTGCCCGTGTTTTCTTCTGTTTTCCTCGCTGCCCCACCTCCCTTGTGTCCGTTTTGCCTTCTGTGCCCTCGCTGCCCCACTGTACTGTGCCCGTGTTTTTCTTCTGTTTTCCCTCGCTGCCCCCACCCCCTTGTGTCCATTTTGCCTTCTGTGCCCTCGCTGCCCCACTGTACTGTGCCCGTGTTTTTCTTCTGTTTTCCCTCGCTGCCCCCACCTCCCTTGTGTCCATTTTGCCTTCTGTGCCCTCGCTGCCCCACTGACTGTGCCCGTGTTTTTCTTCTGTTTTCCCTCGCTGCCCCCACCCCCCTTGTGTCCATTTTGCCTTCTGTGCCCTCGCTGCCCCACTGTACTGTGCCCGTGTTTTTCTTCTGTTTTCCCTCGCTGCCCCCACCTTTCTTGTGTCCATTTTGCCTTCTGTGCCCTCGCTGCCCCACTGTACTGTGCCCGTGTTTTTCTTCTGTTTTCCTCGCTGCCCCCACCCCCCTTGTGTCCATTTTGCCTTCTGTGCCCTCGCTGCCCCACTGTACTGTGCCCGTGTTTTTCTTCTTTTTTCCCTCGCTGCCCCCACCCCCTTGTGTCCATTTTGCCTTCTGTGCCCTCGCTGCCCCACTGTACTGTGCCCGTGTTTTTCTTTCTGTTTTCCCTCGCTGCCCCCACCTCCCTTGTGTCCACTTTGCCTTCTGTGCCCTCGCTGCCTCTCTCCATTCCCGCCGCTGCGTCCCTGCGGCCCCGCCGCCTGACTGCCCATTCGCTGCCCCTGCCTCCCAGCTGCTCCTCCCTCCCACCTCCCCATATATGGCGGCCACTGCGCGGTGAGGAGAGCGACCCTTGACCTTGCCAGGTAGGTCGGTCCCCCACCACACAGCTCCGCCTGTGCTGTCCGCCCGCTGCTGCTGCTGGTAAGCTCGCCCCTCCGCTTGTGGCCTCGGTGCCCGTGTTTTCTTCTGTTTTCCCTCGCTGCCCCCACCTCCCTTGTGTCCGTTTTGCCTTCTGTGCCCTCGCTGCCCCACTGTACTGTGCCCGTGTTTTTCTTCTGTTTTCCCTCGCTGCCCCACCCCCTTGTGTCCATTTTGCCTTCTGTGCCCTCGCTGCCCCACTGTACTGTGCCCATGTTTTTCTTCTGTTTTCCCTCGCTGCCCCCACCTCCCTTGTGTCCATTTTGCCTTCTGTGCCCTCGCTGTCCCACTGTACTGTGCCCGTGTTTTTCTTCTGTTTTCCCTCGCTGCCCCGACCCCCCTTGTGTCCATTTTGCCTTCTGTGCCCTCGCTGGCCCACTGTACTGTGCCCGTGTTTTTCTTCTGTTTTCCCTCGCTGCCCCCACCTCCCTTGTGTCCATTTTGCCTTCTGTGCCCTCGCTGCCCCACTGTACTGTGCCCGTGTTTTTCTTCTGTTTTCCCTCGCTGCCCCCACCCCCCTTGTGTCCATTTTGCCTTCTATGCCCTCGCTGCCCCACTGTACTGTGCCCGTGTTTTTCTTCTGTTTTCCCTCGCTGCCCCACCTCCCTTGTGTCCATTTTGCCTTCTGTGCCCTCGCTGCCCCACTGTACTGTGCCCGTGTTTTTCTTCTGTTTTCCCTCGCTGCCCCACCCCCTTGTGTCCATTTTGCCTTCTGTGCCCTCGCTGCCCCACTGTACTGTGCCCGTGTTTTTCTTCTGTTTTCCCTCGCTGCCCCCACCCCCTTGTGTCCATTTTGCCTTCTGTGCCCTCGCTGCCCCACTGTACTGTGCCCGTGTTTTTCTTCTGTTTTCCCTCGCTGCCCCCACCTCCCTTGTGTCCACTTTGCCTTCTGTGCCCCTCGCTGCCTCTCTCCATTCCCGCCGCTGCGTCCCTGCGGCCCCGCCCCCTGACTGCCCATTCGCTGCCCCTGCCTCCCAGCTGCTCCTCCCTCCCACCTCCCCATATATGGGCGGCCACTGCGAGGTGAGGAGAGCGACCCTTGACCTTGCCAGGCAGGTCGCTCCCCACCACACAGCTCCGCCTGTGCTGTCCGCCCGCTGCTGCTGCTGGTAGCTCGCCCCTCCGCTTGTGGCCTCGGTGCCCCTGTTTTCTTCTGTTTTCCCTCGCTGCCCCACCTCCCTTGTGTCCGTTTTGCCTTCTGTGCCCTCGCTGCCCCACTGTACTGTGCCCGTGTTTTTCTTCTGTTTTCCTCGCTGCCCCCACCCCCTTGTGTCCATTTTGCCTTCTGTGCCCTCGCTGCCCCACTGTACTGTGCCCGTGTTTTTCTTCTGTTTTCCTCGCTGCCCCCACCTCCCTTGTGTCCATTTTGCCTTCTGTGCCCTCGCTGCCCCACTGTACTGTGCCCGTGTTTTTCTTCTGTTTTCCCTCGCTGCCCCCACCCCCCTTGTGTCCATTTTGCCTTCTGTGCCCTCGCTGCCCCACTGTACTGTGCCCGTGTTTTTCTTCTGTTTTCCCTCGCTGCCCCCACCCCCTTGTGTCCATTTTGCCTTCTGTGCCCTCGCTGCCCCATTGTACTGTGCCCGTGTTTTTCTTCTGTTTTCCCTCGCTGCCCCCACCTCCCTTGTGTCCATTTTGCCTTCTGTGCCCTCGCTGCCCCACTGTACTGTGCCCGTGTTTTTCTTCTGTTTTCCCTCGCTGCCCCCACCCCCCTAGTGTCCATTTTGCCTTCTGTGCCCTCGCTGCCCCACTGTACTGTGCCCGTGTTTTTCTTCTGTTTTTCCTCGCTGCCCCCACCTCCCTTGTGTCCACTTTGCCTTCTGTGCCCCTCGCTGCCTCTCTCCATTCCTGCCGCTGCGTCCCCTGTGGCCCCGCCCCCCTGACTGCCCATTCACTGCCCCTGCCTCCCAGCTGCTCCTCCCTCCCACCTCCCCATATATGGCGGCCACTGCGCGGTGAGGAGAGCGACCCTTGACCTTGCCAGGTAGGTCGCTCCCAGACCACACAGCTCCGCCTGTGCTCTCCGCCCGCTGCTGCTGCTGGTAAGCTCGTCCCTCCGCTTGTGGCCTCGGTGCCCGTGTTTTCTTCTGTTTTCCCTCGCTGCCCCCACCCCCCTTGTGTCCATTTTGCCTTCTGTGCCCTCGCTGCCCCACTGTACTGTGCCCGTGTTTTTCTTCTGTTTTCCCTCGCTGCCCCCACCTCCCTTGTGTCCACTTTGCCTTCTGTGCCCTCGCTGCCCCACTGTACTGTGCCCGTGTTTTCTTCTGTTTTCCCTCGCTGCCCCCACCTCCCTTGTGTCCGTTTTGCCTTCTGTGCCCTCGCTGCCCCACTGTACTGTGCCCGTGTTTTTCTTCTGTTTTCCCTCACTGCCCCCAACCCCCTTGTGTCCATTTTGCCTTCTGTGCCCTCGCTGCCCCACTGTACTGTGCCCGTGTTTTTCTTCTGTTTTCTCTCGCTGCCCCCACCTCCCTTGTGTCCATTTTGCCTTCTGTGCCCTCGCTGCCCCACTGTACTGTGGCCGTGTTTTTCTTCTGTTTTCCTCGCTGCCCCCACCCCCTTGTGTCCATTTTGCCTTCTGTGCCCTCGCTGCCCCACTGTACTGTGCCCGTGTTTTTCTTCTGTTTTCCCTCGCTGCCCCCACCTTTCTTGTGTCCATTTTGCCTTCTGTGCCCTCGCTGCCCCACTGTACTGTGCCCGTGTTTTTCTTCTGTTTTCCCTCGCTGCCCCCACCCCCTTGTGTCCATTTTGCCTTCTGTGCCCTCGCTGCCCCACTGTACTGTGCCCGTGTTTTTCTTCTGTTTCCCTCGCTGCCCCCACCCCCTTGTGTCCATTTTGCCTTCTGTGCCCTCGCTGCCCCACTGTACTGTGCCCGTGTTTTTCTTCTGTTTTCCCTCGCTGCCCCCACCCCCCTTGTGTCCATTTTGCCTTCTGTGCCCTCGCTGCCCCACTGTACTGTGCCCGTGTTTTTCTTCTGTTTTCCCTCGCTGCCCCCACCTCCCTTGTGTCCACTTTGCCTTCTGTGCCCCTCGCTGCCTCTCTCCATTCCCGCCGCTGCGTCCCCTGCGGCCCCGCCCCCCTGACTGCCCATTCGCTGCCCCTGCCTCCCAGCTGCTCCTCCCTCCCACCTCCCCATATATGGCGGCCACTGCGCGGTGAGGAGAGCGACCCTTGACCTTGCCAGGTAGGTCGCTCCCCCACCACACAGCTCCGCCTGTGCTGTCCGCCCGCTGCTGCTGCTGGTAAGCTCGCCCCTCCGCTTGTGGCCTCGGTGCCCGTGTTTTCTTCTGTTTTCCCTCGCTGCCCCCACCTCCCTTGTGTCCGTTTTGCCTTCTGTAGCCTCGCTGCCCCACTGTACTGTGCCCGTGTTTTTCTTCTGTTTTCCCTCGCTGCCCCCACCCCCCTTGTGTCCATTTTGCCTTCTGTGCCCTCGCTGCCCCACTGTACTGTGCCCGTGTTTTTCTTCTGTTTTCCCTCGCTGCCCCCCACCTCCCTTGTGTCCATTTTGCCTTCTGTGCCCTCGCTGCCCCACTGTACTGTGCCCGTGTTTTTCTTCTGTTTTCCCTCGCTGCCCCCACCCCCCTTGTGTCCATTTTGCCTTCTGTGCCCTCGCTGCCCCACTGTACTGTGCCCGTGTTTTTCTTCTGTTTTCCTCGCTGCCCCCACTTCCCTTGTGTCCATTTTGCCTTTTGTGCCCTCGCTGCCCCACTGTACTGTGCCCGTGTTTTTCTTCTGTTTTCCCTCGCTGCCCCCACCCCCCTTGTGTCCATTTTGCCTTCTGTGCCCTCGCTGCCCCACTGTACTGTGCCCGTGTTTTTCTTCTGTTTTCCCTCGCTGCCCCCACCCCCTTGTGTCCATTTTGCCTTCTGTGCCCTCGCTGCCCCACTGTACTGTGCCCGTGTTTTCTTCTGTTTTCCTCGCTGCCCCCACCTCCCTTGTGTCCACTTTGCCTTCTGTGCCCCTCGCTGCCTCTCTCCATTCCCGCCGCTGCGTCCCCTGCGGCCCCTCCCCCCTGACTGCCCATTCGCTGCTCCTCCCTCCCACCTCCCCATATATGGCGGACGCTGCGTGGCAGCGCAGCGGACGTGCACAGCGGGCGCGCCGCTGGCGCACCGAAGGCGCGCCTAAGGCAAGCCCGCCTGCGCCCGTCCGCGACTGGACCGCGCCCAGTGCCAGAACCCCTGGGCCGCGCGCCCCCGCTCCAGCCTCGAGGACTGACGCCGATACGATGCCACCACACTCCATGCTCTCAACCCCGGACGGACACACAACTGCTTCAAGGCCGCCCGAAACGCACCCATGGTCCCTTCACCTGCCGGAACTGCAGCTACAACCAGCCTCAGAGCCACCGAGGCGCCCGCCAAGAAGGACCTCAACCACCTCCGGTGCATCCTACTGAACACCCGCTCCGCACGCAAACACGCCCGTCGAGCTCTGGGACCTGCTCGACACATCATCACCAGACGTCGCCTTCCTGACTGAGACCTGGATGAACGACTCCTCCGCCCCCGACATCGCCATAGCCATCCCAGACGGCTATAAGATCACCCGCAGAGACCGCATCAGCGCAGTAGGAGGAGGAATCGCCATCGTCCACAAGAACACCATCAGGGTCTCGACCAGCACCGACGACACTCTCAGCACCGCCCGAACACATGCACTTCCAGATCCACACGGACCCCAACACCACCCTTAGAGGCACCCTTGTCTACAGACCCCTGGGCCCCGACCCCAGTTCAGCGACTCCATCGCCGACTTCATCAGCACGCACGCCCTGACCTCTACCGACTACATCCTCCTCGGAGACCTGAACTTTCACCTGGAGAACAACAACGACAGCAACTCCACCACCCTGATCGACAGCCTCGCCAACCTCGGTCTGAGCCAGCTCGTCACAACACCGACCCACTCCGCCGGCCACACGCTTGACCCCATCTTCTCCTCAAGCTCCCACTTCTCCTTCAGCCACACCACGGAACTCCTCTGGACCGACCACCACTGCATCCATTTCACCTTCCAGAAACCCACCACACACCACCGCACCCAACAGATCCCACGCCGCTGCTGGAGCAAAGTCACCGAAGACCAACCGGGCAACCTCGCTCTCAGCCCTCCCTCCAACCCATCCAACACCGACGACGCTGCCTGCAACCTCAGACGATGGATGGACGACTGTGCCAACACCCTCGCACGCTGAAAAAGCTCACCTACAGTAACACCACCAAAAGAGCCAGCTGGTTCACCTCGGAACTCCTAGCTTCCAAGCGTACCTGCCGGAAACTAGAGAAGAAATGGCACAGTGATAAGACACCGGACAGCCACACAGCACACAAAGACGCCATCTGTAACCACCACCACCTCATCAGGTCCGCCAAGAGAATCTCCTTCAAAGACCGCCTCGACAACAACGCACACAACAGCAAGGAGCTTTTCAACATAGTGAAGGAACTCTCCAATCCCAGCTCCAACACCAACGACATCCCGCCGTCGCAACCCCTGTGCGATTCCCTCGCCACCTTCTTTCACCGCAAGATCGCCGACATCCACGACAGCTTCAACACCCAGACAGCCCCAACTAAGATCGATGCACCAGACCCGCCGCACACCATCGACTCACGACCCCCTGCCAGCCTGGGCCAGCGTGAACATCGAGGACACCATCAAGACCATGAGCACAATACACCCGGCTCCCCGTCAGACCCTTTCCCGCACCACATCTTCAACAAAGCCAGCAGCTCCATCGCACCCCACCTGTGCAACGTCATCAATCTCTCCTTCGAGACCGCGACCTTCCCAGAGAGCTGGAAACACGCAGAGATCAACGCCCTACTCAAAAACCCAAGGCGGACCCGAGAGACCTCAAGAACTTCCGGCCCATCTCCCTGCTTCCGTTCCCAGCCAAGGTCATCGAGAAGATCGTCAACAAACAGCTAACCCGATACCTCGAAGAAAACAGCATCCTGGACCCATCCCAATCAGGGTTCCGCAGCAACCACAGCACTGAGACTGCCCTCATCGCCGCCACCTGACGACATCAGGATCCTGCTGGACAATGGTGAGACCGCAGCCCTCATCCTGCTGGACCTCTCCGCCGCCTTCGACACTGTCTGCCACCGCACTCTACGCGCACGCCTCCACGACGCAGGGATCCGAGACAAGGCCCTGGAATGGACCACCTCCTTCCTCGACGGCAGAACCCAGAGAGTCCGCCTCCCACCTTTCCGATCCGAAGCCTCCGAGATCATCTGCGGCGTACCTCAGGGATCTTCCCTCAGCCCAACACTGTTCAACATCTACATGGCCCCGCTACGCACGCACGCCAGAGACAGCACAACCTCAACATTATCTCCCTACGCCGACGACACTCAACTGATCCTCTCCTCACCAAGGACCCCTCGCCGCCAAAGCCAATCTCCATGAAGGAATGAAGGCCGTCGCCGATTGGATGAAGATCAGCCGACTAAAGCTGAACACAGACAAGACGAAGGTCCTCATCCTCGGCTCCAACCCCTCAGCCTGGGACGACTCCTGGCGGCCAACGACGCTGGGAGCAGCCCCGACACCCACCGACCACGCACGCAACCTGGGAGTCATCCTCGACTCAACGCTCTCCATGGCCAAGCAAGTCAACGCAGTCTCCTCCTCCTGCTTCAACACCCTCCGCATGCTTCGCAAGATCTACAGGTGGATCCCGACAGACACAAGAAGAACAGTCACCCAGGCCCTCGTCAGTAGCAGACTTGACTATGGGAACGCTCTCTACGCGGGAGCCCCGGCCAAGCTCATCAAGCGACTGCAACGCATACAAAACGCCTCCGCACGCCTGATCCTCGACGTTCCACGCCACAGCCACATCACCCCCCACTTGAGGAACCTGCACTGGCTCCCCGTCGACAGGAGGATCACCTTCAAACTCCTCATCCACGCACACAAGGCACTCCACAAAACTGGCCCAGCCTACCTCAACAGACGCCTCTTCTTCTACGTCCCCAACCGCCAGCTCCGCTCCGCCGACCTCTCCTCGCCACCGTCCCTCGCATTCGAAGAACAACCACCGGCGGCAGATCCTTCTCACACCTCGCCGCCAAGACCTGGAACACCCTTCCACTAAGCCTACGACAGACCCAAGACCTGCTGACCTTCAGGAGGCTACTCAAGACCTGGCTGTTCGACCAGTAGCAGCACCCCCCCCCCTTCCCTCTCCCCAGCGCCTTGAGACCCTCGCGGGTAAGTAGTGCGCTCTACAAATTCTGTGTTTGATTGATTGATTGATTGATTGATTGATTGAGAGGTAGAGCATCAGAATACCTGTTGGCATGATCCATGGCCACTGCCTTCCTGGAATCTGCCCTTTCCTGCAAACTACTTTGTCCTGGTCCCTGTAAATCAGATATGATCCAAGCTTCACTGCGAGACTGACATGTAGCCTGATCTCTGGTCAACACATCTGATGTTGTCCAAGCCATAAAGGCTTCTGGCCCTTGCAACAAGCCAGGGGCAATCAAATCATTGCCCATGAGACCTCCAGGTCCTTGCTTTTCCCTTACACCAACATCAATCTTTGCCACCTTGCCTTTGAGATCAATCTCAACCCTGGCAAGCGGAAACTCCATGCCCTCTCCAATGGCTACCAAACCTGTATCCTTGGTTCCAGGGAGTATCACCTCAGGCTTAAGGTACTTCCTCTCAACCATAGTGCACACAGTTCCAGTATCAGTCAGGGCAGGCACACTCCTCTCATTGATACTAACTTACTGCACGACCCCCATTGTGTTAGGATGGATATGCTAGAGACTATCTGCATCCCTCTTCAAAATGCCCATAGTTACTAGGTTGAGCGCTACCGATGCTTCTCGGGTACCTTCACCCACGCGTAACATGCTTGCTATCACAGGTGTCACTGTGCCAAGTCCCTTGTGGCACTTAAAACAAGTCACCACCTTGGACTTAGAAGGGCTTCCTTGCCTTCCCCTATCAAGATGCCCCTTTTCATATACATTATTACCATTTGAATGTTTCCTGGGCCCTCCTTAAGTACTATAAGAATTACTGTGGCCTTTACCCTCCGGTTTGGAACCAGTTGATGGAGGATTCTTCTCCCACTTTAGCTTCGAACCATGCTGTTCCAGCCCTTTGTGAACCCTGTTAGCAAACCACTTATCAGCTAGCACTGCAAGTTTTGTTGAATCCCTCTCTGTCAGATCACACAGGTATTGCCTAAGTAGGGTAGAGCACTCCTCCTTGATTCGCTCTGTCACCAACAACTGGTTATGGGACTGAAAATTCTTGACTTCCATCCCTCTTACCCACTCATTCCAATCACGCAATACCATGAATCCAAGTCTCAAATAGAACACCACCCGCTCTCTTGCAGGCAAGGACTCTCTTTACAAAGCATACAAATACTGACAGATAAAACATTTTAACAAAGCATGTGAGTCTTCAATGGCTTTTTGAATGAAGAATTACATGTAATGTATTTTATTCCAGTGGGAAGAATGTTCAAAAGCCTTGAGCCAACTTATAAGTGAGACTTGCATGCTATTCTCAATTTCTGTTCTCGGAGCATAATAAACCATAAGTTGGAGTTAGATCCAGTGGTGGTCGGCAATTTTAGCAGGAGGGGCGGACGGGACACACACGCACAAACACAAACTCGGGCCACAACTGGCTAGATCATAATAATTTTAAAGGCTTGTAAAGATTAAAACGAAAGTCAAGCAGAGATTTCTCTTGACCCTAGTATACTTTGCGCATGAGACATAACATTTTGAAGTTCACTCTTGACAGGAAGCCTGTGTGGTGCTCCACAGGCATCTGAGACCTGGTCATATTTCTCTAATACATAAGTGACCCAAACCACAAAATTCTGTTTTCTCAAGAGAAGATATGTCCAAATGTATATTATGGCAGGTAAAGTATTTTACAGTAGTCCGATTTAGATAGAATAAAGGCTGCTACCACCTGTGACTTGTATTGAACCAGATGGTATGGCAGTATCTTCCTCAAACTTCTCAGATAAAAAAACAAGCTGTAACCACTGATTAAATCTGACAATCTATAGATAACTAAGCATCCAACCATATACCCAATGATTTAACCATAGGGGTTTTCGAAGGAGGTTACAGACTCCTGCTAGCTCTCAGTGTTATTTTCCAACAATAGGATCCGTATTTTATTGGGATTGAGTTGAAAGAAATGATGCAACATCTTATTCTGAACCAATATAAGGCAATTGGACACCTTACTGGCATTGCTCGTTGCAGATTGTCAAGCAACCTAGCGCTTAATTTGAGCCGGTGGTTTCTGGTGCTCAGCACTGGCACTTAATTGTCAGCACCAGCACTTATGACAGTCTGTTACATGGTGGTACTGTTTGTGCAATTTAGAAAAAGGCACAACAACAGTTGTTTATGAATTCAATGTACATCAAAAATGACTAATAAATGCCTTCCAAGCCATTCTAATGGTTGTTGCAGCCGGGAATAGTCTGAATTGTCATGCTGGTAGAGAGTGATGGTTAGTGGTTGTGTTGGTACTGTCACTGGTAGCACTGGCAGGGACAATGGGTGTTGCAAGCTGCAGTGGCCCACTGACGAGGGTCCAGGCACTTATGATTTTACAAATTAAGCATTGCTCAAACCATAAGATTAACTGGGTGTCATTAGCATAGGAGATAGCAGAGCAGCTGAATGATCTTGCCAGATGCAAAGGGCCTGAACATAGATGGTGGACAATGTAGGAAATAGCAAGGAGCCATGATGGACTCCACAATTCATCTCCTAAAAATATCATGCGTCACTGTTTGCTTGCGAACCTCATTAATACAGACAATCAACCTCTAATTCCTTAAGACATATTAAAAGGGTATTATGGTACACAATATCTAAAGCCATGGAAAGATCTAGCAACAGAAGTGCAGGCAAGTCACCCTTATCAACAAAACAACGTATTTCTTCACTGGCCAAAGCTGACACAGTTTCTGTTATTTTGCCCTGACGAACACCTAGCTGCCATGAGTCTAATCAATTGGCTTCTTTCAAATAATTCAGCAATTGTTTGGCTCCCATATGTTCTAAGATATTACTCCGAGCAGGAAGAAGTGTAATAGGTATATAGTTCTCTACTATGCTTGGGTTTAAAAAATGTTGACAGTGCTACTTGTGCACTCTTTTTGAAGAGTACCTGTCTCCAAAGAAAGATTAAAAATCTTGACTAAAGGTGCTGACAATGGTATAGCATACTTCTATAAGATAGATGTTGGGTAAATACATTTCAGTTATCCTGACTTTAGCTATGAATGTTATTTCTACCTGTTCCTGGCTAACGGGAGAGAATGAAGACCACATGGCCTGTTATCTTTAATGGATAAAGGAAGGGTCTTGTTATCGATTGCAACTAAAGTATTACTAATGGTCGTGTAAATTGTGAGAACAGTGAAAAAGACGTATAGCATTGTAGAGAGAATATTGATCTCAATGGAGAGAATGCTTCTTTAATAGAGTTTTCAGAGCTTAGGTTTTTTTTGTTATTCACAAATGAATTTTAAGAGTGGTATCTTTATGACTGCGGAGTCTCTTCCCACAGAAAAAGATAGGACAGTCATTCAAGAATAGCAAAAAATCATAAACTTACGCAAAAGTGTAAGTTTACCTTTGTGAATCAGCCCCTCAATATCGATTTACCTAAATAAGATCACTTTGCTCAAAATAGTTCTGTTTTATATAATTTAAGTTTTTCCATAAACGATTATAGATAGGTCAATAACCTCAATGTCTGTGTAGAAGTGTTCAAACCTTTGTAATGACAAACTCTTGCTCATATTAAATGCATCTTTAGAACGTACACTATAATACAAAATATTGTTAGATCTTTCATTGCCTCAAAAGCATTTACTGTACCAAACTTAAGAATGAATTCTATCCATATGCTTTCAGGAAGAATCACCAATTAACACCCATGTGATGGTGAATGTAACTGTACATCAACACACAAAAGTTGATAGAAGGAATGCTTGCAATTGTCTAACCACTGCCAATCGCTCGGGATAGTATCCCATCCCATCATTCTTTTGCTCACCATGCCACCTCAGTTTAGACCCAGCTATATGCAAATCATCCTTGACCGTGCTCCTTATCGGAACAGTCCAGCCTGAACTGCCAGCCCAGGTCCTCGCCAAACCAGAATACAAGCAGCCTAAGACTGATTTTTCCCTGATAAGGTCTCATCAGCCAGGTATAGCTTAGTTCCAGCGGCACAGTGAGCACGGGATTCATGGCTGGGCATACACTTGCCACTATGGGCAGTATATCAAACACAAAAAGGTGAGGGGAGGAATGCTTGCAATTTGTCTAGCCACTGGCAATCACTCAGGGTAGCATCCCAACCCATCGTTCTTTTGCTCATCATGTCACCTCAGTTTTTACCCAGCTATATGCAATTCAGCCTTGACCCTTGCTTCTCATGGGAACAGTCCAGTCTGAACTGCCAGGCCAGGTTCTCACCGAACAGGGGCACAAGCAATCGAAAATCAGTTTCACCCTGTTAAGGGCTTATCACTCAGTTATAGATTGTTTCCAGTGGCACAGTAAGCACGGGATCCATATCTGGGCATACCCTTTCCACCTACGGAGGTACATCAAACACACAAAATGTGATGGGAGAAATGCTTACCATTTTTCTAACTACTGGCAATTCATCTGGGTAGCATATGGAAGTCCTGGGTTCATGCAGAAAAGCAGGTCTCAAGCAGTTGTGCTGTCCCCTCAGGGTGACAAATGCAAAAAGAACAATTGATGGACAGAATGTAGAACAATGTCATACATTCACCCCAGTACAGAGATCTGGGCCTAAATCCATCATTTTTTTGTTCCCCATGCCATTCCAGTTTGAACCCAGCCATATGCAAATCAGTCTTGACCCTGCTCCCTATGGGAACGGTCCAGCCCGAACTGCCAGGCCAGGTCCTCCCTGGACTGGAAACAAGCATACTAGGACCGGTTTCGGGGTTTCACCCCTCATCAGCCAGGCTAGCTTAACTCTAGTGGCATGGATAGCACAGGACAAACGTCTGGGCATACTCGACACACTTGGGGTGACAAATGTAAAAAGAACAATTGATGGACAGAATGCAGAACAATGTCATACATTCACCCCAGTAGAGAGATCTGGGCCTAATTCCATCATCCTCTCAGGGCATAAGCAGGCTTCAAGCAGCTGGTCAGTCCTTTTTGGTGCAGCAGGGAAGTCCTCTGAAGTACATAACAGGCCACATGCCCAGGACATCTGAGAGTCCTTAACAGGTCCAGAAGTGTACTGAAGCACAGATCTTAAGACCCTAATTGTATTCTCGGTGCCAGCTTTGAAGTGGAAGAAACCTCTGGGCTTTCCCCCCACAGAAGTGTCTGGAATGTCCTGCCTCCCTGCCCTGGTTCCAGGATGTCTGAAGTTACAAAAGGCTAGTGTTAAATTGTTTGTGTGTGTGCTGAGGTAGTGTCTTTAAAGTGCAAGTGGGGCTGTGCTCAGCTCCATCCCCACCTTTCTGCTAAGATTTACTTGGCAGCCTTTCTTTGTGCATTCCTCCCATTCAGCTACACAATTGTGTAGCTGAATGGGAGGAATGCACAAAGAACAGCTGCCAAGTAAATCTTGTCATGTGACCCAGAAACAGGCTGCAGGCACCAAATGGTTAGGAAACAAAAACGCAAACTTTATAAAAGTCGAATTTTCAGAATTGTGACTTAAAATCCGGCATTACCTTGAAAGAGGATTTTAACTTAAAGTTCTATAGACACTGAACATATTTATACCTGCTCCCAAACAAAAGTTATCACTTATTAAATTTAATAAGGTAATCCACTGTTATCCTATGGAGGAGGTAGGGCTCACGGTAGTGAGAAACTAATTTATGGATTTTTCACTGCCAGAACTTGCAAAACTTAGAATTACATGTCCAACTTTTTAAATACGATGTACCCTGCTCTATGGGCTGTTTATGGTCTACCCTAGGGGTGACATATATGAAATAAGAAAGGGATTTTTAGGCCTGGCAAGGGGTTTATTCTGGCAAATTCAATATGCAGTTTAAAACTGCACACAGGGTGCGATGGCAAACCCGAGACATCTTTTAGGGGGCTGCTTGAGTGGGTGGCACAATAAATGCTGGAGGCCCACTAGTTGCATTTAATTTACCTGCCCTGCATATATCGTATACCACTTTACGACAGACTGATCAGTAAATTATATATGCCAGGTGTAAGCCAATTTTACCATGTTTTTGGGAGCGAGCACAAGCACTTTAGCACTGGTCAACTGTGGTAAAGTGCATATTCCTAAGGCCAACAAAAGCAAATTCAGCAAAACAGGAAGGGAGAAGGCAAAACGTTTCAAGGTGACCCTGCATTGAGTGCCAAGGCCAACACTGGTTAATTGCAGCCATCAGACATTTAAGCCCTTGAGCTGGCTAATAACTAAACAACTGTACCTTTAATCCTATTCATTTTCAGCAGCTGTCAACTGCTACTTGAAACTCAAGCTGTACTTCAAATAGCTAGTCCAGCTATGTAGACTGTACCTTTCATCTTGAAAGTAATTTTGCGATGAGACCCTCTAATCGTCATAAGGCTTACTGCATTTAAAAAACAGTGTTACTCTTGTGCACAGCATCAGCGTGATCCTCTAGGCATACACATACTTGAGCAGCCATTACTCCTGCTCATTTGATCGATGAGCAGATACGATCTACCATCATTTTGTTTAAAAATGTCTATGACATCTTTATGGAAGCTACGTTGCTTTCACTGGTCATTAGTGCAAGCATTCTGCATCATTGTGTCATCTTCTGCAGAACCACTTGTCCCTGGAATGAACATACATTTTTATCTATTGTGATTCCCTTTTACTCATTCATTAAAACTCATGCATTTTTAAAGGTAGGACTGCCCATACTTCTATCCGTACAGGTTCCCACAAATTTTCAACAGCCATTTGTCTTCATCAGGGAATGTCCTTTCTCTTTGGTCGTATCAGGTTCAGCCATGTGTGCTCTTCCTGGGCCATAGCCACCATTGTCTCTTTGAAGGTTTCCAGAGAAACTCCAAGAGTTAGTTGGCTGGCCTCCTGATCAGAGCCTCAGGGACAGCAAAGGCTCCAACCATCTTGAACCTGTTCCTGGACCTAGCTTGAGTGAGTCCAGACCCTCGAAGTGGTGCCCCTCAAGTCCTGGTACATTGAAAGTGGTGCTAAATGTGACCAGATAGCCCAAATTTAAAACTTGGGACTTAAAAAATTGCCTGACAAAAAGTACTCTAAGAACAGAGAGGGGACCGGGACCTACCTGTTCACCGATCCGCTCAAGGTGCATTGCCAGTCGGCCTGACTTTGCGGTAGCTCCCAGCACACTCTCCTTCTCTGCAGCGAATCCTGTTCAGCCGCTCTTCATGGAAAGGGTAACTGGCCACCTGGAACACTTGTCAGCTACATCCTGCTGCTTCATCCCGCTGGAGATTTTCAACTTCCAAAAAAGCGACTAAGACTGAAAAAAGAAATCTTCACAGCAACTTCATCCAGAGGTTCCCCAGTGACGACGACGTCTATTCAGGCTCCACAGGCTGCCTTGCCCTGCTGAACTTTACCTTCTCAGACATTTTTCTTCAACAATTCTTTTTAAGTCCAAAGGTAAGTAGAGACCGAGGCCAATCCACTTTGTGTATCCGAACCGTGCTCCATTGCAGTTGGCCATAACTGTCAACTTTGCCCCATTCTCACGCGACTAGATGTCTGCAGTTGGCCCTTTGATCTTTGCAGGCTTTCTTTCCACTTTAAACATTAAAGATTCATAACTCCAGTTCTACTGATTGATTTTGTGATTTTGGTGTCAAATAAGATACTAAAATTTACTTGTGGGATTTTTCTTGTGTTGCATTTTCACTTTATCACTGTTTAAGTGCTGCATAAACTTTACACATTGCCTCTAAGTTAAGCCTGGCTGCTTTTGTGCCAAGCTACCAGAGGGTTAAGCACAGGTTAATTTAGTTACTTTTTGTAGTTCATCCTGGCAAGGACAGTGGCTGTTGCTTGCAAAGGGCTCACACCCTCCTTCAACCAACACCCTAATTTCTCACAAGTTCCTACACCGAAAAAACAATGACGCTCTAGAAATCTTCCTAAATAATATCCATTATTATCATTGTGCATCATTTGTGTTGCATGTGTGGATTTATGAAGTAAATTAGTATCTGTATGTTTTTCTGTGTTGCTAAACAGGAAGCACTCACTACAAGATGTGGACCGAACAAACCAGGGGTGAAGTTATAAATGGTGCTGCTGGTGCAGTTTTCCCAGGACACAGAGCTGAGAGTTGTTGGTTGCCCTCACTACTGAGCTGTGTGCTGCATCTTTGCTACTGTGCGTCGATTCCACAAGCATCCATTAGACAAGGTCATCAGAAGGTACTTGGCCTGTTTTCCAGGCTTGCCCCTTGTGCCCCTGCTTTCAGCCTTCCCTGTGCCTCTTATACCTCTTGCTGCTGATGGGTGGAGATTACTGTACAGTAATCTTTACAAATTCAAAATCTGCACTGTTAGTCAGTGCACATACAAAGGCGGAAAGAGCAGTAGAAAGGGCAGGGGAAAGACCACAAAAATGTAAAATGGGACAGGGCAGCAAAAGGTCGAAGAAGTGAAAAACTAGCAATGGAAGAAAAATAGAAATGGTGGAAAATAGAATATAAAAACTCAGGAATGAGCATACCTGCAAAAGGTAAACAAAAGGAGAGAAAGGGAAAGGCAAAGTGAAGAGACTGAAAGCTACAGAAATGAACACAAAGGGTGAGAGTTGAAAGGAGATATAGAATACTGAATAAAGCCTTGATGACTTTGACCCCAACTTTCACTGAATGCAAAGTCACTTGGATTAACCCTGGACACCTTCAAGAAACCTGTTGACAAAAAACTAAAGATGGCCTGGTACCAGCTATCTCCTCTAAAGAAAGAGAAATGGTTACTTCCAGAAAGTGACTTCAGAACTGCTGTGCAAGTCCTCATGCTCTTGCATCTGGATGGTAGTGATGGCCTGCTCCATGACACTCCAGATCCTACAATAACATCCCTTAAGAGCATTCTGCAAGCTGTAGCATGTCCCACCTGAGGCCTGAAGAAATACGATCACATGACCATCATCCTGATCGAATTCCATTGGCTCCCTTTGCCAGTCTGTACAATTTTCAAAACTACCTCCATCATTTAAAAGGCCAACATGATCTTCACTCCCGTTCACCTTTCAGACAGGCTCATGGTCTTCGGTGGTTCTCAGCACCATCAGACTGCAGAACAGGAAGTGCAGAAAGAAAAAACAAGGCAGCAGTCTTTTTCCACCTATGCATTAAGGATGTTCATCGATATCCCTGTATCCATCAGCACTGCCCCGCCGCTGCTCCAATTTAGGAAAGAGTTGAAGACCACCTCTTTAAAGAACACTACATCACAATCAAGAAACCTCCTGTAAGAAACTGGAGTATTAGTTGAAGGGGGTCAGAACCCACTACAAATAATAATCACAGGGTGAACTATCAAAGTCACTAAATAAACATGTGCTTAACCCTCTAGTATCTTGGCACAAAGAAGTCAGGCTTGACTTAGAAGGAATGTGTAAAGTATTTATGCAGCACTCAAACAGTAATAAAGTGAAAACATAACATAGGAACAATCCCAAACCAATTTAGAAAAATAGAAAATTGTGTGATAAATAAAATGACACCAAAATGACAAAAATCTAATAAGTGGAACCAGAGATGTAAACTTTTAAAATCATGAATTACAAATTGCACCAAAAAGCACTAAGCACCAATTGTGGGTATCTGGCTACACTAGACTGGGTCAAATTCAAAAGTTAAGGCTGTCCACAATGGTTCCCCGGTCCAATACAGGGACCAGCCAGGTTCATCCAAGTGAAAAGTTTAACTTCTGACTTAGAAACCTTTATGGAGAAAATCTGGTCATTGACGAATCATCAGCAGGGCAACCTGTGAGCGGGGCTCGACGACAGCAGGCTGCTGAAGAGTCAACGATTAAGGCCGAAAAGTTGATATCCGGCAAAGTCCATGCATACGGAGGCCTCAACATCAATCGGATGCTGCTGGCCATCAGAGCTCAGCGAAGCCCTCTACTTCTGGACTTAGAAACTTTTCTGGAAGTCTAATCACCTTCAGCAGGGCAACCCAGCAATCTGAGACTGGACGGCAGTTCGGCAGCTGTGGCTTTGATGGCAACCCTGTGGTCTGTCACTCCTCAAGGCTGAAAGTTGGCAAAAAGTTTCCCACTTCATGCAGGTTAGGGACACGAGGGGTAAACTCTAACACCAGCTAAGGGTCCAGGACCGTCGGGGGGATTAGGACTCACTCCAGCAGAGGCCATCAGCAGGCCCTAGGACAGGTCTAGTTGGAACTGGTCAGCTCGGCAGTTGTATGGAGAGAGGCCTCTGGAAGCTTGTTGGGTCCCTATATCTCAAACTATCAGTCAGCTAACTGAACCTTGAAGCCACTTTTGGTGTCCTGGGTTCAAGGCAAGCAGGTCCAGTCTACCTTCAGTTCTTTAGACAGTAGGGTAGTCCTTCTTCTGATTCTTCTCAGGTGCAGAAGACTTCTGAGGAGAAGCCAATGGGGATGCATGTGTGCCCAGAGCCAGCCCGTGGGTGTAGGGCAATCCTTTATACACCTCTAAACCAGTTCTTTTCAGTTCCTATCCTTCTACTGGGTTCGGACTCAACCTGACTAGAGAGACAAAAGGGATTAAGTCATAGGTGTAAGCTTCATCTGTCAGTTATAGGGTAGGCATCCTTTGAAGCTCAGGAAGGGGCTAGGCCCAATCTCAGGCCATGCTGTCAAGGGCGAAGACCCCCTTCCCCATACCCAGAGCCCTTGTCTACAGTCTGGAAACAATACATATCTCACCACATGGGAGCCATCAGGTGACTGCTTGATATTGGAAGGAAAGCCTTTTGGTTTTAAGCAGGAAAATCACAACTTTCTAAAAGAGACCATTATGATGGATTTTAAATCACTAGTAAAATGAGTTAGTGAATTATTTTTCTAGCTATTCTCAAACTGAATTTAGCGCTTTTTAACTGTGATAGTGTAAAGCAGTGTTACAATGTGAGAGCCAGCCTTGCCACAGTGAAAAACAACTTTGGAGATTTTTCACTGCTAGGAAATGTAAATCATTACATATACTTGTCCGACTTTTAAATACCATGCACCCTGCCCTATGGGGTTTTAAGCCCTTCCTTAGGGGTGACTTCTAAGTATTAAAAAGAGAGGTTTACATCCGGCAAAAGGTTTGTTTGCCAGGTCATAATGGCAGTTTGAAACTGCACACCCAGGCTGCAGTGGGCAGCCTGAAGACATGTTTTACAGTGCAACTTTAGTAGGTGGCATGAGTGCTTCAGCCCACTAGTAACATTTAATTTGAGGGCCTGGGTGACTGCGGGAATATATACTGGTGCGTACAAGTAAATTAAATATGCTAATCAGTTGCTTACCAATTTTAACATGCTGGAGTAGGATGCACAAGCACTTTACTTCTGTTTAGCCGGGGTAAATTGCACATAATCCAATGGCCAACAAAAATGGGTTCAGCAACAGAGGGCAATAATCTGGGGTGATATCACACAAAAGATGGTCAATTCCTAACACCTCTCCTATCACTTATTGACTTTATTATTGTCTTTGACCCTGTACAGGGCTCTACCTTCTTTTTTTGCTAGGGTTGGGCTATAAGAATACCACATAGATACATACATACATACAGAGCACGAAAGGTGTATCAGGAAACAACAGAATAAAGAAAAAGAATGGAAATAGAGATACATAATCATTTAACAAAACAAATGGGTAAACACGATAAAAGAAGTATCAGACAAGAAGGAGCCAGGGCTTGAAAAAACAGACTAAGAAGGAGGGAAAAAGGGAAACTGTTAAAATGACACACACTGGATGATTTGAAAGTGGTTTATTGTCAACTAGTCGCACCACCAACTAACGCTGCCAGATCGTCGGTCCCCCAGTCTCCAATTGTCTCGGCAGAGACATTACCATAGAGACCTAGAACCTACACTCACGAGCTGGAATGTAAGGCAAGACAAGTCATTACAACACATCCCCCTTACCCAAAATACAAAAACTTGGAGATAAATGAACATGAAGAGAGAAAGGAAATAGAGTTACAGGGAAGATAATAAAAGGAAAGACAAGGAAGAATGAGAACAAAAGTACAAAAGAAAAACACAAAAAAAGTTTGAAAGGGGAAACCAAGAACATCATATCATCAATACATCACATAATCCTTGAAATCTTCTGGAGAACGGTGAGACCTGGGAAAAAAAACCCTCGTATGAGAACCAGAAGGAAGATTAGCTTTAGACAAGTTGGATCCAGGTAAATTAGCTCCAGAACATGAAGGGTGCAACAATTTGTCACCTCGAAACTTCACAAGACCTCCACGTACCACCATTGTGCACCGACACCACAATCCTCTGGATGGAAGTTATAACACAGGGGCCCATAAACTCGGTGACACCCTTCCTTTGCCACATGGGTTTCTTTATAAGCACCCACTCACCAACACTTCATGTCCTTTCCTTCACTGATTTCTTAGAATCATATCTATCTTTATATTTCCTTTGATAAGATTTAATCCTGGAATCAACCTCCTCCATATCCAAAGAAATACCATCTTTCAATGGTAGCCAACCAGGATTCAACTTAGACAGGGCCAACCTACCCCTCAATAGCTGAAACGGAGAACTCTGCATGACACAATTAAGCGTGGTACGATGTGCCCACCAAGTATCCCTCGAACTTCCTTAAGAGGAACCCTTGTCTCCAAAGCTCTCTGAACACAAGCTTGAACCACTCTATTCATGCGTTGTGCAAGGCCATTGGCCTGCGGCGCATAAAGGGCTGTGCTCTGATGAGTTGTACCAAAATCTCTCAAAAACTCTTGCATCTCTTGAGAGGTGAATTGCACCCCATTGTCAGTAATCAGGAACTTGGGAATGCCCTCACTCACAAACTCATCCTTGAGAAAATCCAAAACCATCCTAGTGCTGACAGTGCTCACACACCTAGTGGAAACCCACTTTGACGAGCAATCCACCAGGAGAATTACAAACCTCTCGGAATGCCCCAACAACTCAAAAGGGCCCATCAGGTCTAAACCCAACTTAGTCCATGGCTCATGCGGAATCTCCACCGGAGACAGAGGAGCAGAGCTGGTGATGCGAGACTTATCATTGGAAGCACACTGATAGCACTTCTTGACCACAACTTCCACCTGGCGGTCCATCCCTGGCCACCAATTTCTCTCACGGAGCCGAGTCTTTGTAAGGCTTCTCCCCAAGTGTCCCTCATGAGCAAGATTTACAAGCTTAGACCTCAAATAACAGGGGGTACAACCTTCTCACCATGCATGAGTTCAATTTAAAGCCACGTGAGTTCATCCTTGACAGACCAGAAAGGCAACAGATCAGAGTCAATATTCTTACACACAGGCCACCCCTTAACTACAAAGTCAGCAACAACTGATAGCAACACATCTTCAGCCCTGGCTTTCTCCCACTCATCCTCTGTGATGGCAGGCTTCTTGACCCAACAAATTCCCATGGGTTCAGTATCACAAACTTCACAACTGCCCTCAATTGGCAACCTGGACAAACAGTCCACAGCCTTATTCGCTAGACCAGGAAGATATTGTACCTGAAAGTTGAATTCTTCCAGGCCTTCACTCCACCGCTTCAACCTAGGCGTCAATTTCTCACTCTCCATACAAGAAAACACTTGCACCAAGGGACGATGGTCAGACCTTACTACAAAAGGTATTCCCCGCAGGTAAACCTTAAAATGCCTGATTGCCCGAGTAATAGCAAGTGCCTCCCTCTCAATACAGGAATATTGTTGTTCAGCTTTCTTTAAAGCTCTAGATGCAAATGTGACAACTTTCTCCTCACCACCATCCAATTGAGTAAGAACTGCGCCAAGCCCACAAAGACTGGCATCAGTGGTGAGGATAGTTCTCTTCTTTGCGTCAAAATGACCAAGAGTGGGCATCTCTCCAATAGCGTGTTTGACAGAATTAAAAGCTGCATTGCAATCATCCGACCAGGCAAATTGGGTCCCCTTCTTGAGTAGAACCCTAATGGGTTCAACAATGGTGGCAAAACCCTTAATGAACTTTGAGTAAAACTCAGCAAGTCCAAGAAAGGACCTCACTTGCTCCTTGTCAGTGGGAGCAGGAGCATTGACAATGCTCATAGCTAATTCCAGTTTGGGTTGAATGCCCTCCCCAGAGATGACATGCCCCAGATAAGTGACAGACGACACACCAATCTTACATTTCAATTTGTTCACAGTGAGTCCCTTGTCAGACAACCTCTTGAGAACATTTCTGAGCACATTATTATGTTCAGTGTCATCTTTACCATAAATCAAGATGTCATCTTGAAAGAACAAGATATTAGACATATCACCAAGAACCATCTTCATAACGCGCTACAAACAAGCAGCTGCCGAGGCTAAACCAAACGACATCCTGACAAAACGAAAAGCTCCCAGTGGCGTCACAAAGGATGTTAAATGTTTAGAGTCCTGGTGGAGGGGTACCTGGTGATACGCCGAGGACAAATCCAACACACTAAAAATTGCGCCATCCAGCATGGTAATGGATTCAGCAATATTAGAAAGAGGCTGACGATCCACCCATATCCACTTATTCAGACTTCTTAAATCCACACACATTATGATATTTTTCCCGCCGTCCTTAGGGGCCAAAACCACTGGTGCCAACCATTCCGAGGACTCAATCTCCTCAATAACATTCAGCGCCACAAGTCTATCAAGCTCAACCTTCAGGGGCCCCAACATCATATTGGGAACTCTTCTCACTTTATGCACACACGGCTCAGCATTCTTTTTGAGTACTATCCGATGCTCGAAGTCGCTTAACAATTCAAGTTTGTCGCTGAACACTTGTGGGAACTCATCAAAGAACTTATTAGTGCCACCACAATTATCTACTAGCATTACCTGGTCAGATGCATTACGTGCATTTGGGTTAAGTATTATACCCAAGTCTCGTTGGTGTCTCCAACCTAAGAGGTTGTCACCTCGCTTGGCTACATAAATTATACCAATGGTTTCCCTGCACTTGAAATGTATTCTCATTACAGCATAACCAACAACATCAATATGTGCACCCCCATTGCTTACTGGGTTAATATCAGGAGAAAGAAGTTGGATCTCAGGAAACGTCTTGTCCCGCAACTCATTACCCACCATTGTTAAGGGAGAACCTGAATCAGCTAACACAACAAACAATTTACCACCAATCACTACTTCACACTCAGGCATGCTTATGGAGTCAGCATCCACCACGCCATCACTTCTCACATTCAGCATCACTGTTCTTGGGTTGTCCTTTATGGTCTCCACATTCTCCACAGTGCGCACCTTCCCACCAGATTTACAAACTCTGGCGTAGTGACCCTTAATCCCACACTTGTGACAGGTGGAATTATTTGCATAACAATTAGAGTTATTGGAGGTATGGTTGAGACTCCCACAATGATAACATTTGATTTTTGATAACTCATTAGGAACCTTGGCCTTTGATGTTTGAACCACTTTATAGACATTGTCAAGAGAGTTTTGCAGGACTTCCTTATGCATCACCTCATGTATGCTACTGGAAGTAGGAACATCCTCAGTCACAGGTTTATGAGTTTTCATTTCTTTGACCCAACTGGAAGTGTTCTCTACACCTTCCACAATAGCAATAGCTTCCTTAAGTGAGGGATTTCTTGACAGAAGCTTCTCTTGCACTCCGAAACTGTTGGTGCATCTGACCAACTGGTCACGTATTAAGGAGTCTGTCAAGTCACCAAACTCGCAAGTGCGGGCAAGTGTTTTTAAAGATGCGATGTAATTACCAACCTTTTCATTGGGTTCTTGGACTCTCATAAAGAATTTATGTCGTGCAAGCACAACATTAATCCGTGGGCCAAAATAAGATTCTAGCATTTTTATGGACATTTCAAAAGCATCTGCAGGTTCACCATCCCCCTCCCCGATTGGTAATTCATCAATACTTTCATAGATGTTGCAGCCCTCAATTCCCAAATTTTGAACTAAAATGGCTTGTCTTCTATGTGCAGAGAATTTCTCATCACCTATTACCACTAGGTAGGAATCAAATAACTTCTTCCATCTTTTCCATGGAAGCAAAGGTTCTCCTTTCTCACATAGCTGGGGGCTGACTCATAGAAGTGGCAGATATGCTGGCAGAAGATTATAATGAAACAGTATTTGAAATAGTTAAAATACCTGAAATTATTTCTTTCCTAGAATTTCCTATAAATGCAGGAATGCGATCAGAAGGAACAGATCCGATCGCGTTGAAACAAGGAAAAAAAACTGAGCTTTTGCTTCCGCGTGTGGCCGTTACCATGGAAACAGAAAACAAAGATGGTGGCGTACATGGCGTATGCGGCGTGATGACGCTTGATCGTGCGTCAGAATCTAATGCGCGAGAGCACTCAGTCAGCAGGCACAAGCGGCTCCACGAGCGTTGCTGCAAGCCACGAGAGGAGCCATTGACAGAGTAACAGCAGCAAAGGTAAAAGTTTACCAAATTGAAGCGCAGGTCGACCGGAACGTAGCACAACTGCACAGCGTCCTCTAGATTCGTTATAGTAGAAAAGATAAGTGTTGATTGCTCCCGATTGCCGCCAAGCCGTGAAAAAGTTCCAATCAGGCTAAAATCCGTGGGTCCAAAGGGGAATTGGTGGTGAGCTTGTCCCCACAAGCATCACTCATCGCCAGTTTTAAAATGACACACACTGGATGATTTGAAAGTGGTTTATTGTCAACTAGTCGCACCACCAACTAACGCTGCCAGCTCGTTGGTCCCCCAGTCTCCAACTGTCTCGGCAGAGACATTACCATGGAGACCTAGAACCTACACTCACGAGCTGGAATGTAAGGCAAGACAAGTCATTACAACACAAACCACAAAAAAAGACAGAAACATCAGAAAAATAAATCTCTTTTGTATGTTAACATGTTACAATTTGAATGAGATACCACCTGGTATTACTGTAACTGTTCTAGAACTGTATGTCTAATCTGCATGTTGCTGCTCAATTTTCATGAGATAGTTCAGTGGCTGCAAGAGATCGATGTGTAACCTTCTGGCCGCTGGTTTAATTCCAGTCATAAAACTGAATGGACCTACTGTACAAATTTGTGTTTAACATTTTCATAACAGGTTACAGTCATAGTGAGATGAACTAGGTAACAATGTACATTACAGCATCATTGAACATGATGGAGAAATATATGTATTTCAGCCTAATTTTAGTGATTGGGCAAAATGCACATCACCATAGCATTGTGAAAACTAATGCAAATTATAGAAAAAAACAAATGCATGCATTAATGACAGTATGGGTTTCTGGGAGTGGCACATGTGATCATTAGCACTGACCATGGCCCTGCTGTAAGGAATTCGCTCTGATGTATACATGTTAAAACATAATTTGCCTATCAGGCTCTAGCTCTTAAAAAATGGCAATTGCAAACTATAGTATTTCTGCACCTGGGAACAAGACTCACCAGAGCCTGAAGAACATAGACTTAACCTCATGTCTACTAAAGAAAAGGTGACCTGTCTTTGGTCCAGAGTGTAGTAAGAATGTTGCTTTTGCTCTGATTAGTATATGCGCTTGTGTAGCAGCATGGAAGTAACCGAATTATTCTGATGCGTAGGACTGAAGAATTAGCTGCAGCATGGAGGTAAAGAAGGATAGAAAAAGAAAGTGAAACAGAAGGTTCCATTCCATTTTCCTGCAGCAGTAGGAATGGCTAGCCTTAAATCCATTCCAATGCAAGATGGTGGATTTGCAGTATTATTGTTAAGTTTTCTTGCCCAACATGGTGCCAATCATTTTTACTGTGAAGTCATTTCCTACCCAGGCCATACACAAGGAGGCTGTGGTAAGAGAAGAATGCATCACAATGCTTTAATTCCCTATTTTGTTGTCACTACATTGCTTTTTTTCCCTTATATTTGTTCTCTTTTTCTGCTTCAGTATTCCGAATGGGATTTCCCAATCTGGAAGACATATGCTGGGGTGCTTCTCTACCCTGACTCAGGGTCTCATTGGCGCCTTTCTTAACATTTCCTGTATCATTCATCATCCTCAATCAAGAGCTACCAATATTGCCAGGGAGATTATTGTCCTTTGTTGGTTTACCTTCCTAACCGGAAATCTTTTAAGGAGACACTGGAAACCATTTTTACTTAGATAATAAGTGCAGGGTGGAACCGTGGTTACTGGGACAAGTCGATCTGTGCTCAGGCAATAAAGAAGGAACCTTCAGTGTCTGTCTTTGAAAAACAATGCTGTGTTTTTATTAAATGTATTTCTAAAGTTCTAATTTTTTCACACCTTTTGCAAATCTAATTGTATGTGCTAGTCTTCCCTAAATCATTCTGTTTAAATCATATCCATGTTTCCTGATGTTATTGCCTGATTGCAAAACGGAACCACATGCTACATTTCTTACCAAGCATTGACAAAGCAATAGATCTCACCAATGACATTGGCTTTGCCAGTGTTTTTTCCCCAGGTGTGTGCAGAGACGTGTCAGCCATCTTGGAAAGGTTTTTCTTAAAATAAAGAAAAAGTTTAAAGATGGCCTCTATGAGTACACTTGCATACAGGCTATTCTAAGTCTGGATTGTATGTAGTAGATCTGTTTGCCAACATGTAGGTGAGACCTAAAAAGTTCTAACAGCACGTTTTCCCTGGAAAATTGCCTGTAAGTCATGTGCAGTTTTGACCAATTCTGCTTGCCCAGTGAATTAAATTTTCTATAACATTTCACAAAAAAATTATTGGGTGAACCCTACACCTTTCATGTCAAATTATTGTTGATCACACACATTTGGGCTTTAACAAATAACGGCACAATGTGTTTTACAACTTACTAATTAACAAAAACTTAAAAAGGGGACGTAAAACAAAAACGGAAGAACTACCAGTAGATTAAACAAAACACACTCTTCGTGGGTGTAGTTGAGCTGTTGAGGGTGTTGACTGAGGAGGGGGTGTTCCCTTGCCTGCTATAGGTTCCATGGCAACCCTGCTATGCCTCTGGATTGGTTGTATGATATTACAATGCATGCTTTTACCTTGCATGCCTTTGCCATGCATTTTTTACAACTCACGCCTTTAATAAGCAGATCAGTCCAAATAAGGTAAGTGAAATATATATGTGTTTGTGTATGTTTGTGTATGTATATATATTATTATAGTGTGGTGGTAGCCACTCTCTAGTTATAGTTAGGGTCACCAGAGATAGGAATTTTGTGGATTTTTGTCCCTTAATAACTTTGCACCCGTTTGACTAATGTCCGCAAAACTTTGCAGACCTATTGCACCCATTTTATTGTTGGAGGACTGAACGTTTTCAGTGTTTTACCCTCCACCTTTCCTGTCAAATGATCTTTAATCACATTTGGGCTTTAACTAATAATAGAGCAATGTGTTTTACAACTTACTAGTTAAAAAAACGCAAAACACGGGACATAAACAAAAACAGAAGAACTACCAGTAGATTAAACAAAACAAACTCTTCATGTAGGTAGCTAAGCTGTTGAGGGTGTTGACTGAGGAGGGGGGTACCTTAGCCTGCTATAGGCTCCATGGCAACCCTGCTATGCCTCTGGCTCGGTTGTATGACATTACAACGCATGCTTTTACCTTGCATGCCTTTGCCATGCATGTTTGCAACTCATGCCTTTGCCATGCAGGTAAGTCCAAATAAGGTAAGCGAAATAAATATATGTGTGTGTGTGCATGTATGTGTGTGTATATTATCTACTGGCGGTCGCCAGTAGATAGTTATAGTTACAACCTATTATCCATAGGAAATCCGCGACATTCTATTTGAAATAACTCTCTTGCCGGTTGGCGTATCTTCGCGAAATTTTCAAACTTCGTGGGGCGCTCCGGTCCGCTCCTACCCTGAAAGTCTCGGGGTGATACGTCAAGCGGGGGCCGAGAAAAAGGGGGTCCCAAAACGCGTTTTCCCCATGCATTTTCCCATAGGAAACTTTAGACACGGCTACAGCCCGAACTGCTGAACGGAATTACACCAAATTTGGCAAGAGGTAGTTCTTGGTTCAGAAAGAACCCTTTTTGTTAAATGGTGTAAATCCGTTCAGTAGTTGCTGAGAAAATCAAAAAGTAAAAGTACATATATATCTATGGGCACGGAGGATTCGCGCACCCTGAGCGCACCCTGCGCGCACCGTCCCGATCACGAGCTGCATGTTAATTGGCTGTCAGCTGGCTGTCAACATTCCGATTCAGGAAATCTTGGCAGCCATTTTGTCCTCGGTAGAACCGAGGGACAGAAACTAAGTGCGCAAAGCGCACAAAGGGGAGGGTAGAAACACCTGACCCCCTAGGTTTGCTCAGGGGGTCCCACAAGGACCCCCTGGGCAAAAAAAAAAAATTTTTTTTTAAAAATCGGCAGGATGCGCTCAGGGTGCGCGAATCCTGCCGGAGAACATCGAAGCGCGGTCTCCCGCGCTTTGATGTAATTGGCCCCGGGTGGCCCAAGTCCCGGGGGCATGGTGGGGGGATAATTTAATGTGTGGGGGGCCTCAAGGGGCCTCCCAGGCCCCGGGGACCACCACCTCCCGGGGCTTTTTTTTTAAAAATTATTAAACCTGTGTGGGGGCTCCAGCCCCACACGCCCCGGGACCACCACCTCCCCGGGGCACTAAACATTTTAATATGGGGGTCCGTTACGGACCCAGAGCCCCGGGACCACCACCTCCCCGGGGCTGTGTACTGAATGGGAGGGGGCCGCGCGGCCCCCCTCCTGGAGCCCTTGATGGCCCTGGGGACCACCACCCCCAGGGCTGGCTCCTGCAGTGTCCCGGGGTGCCTACCCCGGGACACTGCTGTTTGCAATGACAGGACGGGAGCCTCGCGGCTCCCGTCCTGTCATTACAAGCTGCTTGGATATTGGAAGAGAGAGCAGGAAACCTGCTCTCTCTTCCAATATCCAAAGCCGATTGCTTTACACATAGGGAGCAGCATGTTAGCTGCTCCCCATGTGTAAAAGCAATGCCGGCACCCCTAGGGACGCGGGGAGCCGGCGGGACTGTGGGGGATTGGGGACCCCCACAGTCCCCAACGAGAGCCAGGCCCCGGGGGATGGGGTCCCCGGGGCAAGTAGTGGCCCGGGAGGGGGCCACGCGGCCCCCTCCCCAAAAAAAAAAAAAAAAAAAAAAACGGAATGGCCGGCCCCGAGGATGGGGTCCCGGGGCCTTAAATGGCCAGAGGAGGGGCCACGCAGCCCCCCTCCAAAGAATATAAATAAAAACGAGGCCATGCCCCGGGGATGGGGTCCCCGGGGCCAATACAGGCCCAGGGAAGGGGGCCACGCGGCCCCCTTCCCGTTTTTTAAATTACAAATTAAAAAAAGGGGTAAGGCCCTGGGGGATGGGGTCCCCAGGGCATAAAAACAGGAAAAAGGAAGGGGGGCCACACAGCCCCCTTCGGAGACAAATTTTTTTTTTTTTTTAAACGATCGGCCCGCAGGCCCCGCCCCCTTCCTTCACCACTCTGCAAACGCGCCCCCTGGCGCGTTTGCATAGGAGGAACAATTCCCCTTGAATACTGGGGGTCCCTGGGGCCAACTAGCCCACCAGGAACCTCCAGTATGCGCCAGGGGGCTGCGTTGGCCACACCCCTTTACACCTCTCTGCAACGCAGCTCTGTGGCGCTTTTTGGAGGGGACTTAATCCCCCAACTTAAAACGCGCCACGGGGCGCGTTTGCACAGTGGTGAAGGGAGGGGGCGGGGCTTCAGGTGACATGTGTGCAAACAGGCCCCGTGGCGTGTTTTAAGATGGGGAATTAAATCCCCTTCAATCCTGAGGGTCCCTGGGGGCCAACTAGCCCAACAGGTACATCCAGAAAGCGCCACAGAGCTGCGTTGCAGAGAGGTGTAAAAAGGGGTGTGGCCTCTCTACACGTCTCTGCAACGCAGCCCCTGGCGCATATTGGAGGTTCCTGGTGGTCTAGTTGGCCCCTAGGGACCCTCAGGATTCAAGGGAACTTAATCCCCCAACTTAAAACGCGCCACGGGCGCGTTTGCAAAGATGTCACCTCAGGCCCCGCCCCTCCCTTCACCATTGTGCAAATATTCCTCTAAAATCAGCCGAAATAGGAATTCCGATTTACTCACCTGTTATAAGGAGAGACCTCAGTGCTGTATCTTTCAGCCCAGTACTGGTCCTGAAAAGTAATTTTAACCGTACTTACCGGTAACTTGAATTTCCTTCATAGGCTAACATTGACTGGTTTCACTTGGAAATTCTTCTAAGTGTGGAGTTTTGGAACTTTAAAATATTCCTCTAAAATCAGCCGAAATACGAATTCCGATTTACTCACCTGTTATCAGGAGAGACCTCAGTGCTGCATCTTTCAGCCCAGTACTGATCCTCAAAAGTAATTTTAACCGTACTTACCGGTAATTTGAATTTCCTTCATAGGCTAACATTGACTGGTTTCACTTGGAAATTCTTCTAAGTGTGGAGTTTTGGAACTTTAAAATATTCCTCTAAAATCAGCCGAAATACGAATTCCGATTTACTCACCTGTTATCAGGAGAGACCTCAGTGCTGCATCTTTCAGCCCAGTACTGATCCTGAAAAGTAATTTTAACCGTACTTACCGGTAACTTGAATTTCCTTCATAGGCTAACATTGACTGGTTTCACTTGGAAATTCTTCTAAGTGTGGAGTTTTGGAACTTTAAAATATTCCTCTAAAATTAGCCGAATTACGAATTCCGATTTACTCACCTGTTATCAGGAGAGACCTCAGTGCTGCATCTTTCAGCCCAGTACTGATCCTGAAAAGTAATTTTAACCGTACTTACCGGTAACTTGAATTTCCTTCATAGGCTAACATTGACTGGTTTCACTTGGAAATTCTTCTAAGTGTGGAGTTTTGGAACTTTAAAATATTCCTCTAAAATCAGCCGAAATACGAATTCGATTTACTCACCTGTTATCAGGAGAGACCTCAGTGCTGCATCTTTCAGCCCAGTACTGATCCTGAAAAGTAATTTTAACCGTACTTACCGGTAACTTGAATTTCCTTCATAGGCTAACATTGACTGGTTTCACTTGGAAATTCTTCTAAGTGTTGATTTTTGAAACATACAAATATTCCTCTAAAATCAGCCGAAATCCGAATTCTGATTTACTCACCTGTTATCAGGAGAGACCTCAGTGCTGCATCTTTCAGCCCAGTACTGGTCCTGAAAAGTAATTTTAACCGTACTTACCAGTAACTTGAATTTCCTTCCATAGGCTAACATTGACTGGTTTCACTTGGAAATTCTTCTAAGTGTGGAGTTTTGGAACTTTAAAATATTCCTCTAAAATCAGCCGAAATACTGAATTCCGATTTACTCACCTGTTATCAGGAGAGACCTCAGTGCTGCATGTTTCAGCCCAGTACTGATCCTCAAAAGTAATTTTAACCGTACTTACCGGTAACTTGAATTTCCTTCATAGGCTAACATTGACTGGTTTTCAGCAAAAAAGTTTCAAAGTGTTGATTTTCACAAACTACAAATATTCCTTAAAAATCGCCTGTATGACTTAAACGCATTCTTTCAACTGTTTACAGGAGATGCACCAGTGCTGGATCCAGGATCCAACACTGAGTAAGAAAAAGTAACGATAACAGTTTTTACCTGCTAAGTGAATTTCCTTCCATAGGATAACATTGGTGATTCTATGAGAAAAAGTTTCAAAGTGTCAACTTTTAAAATACAATAATATTCCTTAAAAATCACGACTGTAACCAAAACGCTTTTACTCAACTGTTTACAGGAGATGTACCAGGACTGAATCTAGGATACAGTCCTGTGGTTACAAAAGTAATCCATAAAGTAACTAATTGCATTTAACTAGAAATTCACATTGAGCTGAATGTTGCATTGTGTTTGAAAATGTGTTGCCCATTGCAACAACTGTAACTACTGTACTTAAAAGTCTATTGCCTATCTGCAAAGTATTTAAACTAAAGTAATTCATTCTGAGAAAGTATTTTTTGTAATGTAATGTATAATGTAATTACAATGTAATTTGACAAATAAAATATGTTAAAAAAAATTGTTTCTAAAAATGTAGTAAATCAGTATGAAAAAAATTAATATAACAATTAATACATTTAAAAATTGTCATTTACAAAACCTTTGAAATTCACTGAAAAAACCGTAGGTTTCAGGCACGTTATAGTTAGAAATTAGCATTTAAAAAACCTTTGAAATTCACTGAAAAAACCATAGGTTTCAGACACGTTATAGTTACAAATTAGCATTTAAAAAACCTTTGAAATTCACTGAAAAAACCATAGGTTTCAGACACGTTATAGTTACAAATTAGCATTTAAAAAACCTTTGAAATTCACTGAAAAAACCATAGGTTTTAGGGACAGTTATAGTTACTTGGACATTGCACTCGTACAAAACCCGTGAAATTCCCCGTTATAGTTAGTTCAGCTAACTATAACTCGCGCCCCGCAATGCACTGCTGATGACGTCACATATTACATCACTCATGACATGGTCAGTGACATCACTGATGACATCACTGATGACATCTCAAATGACATCACTGATGACATCATCCACGTGATAATCTGATGCACCTCCTCACACCCTAATATAACCTTTGATACACTCACTCTAAATTACAGACTGCCATTCGCAAAACCATAGACACTCCAACACCAATAACTACATACCCACTCACTGATTCTTAGGTCTACACACACACATCCACTCACTCACCCGTACAGTCACTCATACTTACGGTCACTCAGTACTAGGACTATCATATGCACTCTTACTCCTATATAGACACTCAAACAACGCCACTCATCCATAGAGATACTCACACACCTAGTCAGTCATGCAAATAATTAAACACACTGCCATTTACTCACCTATACAGTTATACACACACCAGCTCACTTACTCATACAAATAGTAGCACATTGTTACGCTCTTATACAATCACTGATACAAGCACACAATCATCCATACAGCCACTATCACAATCACTCACTCTTGCTTATAGCTATTTATATACTCCAACACACATATATACTGCCTTTCACATATGTAGTTACTCACACATGTACCACTGGGACATACATTCACTCACTAACACACTCTTACACACACTTACCCACCCATACAGTCTATCACAGATGCACTCTTGAAACCATCCACCCAGTGAATCACCCACTCACACATCTATGCACAGAGTTGCACACACCCCTCCCACACAAACACTCAGGCACCCATACAGATACTCAGACAAGCATTCAATAACTCATATAGAAAATCATTTAGCTATTCACAAACACATGCAGCCACTTACACAGCAACAGACAGACGGATACAGACATACACCCAGTTTAGTCACTAACCCATGCATTCAGTAAGATACGTTAAATCACTCACTTATAGAGTTAGTCACGCACCTACTAAATCATCCATACAGACACTTACACACCCACTCATTCTTCAATACGTCTTTTCCTATATATTTTAAAAATATTTAAACTTTACAGAAACACACAGTCACTGGATGATGTCATCAGTGATGTCATTTGAGATGTCATCAGTGATGTCATCAGTGATGTCACTGACCATGTCATGAGTGATGTAATATGTGACGTCATCAGCAGTGCATTGCGGGGGCGCGAGTTATAGTTAGCTGAACTAACTATAACGGGGGAATTTCACGGGTTTTGTACGAGTGCAATGTCCAAGTAACTATAAATGTCCCTAAAACCTATGGTTTTTTCAGTGAATATATATATATATATGGTCTGTAGCTATACTTAAGGTCACCAGAGATAGGGATTTTGTGTTTTTTTGTCCCTTAACAACTTTGCACCCGTTTGACTAATGTTCGCAAAACTTTGCAGACGTGTTGCATCTGTTTCATTGTTTGAGGACTGAAAGTTTTAGGGCGTTTGGTCAAGGGGGTGCAAAGAAAAACAGGGGTTCCAAAGCATTTTACATAGACTTTTATATATTGCCTAGTGCCAAAACGGCCAGTTGGATTTTGCTGAAATTTTGCAGCATTAAATATTAGGGTTCACAGCGTATTATTTTGAGTACTGTAGATAAGTAGAATAAGTATTTTTTAAGATATAAGGTTTTTCATCTAAGTGATATCGTGCAGCACAATACTATTAAAAGTAACAGGGAAGCCCAAAAATAAAACTAGATGAAAGACTCATTTATGGTCACATGTTAATGGACACCTATAAACAAATACATAACAAATAGAATACATTTTAATCTACATATGTTTTCTTTGCATGCACTCTGGCTCGTAAATAAATCTGGCCCAACAAGCCAAACAAAAACCATCTTTCTTATGCACCCCTGTGCAACAAAATGAAAAATGTATCTGGCAGTCAGCCACACAAACTACTATTTGGAGGACATGAGAATTAGCCATTAGGAAAAAAAAAAAAAATCTAAATTTTTATAACCATAACAATGATTGCCTTTCATTCATTTTGGCCTCCATATGTTGCACAATCCTATTAAAAGTCACAAGGAAGTCAAAAAATAAACTAGACTGCATTTGGAGAGTATCAGATTAACTACATGAACAACTGAAAGACCCATTTATGGTCACATGCTAATGGAAACCTATAAACAAACACCTAACGAATAGAATACATCTAAATCTACGTATGTTTTCTTTGAATGCTCTCTAGCTCACAAAACAAAACTGTGCCCAACAAGCCGTTCTCCTGTGCAACCAAATGGAAAAGTGACCTAGCAGTGAGCTACACAAACTACTATATGGAGGACATGATAATTGGCCAGTAGGAAAAAATAATAATCTTAATTTTTATAACAATTATTTCTTTCATTCACTTTTGGCATCATATGTAGAACAATCCTACTAAAAGTAGCAAGGAAGCCCAAAAAATAAAATAGACTGCTTATGCAAAGTTTCCGACTTACTACATGAACTAAAAACATATTTATGGTCTCATGATTATGTAACCCAATAAACAAAATACATACCAAATACAATAGATAAAAAACAAGAAATCACATTAAATCTGATTGCCACTCTGCAGTTATAGTTAGTATTCCGAAAGTTAGGAATTCCTTGGATAGTAGCTCCCTAATAACTTTCCACCTGTGTGACGAATCATCACAAACCTTTCCAGACCTATAGCATTTTCTACTTTTTGATATAATGTACTAATTTTGTGGTGAATCGTTAACAGGGTACAAAGTTAAAAGGGGGTCCCAAAACACATTTTTCCACCAATGCATTTCCCATAGACTAATGTATTCAACAACTTGAAAACGGCTGAATGGCTTTTCATGAAATTTGGTAGGATTATACATTATGGTGCAGAGATACCATAATGGTAAAGAGTAGGGTAAGTATTTTTTAAGTTATAAGGCATTTAAACTTAGTAATATCTGTCATCATTGCACTTTCAAAGAATTTCAATTTTTTTGCGAAACTACAGCGGTACATGCCCGTAAACCTATTTAAAAATGTATAACAAAATATAAATACATTTCCCTACCTATTATCACTTTAATAAAGTGGTAATAGGTAGGAACCTACTACTTACCTATATCTAAGGCCCTAACACCAAACACAGCCAAAGTGTAGTAAAAACAATTTGGCTGACTTTTCAACCTAAAAACAGCCATTACTTTGTCATCACCATGTACCACGGTATACTGCAAAGTTATCACGGTATACCATGGCCCAAAATATAACTAAGATCTAGCTGTATTATTGGATTGCGGAGCAAGGCTACCAGGCATGGCCCTCCATTAATTGGTAGATCTGGAGAATTGCAAGGCAGCGCAATTCACTGTTGTGCGTTACTCTGAAAACCTTAAACTATATTGCTGCTAAATTTCACATGCATCTGTATACTACGCCAGTGTAGCCACTCCACTATAAGCTATTCCATGCTCCTCCACTCCTCACCATGAGACTCCACTCTATGCCACTCCACTCTATGCTATTGCACTGTACGCACTGCCCTGTACACCCTTCCAGTCTATGCCACTCCACTGGAAGCTATTCCACTAGATGCCATTCCACTGTACGCCACTCCACTCGAGTCTATTCCACTGTATGCCACTCCACTCTACAACACTCCATTATACGATATTCCACCATCCACCACTCCACTGTACGCTATTCCACTCTACGCCACTCAAGTGTATGGGACTCCACTCTATGCCCCTTCATTCTATACTATTCAATTGGACCCCACTCAAATGTACGCCACTCCACTGTATGCTAATATAATTTACCCCACGCAACTTTGGTCCACTCCACTGTACACAACTCCACTATACACTATTACACTCTACGCCAATCCACTGTACAACACTCCACTCTATGCCACTCCACTTTATGCCTCTTCTGTGTACACCATTCCACTGTATACTACTCCACTCTATGCTATTCCACTGTATTCCACTGCACTGTACGCTACTTCACTCTACTCCACTCCAGTATATGGCACTCCACTCTATGCCACTCCAGTGTATGGCACTGCACTCCAATCTACACTATTCGATTAGACCCCACTCCAATGTTTGCCACTCCACTGTACCCTATTACACTTTACCCCATGCTACTGTACACCACTCCAGTCTACACCGCTCCATTATATGCCACTTCACTGTATGCTAATCCACTATGCTATTCCAGTATATGCCACTATACTGTACATCACTCCACTCTAAGCTATTACACTGTATGCAACTCCACTTTATGCCTCTTCAGTGTACGCCACTCTACTGCATGCCACTCTGCTATAAGCTACTCTAGTATATGCTATTCCACTGTATGCCACTCCATGCTATTCCACTATATGTCACATCACTGTATGCTACTCCACTCCAGTGTATGCCACTCCACTCTACCCCACACCATGCTACGCTATTCCATTGGATACCACTCCACTGTATGCTATTACACTCTACCCCATTCTAGTGGACGCCTCACCAGTCTACACTACTTTACTGTATGCCACAGCACTGTATGCTACTCCACTATAAACTATTCCAGTCTATGTCACTTTACTGTGTCCTACTCCACTCTACTCCACTAGATGCTACTCCACTATAGCATTATAAACAAAGGGTTCCCGAAAGTACAAAATTATATTGAATCGTGACAGAGAAATCACAATAGTAAAGAATAAAACAGCCCACCTCCAAACATATGCTTCATAGTAAGAGTCAAAACCAAATACTAAGAACCAAAAGAATTTTTATTTATGTAGAGTATTTCTCGATGTCTTTTCTTTATTTTTGAATTCATAAACAACAATCAATACATCATGATTAAAGTATAATGATTCAGCAAAAGAGAACCGTCTCACCCTCAACCGGTAAAACACATCACACTCGCAGCCTTCATACATACTATTCATATCTCTACATATCATCCTATCAGTAAGTAAAAACTTTGTTCTAAAATACCTCTACTACACACCACTACCTAAATTCAGGATAAAGCATATCCCCTCAAAGAATGATTACTAATTCTTGATTAATCTCCTTTTAAAATTGAGAGATGAATAGGCCTGATATACATTTGCAGGTCCATACAAAACAGTTATTCATGCATGAAAGTACATATGATCTTTTGTACCATCTCGACAGTTTGTTTGTATTCAATTCGGTGTCGGAAAGGATCATGCACAGGTGCTGATGCGCGTTTCGGTGTAAAGTGGCCAGCCAACTCCACACCTTCAGGGCACTAAAGAGTGGTTCAACAAGGAATAAAACACCAGACAGGGGAGAAAAAGGAGGGTAGCCACTGACCGGTTCTCTGTATTTGAGGAATTTCTTCAATACAATGCTGTCACAATCCAGACTATATCAAATAGCGTATCCCAGGTCTGGTGCCATGTACACTCTCATAACTCCTATTAAGGCTCACCCTCGCCTCAAAGATGTAATCCCTAGTGAAGGTTTCTATAAGGGGGGGCGCAATAAATAGAAGAGGTCAATAAACAATCCCAACTGGCTCGACAACGTCTGAGTCCCATCCATTCTCCAGCATTTACGTGCCCGAATCCATGCCGGATTCGGGCCCGTCAATGCTGAAGAATCGATATCTCAAGTATGTGGGAAAACCTTTTAGATTTTTAAAAGAACCCTCACCCTCTAACTAGTTAGTGGCATGCTTCATCATAGGGTTCTATTATAATACTGCCTTTGGAAGACGCCTGGTGCATCTGGGTGTGCTGCGACGCCTGAATTACAGTGGAGCATTTTTTTGGGTGAGTTTGTGAGAATCAGTGAATTAAAACTACCTCAAGGTAATCCGCCTCTCAAAGTTATTTTAATCATGGACAGCTTAGGTAGAATTAAAAACAGTGATTGAGGATATGATGTGAGATTATCATGTGCTCACACAATCTAGAGCTACATGTTTCAGCCATTTTGCAGTGCCCACAGGGTCAATATGGATTTCTTCAGGACCAAATTGCTAGAATTAAATTCAAGCCAGTGGTCGAATGCACACTAAGGCATGTAGCGCTGGTGTGTTGGTTCGTAACTTACGATTTTCACCATTCTTCGTAATAGTCTATGGTGGATACAATAAAAACATTATTTGAAACATCATGGTAGCATATCACGCGGAATTGTATGAGCATAGCCAGCGTGATTCGCTTGTGTCATGCAATGTGTTCCAAACATGCTGGAACATACATGTCTGAAAGTCATGTATCTATACAGTGACTTAATTTTTTAAACCCACCTCATTATACTTCATGCAATAAGTTTCGTATTTCTACTAGGGAGTGTAAGCATCTCCCTATGTAGAGTGCACCTACTTGGGTTCAATCACAGGCAGTCAGTACGATACACATGCTCATTCATTGTGCTGTCTGGCTTAAAGTGAACACAAACAGTTATTCAAATCAAAATGTAGCTTTGTTATAAAAGTAGAGATCTTCAACTTACTTATATTATGTTATTCTTTTGCGACATGGGATCTCTGAGGGGGGCGGACCATGTAGTCACACACCGTGGAGTATAAGTATTTGCCAAATAATGCACCCGATTGTTTGATGAAATGCCCATTGCTGGGCCCTCTCCCCCTCAACTTACTTCGTCAAGGTGTCTCACCATCACCATACCTCTATCGTCCTCTGGAGATCCGGATGGTACTGTCCCTCTGCCCGGCATGGACTAAATAGTTTTACTGGCATATCGGGGAAGAGAACTTCCATGTTTGCACGTAGACATGTGTGTGCATCATGCGTCGACCGGTGTGTCCAGAGAAGCTGCTCAAAGGTGTGGCCAGCTACGTGTCAGCCTTCATCCCTGGCCATAATAAGCATTGTATATTTACAACCTGTTTTTATTGGTTCAATGTGGCAATTGAAGTGAGTGTTTGTGCTGCTAAAAATCATCGGCAAAGACTGTGTGTATAAAACAGAGTTTTTTGTTAAACCAAATTGTCATAACACTTATTGGCAATCGTTGTATATTTAAAAACAAGTGATCATGAATCTAGAGCAACGGATACCTATTAGAGGGCTAATGTTAATATATCCAGCTCAGTCTATCTTCAAGAAATTGTTTCATTAGTCATAGGTATAGCAGGAACAATAGTTGGCATTACGCTGGCATAGCTACTTCCAGATCTGGATGCACATAGATTGCCTCTGGGTGACGGTGTTAGTAATCATACCCCACGTATGCTAGTATAGGTGAACCCCAAAATGAGAGGACTAACTAATCATAAGTCTACTGTATGTGGTGACCAAATTACAGTTGTATGCTGTGCCACGGTATATTATCATTTAAGCCTGTTTTGTGTGTATACAAATGGTAAATCTACTGATGCTCCTTCTCATAAAGTATGTTTTCAGAGTTGTTGGTGTTACCTTCCAGTTGTTCCATAATGACTCACCTCATAACATTAGTTGTGTGTCTTCTTTGAGGAAATGGTCTGTCATTTTTGTACTGTTGCGCTTGCATCGGATATTGCTCCAGTGCTCGCAGATCTGTGTTTTTATTTTTCCACTTGTCATCTCCACATAGTGGAGCTCACAAGGGCAAGTTATCATATAGACACCGCTGGCAGAGTTACAGTTTGTGTGTTTCCTGATGGTCCACAATTTCCATGGTTCAAGGTTAGTGTTTTTGTCGTGGAAGTTAGATAACAAACACTGCAGTTGCCGCACGCAGTGTTCCACTACATCTTGGGAAGCCCCAGTTGCTGAGGACTGTTATCCTTATTTGTGTACATCTTTTTGAGGCGCGTGGACACCAAGTTGTCTTTTGGACTTCTTGCTCTTTTGAAGGAAAACAATGTTTACTCCCATTTAAGCTTCCCTATCTGTAGAATGCGCCAGTGTTTATTGATCACCTTCTTAACTTGGTTAGATATAGTGTTGAAGGTAGTGACGCATGTAAGAGGGATTGTAGTGTCTGTGCGAGCATGCTTCTCTAACAGGGCTTTCATGTTTTGATTCCGGGCTCGTTTGAAAGTTGTCACTGGATGTGTAAGTAGCTGTGTTGGTGTGTGACTGAGTGTGTTAGTGACTGTATGGGTGTCTAAATGTGTATGCCAGTGGCTGTATGGAATGGTAATCGGCTGTGTTAGTGGGCATATGGGTTTGTGACTGTGTGCAAGTGGCTGTATTAGTGATGGATACATAACTGCTGTGTTGGTGTGTGAATGTATGTGTAAGTGGCTCTGTCGCTATCTCACTGGGTATGTGAGTGGCTTATGGTTTTGTAAATAGGCATGTGAGTGGCTGTATGGGTGAGTGACTGGGTGTATGACTGGATGTATAAGTGAATGTGTAACTGATTGAGTGCTAGGTACATGAATGCCTATA
Organism: Calotriton arnoldi; assembly: GCA_963921515.1. NCBI lineage: Eukaryota > Metazoa > Chordata > Amphibia > Caudata > Salamandridae > Calotriton > Calotriton arnoldi. Next base: position 147,997 of record CAWUFW010014544.1, read on the forward strand.
TAGATGTGTGAGAGGGTGTGATAGTACCTGTATGGGTATGTAAATGACTATGTAAGTGGATGTATAGGTGAGTAAATGGGTGTGTGAATGGTTTTATTTGTGTGCAATTAAGTAAATCAGTCACTGCCTGGCTATATGAATGGTGGGTACATAACTGCTTTTGTGGGGGTGTAACTGGGTGAGGGTGCAAATTACATGCTATTAAATTATATACTATAAGCAAGCACCCACATCTGATTTCTAATACATTCATTCATACTGGCTTAATAATATAACCATACATTCAGTATGAAGGAAGTGACCCGATTAGGGTCACCCGGGTCACTCGCGACCAGCTCTCAGCCTTCCACACAAATGAAGAGTCGGTCAGACAGTAGAGAATACAAACCAATATATTTATTCAGATACACTCAAGTGGAGCCCAGTCTGCCCAGTCTCTTAGGATTGCTGCAGAGAGACTGACTTCAGCAAACATGGTGAAACATTATGTACAATTCGGAACCAATGAAGGTACGCCCACAATGGAATTTTCCAAGCAGATGCAGTTAAACAAAGAAGTACAGAAGGATAGGTTTCAATTCTGAGGCCGGGCACGCACTACCTCCTGCTCAAGGTTGTTCCGTTCATGCCCACTGCTAGACTAGTGGGAGAAGGCCTCTATCTAGTAGGAAAGGTATGCGCTAATAAGTACAGTGTATTCATTAGCAAAGCAAGGCCCAACCTTGGAGAAACGAAACTTACCAAAGCTGCTTTTCACAGAGAGAGAGATTAGTTTCGATCATGGCTCAAAATGGTGGCGAAACATAAAAGGGTGCCGCAAATGCTAACTTACGTAGAACAATACATAATCAACACAGCGAGAACATTTTTATTCTAACAGACCCCTCTTTTAGCATGAGCTAACCATGCTATGTTGTTATCAAGGGAAGTATCACATTTTGCAAGGATAAGAAACATCACTATGAGTAGTTGCTCATATAGTCAGTACTCAAAGATACCCTCATCTGTCTGCATCATATTGTCAATATCCTTTTGTAACATAATTGCGGCATTAGTATCATGAATTGACATTTTCTGTTTGGGAGTGAGGATATTAACACAATAGGAGCAACAAGCTGGAAGACAGTGTATACAGAGGCAACAGGTAAGGAAAATACCGGCAACCACAGCCAAGACAGTGAGGATTTTCCAACCCCGAGATATTAACGTGTTCAACAACCACCCCGACAGTGTCCAAGTACCTGCTTCTTGGTGTATCTCAGCCGATAACCTATGTAATTTCTGTATAGCTGAATAAACATTGGGAGCGTTATCAGGTATGTAAAAACAAATGCTGCTGCCTATGACGCGACAGGCCCCTCCCCGATCTGCAAGGATAACGTCCAACACCATCCTGTTCTGCAAAGTGACTAATCTCGTAGCCTGGAGCTCAGCAGTGATATTTGTCATTATCCCAGCAGTAGTATTGATAACCCCTTCAACAACTCTTGTTAACTGACGAACTTGAAGGCTATTAGCCATGGGGCACAGAGAAAGGTAGTAGGCCCTTCATAGCGTCTCCAAATTCATGTGCGGTGGTGTCTGTCTGATCTATATCCTTTGTGTCAACAACCCTTTTGGCTCGGGTCAGGAAGGTACTTCTACGTTGAGGCTGACGATTTTTATGATAATTAGACGGGGCAACATATACAGAGGGAAGAAGGAAAGAGAGATAACATGTACCTGACCATCCCCTCGGGAGCCAAATGTGAGCTTGTGACCCACAAACAAAATAGATGTTATGGGGCAGGATCAAAGGCGGACTATTAGTAGTATTCAGCTTGTAGGTAAATTACATTTACTCTCCCCCAACTTGATCTCCCCGGTCCCCTGGAAACAAAAAATAACTGTTGTATTGACCACCGACACAGGTATCGGCTTATCTTCGGTAGGATTTCGACTTCGGAAGGATTGGAAGTACTCAGAGGTGTTAAACCATTGGAAATCAGCCAATTTCATTTGAAACCAGGCATTGTTCTTTACTCTATGGTACGTTTTTAAACAAGACTTTGAGGATAGTGTTCCTAGAGTCCCTTGACCTGCTGGTCCAATGGGGGTAAACCCTCGGTAGAAGCGTAAATATTACTTTGCAGTGTAAGAATCAGCAGATGCCATATCCAAAGCAGAAAGATGAAATTGAAAGTATACCAGTTGAAACAATTGAAACCAAACCTCGCAGCTGCCAATATATGACAATGGCATGGACAACAAATTGTCGGTCTTATGAGTGTCTGAAGGAAGCAACCCACAAACCCAACAATTGGTTGTATTGGAGACATTATGAGTGTCATGCAACATTTGTATAAATACATTGTCTGTGTATGATAACCTATGCGCTTCTTTGTGTGGAGCTAGAGTAATAAAAATGTGCTCAGGGGGAGCGGGAGTTGTACCAATCAAGGAATGTACAGGGAATTTCTCCTCTGAAAACCAGGATATTCCAAATATTGTTATTAGTGCAATCACAACAATTAATATGCAAACTATTTTACTCTTTGTTGACCAACCCTGCGCTAAAAGCGGTGGTGCAAATGGTTGTTCCTCCTCATCAATAGGCCGACCAAAAGGATGCATTATGAAGCAAGGAAATAAATGCAACAAAATTACAGTAAGTGTTCCCAGTGTCCGTCAGAGCCTCACTGGTACAGGCTCCTATTGTTCATCAAACGTTGGCGCTCTTGAGCACCGGCGGTGGAGCTTGCTCAGTCCTAAGTTCACGATGAATCCCACGTTGATCAGGATAATGTACCCCCCTCCAAGGGAGCACGTTCGATCTATCCTGTCCAATGTCAGAACAGTGCACCAATTTTACACCACCCTAAACTAACTCCATTGGTACTATGGCAAAGTACACCCTAACTTACAAAGTCCATCCCTGACTAATCTGACTTCTCCTTTGGTGCACTATTCCTCAGCCGAGGATGCAGATTGTACCTGGTGACTCCGGGCATAGAGGGATCAACAAAAAGGGGCTCCTGGATAGCTCTTATCTGTGGTGGAACTGCTGCATTCAGCACTTCATCATTCTCTGCATCTGTTTGCGTGCAGGTTAGTTTAGCATCACTGAAGGGGACAAACTGAGGCACCTTCTCACACTCAGAGTCCCCTACTCCTTCTTTGACCCACTGGTCATAAGGCAAAGGCAGAGGCACTCTTTTGCAATGAGTGCCATGGATCCAATTCTTTCGGCCAGCGACCTTGACTGCAGTACGAGTAGCCAGAAGGACCTGTTCTGGCCCCTTCCAGCACGTTTCTAAACTCTTCTTTCTCTGAAAATTGCGAACCAGGATAAAGTCGCCAGGCCGAATGTCGTGTCCGGGCCCCTCTGGTGCGACTGGCAGGCTTTCCCGGACCTGTTGGTGAATAGAACGCAAATTTTTAGTTAACTGACAAAGGTAGTTGATCAGTAACGGGTATTCAATATCTGAAAACCGAGGAGGACGCGGGATGCCCCAGACATTTGCCAGGCGTCCAAACACGACCTCGTACGGTGACAATCCTGTCCTAGAAAGTGCTGTTGTTCTTGTTGACAAAAGAGCTAATGGTAACGCATCTGGCCACTGTAACCCTGTTGTCTCCTGAATCTTTGCCAATTTCAGTTTGAGAGTACCATTGTACTTCTCAACCAAACCTGCTGACTGTGGGTGGTTTGCAGCGTGAAACTTCTGCTTTATGTGCAAACCATCACAAATTAACTGAATGACCTTGGCATTGAAATGACTTCCATTATCACTCCAGATCAAACGGGGCAAGCCGAAACGAGGAAAGAACTCTTTTAGGAGTACCGTTGCAGTCGTCATGGCTGTATTGTCTTTAGTGGGGTTAGCCTCAACCCATTTACTAAATGCACAGACAACCACCAACACGTACTTCAAGTTATTGTCCCTATCTAACTCAATATAATCCATCTGAAGGACCTCAAAAGGGAAAGTGGGTGGTGCAAAATTACCGGGTGGTGTAGGGGTACCTTTCCAAGGATTGTGCATCATGTACACCATACAGTATTTCACTAAATGTGCAGCTGTTTTTGAAATGTTGTCATTCTGCCATACAGGGTCTAACAACTTGCAAATACCCTTAGCGCTAATATGGGCTGGGCCATGAGCCATGAGCCATTGTGACTACAGGAAGAACATATGCATCTGGCAACATCCATCTCTGCTTCCCTGACTTATCAATCCAACATCCCTCATCGTTCAGCTGTGCTGTACTTTCTTGCCACATTGCTAATTCCTCTACTGTGCCCTCACTTTGTATTTCCTTCACATTCTCAAGTGTATCCTCAAACATGGTGACTTCAGGCACCCACCTAGCGGGACCTGCCACAAACATTCTTTTCATTTTAGCCCGGGCTGTTTCCTTAGCTGTCTGATCTGCAAAAGCATTCCCCTTACCTACATCATCAGTGACTTTCCAGTGGGCGCTACACTTTACTATTGCCAATTTCTCAGGGAGTGTCAAAGCAGACAAAAGCCTCAATATAAGGTGCCCATGTTGTATCTTGACACCATGCGAAGTAAGAAACCCTCTCTATTCCCAGAGTCACCCAAAATTGTGCGCGTTTCCAAAAGCGTACTGACTGTCAGTATAAATATTGACAACCAGTCCCTCACTCAATTCGCAAGCTCGTATTAGGGCAACGAGCTCTGCAGCTTGGGCCGACTGATAAGGAACTCGGGAAATCCTTGTGCTTCTTCTCTGTCCTCTCCTTATCCTCATTTTCCCTATGCTCATAGTACTGTGCCATATTCAAAATAACAGAAGGGTAAGAGGTGGACGAGGTGCTTTCGGAAGCCTGCAATCGAGTCGCAATCTCAGGAAGCAGATTAGAAACAAATCTATTAACAAACAACCAAACACCTCCCTCAATAGACAAACCCTGCCCACTATAATCCAGAAACACATCTTCAAACTGGGTGAAAAATATCAGACACACTCTCGTCTTTCTTCTGGCGACAAGCCATTAACTTGTCCCAATCATCCTTCCTCGGAGGAATAAGAGAATGCATATACGTAATGATACGGTCGGGCAAAGCAAGTATCTCTGCTCTAGGCGTATCACCTGGCTTCCGTACCTGATCACATACTTTAATTTGGTCCCATGTACCCCACAACTCTGCAACATGGTCTTGAGTATGCACCTGTCTCCAAATATCAACCGGAACAAGAAGACCAAAAAACATTTCAATATCAGCCAGAGTCATCACAGTGGAGGAGGCTGCTTCAGTCAATTCTTTATAATATGCATTTGGATTCTTCCTAGGATCAGGTAACTGAGTCTTAAGAGACAAAACTTCACTCCTTTTCGATGGAGTATAAACCCATTGTTCTTGGAAACGAGCCGCCACACCTGGTCTAGTGACAATACCGTGCTGATCAATTAACTCTGGTATTTCGGGGTGATATATAGGATGAAACTCTCGCATCAGAAACTGAGATACCGGGGTGGGGCTCTTCTCAAGTAGCCTACCCCGATAAGCAACCAATGTCGCAACACTACCAAAAACTTGACCAGGCTCCATATTAGTAACATATACATGATCTTTAATATCATATCAAATCTGTGGTGCTGCATCGTTAAAACACTGCTCACAAAGACTAATCAGAGTAGCAGACATATGCTTAAGGGCATGCTGTTGTACAAAGGACTCATAATCTTTCATCACACTCCACACATCTTCCACACTATAAATGGGGTTTCTGGCCCACTGCTGCCTGGTTAGCCAATACCTTTTTTCTCTGCATCTCCCATTTCAGATCGCACATAGGGACCCAGGCGCTCTTTAAATTTCGTCCAGTCTCTATCCTCAAATCCACGTACTGGTGTCCCACTACGTAGTAATGTCGGGAGATGGAAGAACACAGTGGGAGTAGCAACAGAAGTAGCAGGCACTAACGTCGCTGTTGGCTGCGTCGCAGGTGTAAGAGCTGGCGAAAAGGACGCTGAAACAATAGGCATGGCAGGAGTACTAACAGTCATAGTTGCCAAAGACGGCGAGGACAAATAAAAGACAGGAGGTGCGGTAGCCAAAGCAGTCTGATCGACAGTACCAGAAGCAGAAACAGCAGAGACAGAAGAAACAGGTGGCTGGGACTGTGAGGGAAGAGCAGGATATATCCTCTGCGGGGCATATGGAGGTGGGGGTCGAGTATCTAACAATTCTTCCACAAAATATCATTTTCTTCTTGGGCCACATAAGATTTATCAATCTGAAATCGAAATCTCCTGTCTTCACTTTCAATCCCTATCTCTTGTTTCTCTCTATCATGTGCTACAGCTTTCTGAGTCAATGTTTGCATTCTCCCTTTTCGCGCCTCCTTATCCATCTTTAATCGTTTCAGTTTTGCCTCCTTTTGCCACGTTCGAAGAGAATCAAACATAGACTGCCTACTTTGCTTCGCAAACAATTTTTTCTGTAAAAACCAATTTTTTGTTCATCAAAATTGCCCGTCAACAGCCACTGCAACTCGGCATTGTCCCTCGTATATTTGTGCCATAGCGTACTAAACATAATAGGGCCAAGGCCATGCTTCACATGCATATCAAAATTCGGAGAGCCTTCTGGAGGCGCTGGCTGACTTTCTTCCAGTCGAGCATCAGCAGAACAACAACCACAGCACAAAGAACCCAGTTTACTTATTCCAGGCATTCTCAAAAGAAAACAAATTTACTACTTATGCCTGGCAAAGTATTTGCAAACACTTTTCACCCAAAATCGGTCCCCAGACCATACCAAATACAAACCAAAATGGTACCATATCCACAAAGAACCAAAGCAAACTCACCTGATGTATGCAGGTCAAACGAATTTATTCTCCACTGCCGACTCTTCAAGCCAAACGGTCAGATCCAAGGGTTTCGCCGTTCGGGACCCCAGTCGGGATGACCACTGGGTGAGACACCGTCCGGCAGGACAGAAGGGGCAGCTGCGAGTACAGGAACTCTCTTGTGCAGGGATTCCCTGATCGGTCCATCCGACCCGACGATGGCCTCGACCTCCCCACCCGTCTTCAGGAGAGGATGGGCCACTCACCCGATGGAGTCCCTGTTCGGACACCAACTGAAAGAAGTGACCCGATTAGTGTCACCCGGGTCACTCGCGACCACCTTTCAGCCTTCCACACAAATTAAGAGTCGGTCAGACAGTAGAGAATACAAACCAATATATTTATTCAGATACACTCGAGTGGAGCCCAGTCTGCCCAGTCTCTTAGGATTGCTGCAGAGGGACTGACATCAGCAAACATGGTGATACATTATGTACAATTCAGAACCAATGAAGGCACTCCCACAATAGAATTTTCCAAGCAGATGCAGTTAAACAAAGAAGTACAGAAGGATAGGTTTCGATCCTGAGGCCGGGCGCACACTATCACTGCTCAAGGTCGTTCCATTCGTACCAACTGCTAGACTAGTGGGAGAAGGCCTCTATCTAGTGGGAAAGGTATGCGCTAATAAGAACAGTGTATTCATTAGCAAAGCAAGGCCCAACCTTGGAGAAACAAAACTTACCAAAGCTGCTTTTCACAGAGAGAGAGAGAGAGAGAGATTAGTTTCGATCATGGCTCAAAATGGCAGCCAAACATAAAATGGTGCCGCGAATGCTAACTTACGTAGAACAATACATAATCAACACAGCGAGAACATTTTTATTCTAACAAGTATAGAAATTTCTCTTCCTCTGTTGCTGCTCACTATATTTTTACTTAATGTTCTCATCTAAGCTCCCTTCTATTTTGCCGTTTACTGTAGTGTCTAGAAGCTACACATTTTCTTTTAGCTTGTATACAATCACAGTTTTAATTTAAATATACTTTTTTATACTACTACCTAATTAACATACCTGTAAAATCCCTTTGCTGCGGTCCATCTTTTATTGTAATATCTGTTAACATCTGTTTTCCACTGCAAATCTTAAGTCAGAACTATGACAATCCTCCTCCTCTCTCAGTAAAAAATGGCTACCCTTCCCCATGTGCTCTTACTCATACTCCTGTACTTAGCAAATCAGGCTTACTTTCATCTTTTATTTTGTTGTACCACTCCTAAATGTTCACTATTTTTTACCATTTCCATGTTTACTGTAAAGAAGTCCAATTTGGTAGGTTCTTCAGGGATCCACTGCGGTGCTCAGCGCGGCCTCCCTGTAAATCCACAGTGGATCCGCGTATCCACAAGGAGTCCTGAAAAGCATTCAACAATCTGCTGTTAATGCTTTTCATTTATGTTTCGTTTTGTAAAATATTGTCAATTACAAGACATACACTCCCTACTGAGCAATCTATGTACACCAGCCTGCTTTTTAGTTTCACACCGCAGTCTCATTTTTTCCCTTCCCCCCCACACTCGTTTAGCTCTGTTTCCATAGTAACCATGTTTCCAACAGTCTGCCTACCAGTAGGTGAAAAGTTCACAAGACTTTCTCTAAACAGCATACTAGCTTCACAATATCTGTAGCAGGTGTGGTTGACTGAATTTCAAGCATATCCCAAACAACATAACATTTTTTTATTTTTACAAAGCCAATCACAAAGGTAGTTACTTTTTATCTTAAAGTCAATACCTAATTGTAGTTCTCTGCACATCTCCACCATCCAATCAAATATGTTATTTTATATTTTGCTTGCTGTCCTCCATTTTAGCTGCATTTTGTCTTCAAAATTGCCTCATTCTGCTGTAGCCTTTTCCTTTGTGCTACTCCTGCTTGTCTCCAAAATGCTTAGGGGTATATTTACAATGTTTTAGCGCTGTGTTTGCTTCATAAAAGTAATGCAAAGCTATGCTAAATCAATTTTTACTAATTTATTTTTTAGCGCTAAACTTGTTTAGCACTGGAAAACACTTGAAAGTAGCGCAAAGCAGTGCATTGCGCTGCTTTGCAATACTTAGTGCCATGGGGCCGTACCATGGGCGTTCCAATGCAACTACCCAAGGTTTATGATGCTAAGCCTTATTTACTTAAAGTAGACAAGGATTAGTGTCCTACAAAAGTGCCCACTTCAACCAGGTGCTATCACTGAGAAATGCTTTCATTTCTCCTTTCCTTTCCTAGTTTGCATGTGTGCTGCACTGTACAGCACACAGTCAAGGTGGCAAAAGGTTTAAAGTGAGTCTCAGCATAGTATTTTGTACTGGAAAGTATGCTTCCAGTACAAAACCTATGCTAGACTCACGGAGACACCCTTGCACTATGGTGCAAAGGTGTGTCCATGATGCACAACAGGACATTTCTGCGTCCATGCTGGGGAGAGGAGTTATTTCTGTAAATATGTCACTCTCCTGCTCTCTCCTTCTCACGCAGTGCAGCACAGCATTTGCAGCTGCTGCACTGCGCTACATGACAATCTGGTAAATCTGGCCCTAGGTTTATCTAATGTAGACATTACTTGGGTTGGCCAGAGAGGGTTAAAGTGGCATCAATTACTGCCTTTGGTTGAAAGCAATACAAATTGTCAACATCCAGACCTCATGATTGTGCACTGTGGTGACAATGACTTAGGCACAATTACTGGGGTAGGACTGAAAATCCTAATGAAGGATACCTTTGGTAAATTAATGTCACTTTTCCCACATACTGCTTTGGTGTTCTCCAACATTTGCCAAAGACAGAAGTGGCAGTGGTCAACCCAATTTTGTCCGCAGATAGAGAAAACCAGGAAACATGTCAAAGCTGTTTCTGCATTTCTCCAAGATCACAACATGGCTTCTATATACCATAACAACTTACGTTTTGACATGGGCAGAATATATCGAAAAGACTGAGTCCATTTCACAGGCAACTGTGTGTTCCTCAACAACTTAAAAGATTGCATTCTGTTCTATGTGTAGTTATCATCAGCGGTTGTGTAGGGTGTGTGAGAGACTGTGTGTGTGATGGGTGGGTAAGTGGGTGTGGTAGTGCCTGTGTGGGTCTGTGAGTTGGTGTCTGAGAAGTTCTCTGGGTCTCTGACTGATGTATCAGTGAGTATATGGGTGTGCAAATGTGTGTATGAGTGGCCGTATGGATATGTGACTAGGTGTATGAGTAGCTTTATTAGTATGCAAAGGGTGCGTGAGTGGTTTTCTGGGTCTCTTACTGGGTGTGTGAGTGTCTGTGTGGGTCTGTGATTGGGTGTGTAAGTGGTTCTCTGAGTGGATTTGTCTGTTTGTGAGAAAGGGTGTGTGATTGGCTGTATGGATGTGTGACTGAGTGTGTGAGTCGCTGTGATTGGGTGTGCCACTGGGTGTGTGAGTGGTTTTCTGTACCTCTGAGTGTGTGTGTGTGTGGCTGTATGGGTGTGCGAATGGTTCTGTGGGTGTGTAAGTGGGTGTGACAGTGTGAAAAGTGGGTGTATGAGTGGGGGTGTAAGTGGGTTATGGGGCTGTGAGTGGTGTGGTAGTGGCTGTATGGGTGTATATGTGGCTGTGTATGTGAGTGAGTGAGTGCCTATGTGGGCCTGTGAGTGGTTCTCTGGGTCTGTGAGTGGGTGTGTGAATGACTGTATGGGTGTGTGAATTGTAATATGGGTGTGTAAGTGGGGGTGTGAGTGCCTGTATGGTTGTGTGAGTAGATGTGTGAGTGAGTAGGTGTCAATGGGTGTGTTGGGGCATCTGTGTATGGGTCTGTGAGTGGGTGTATTATTTTTTTTTCAATTGAGCACTGCATCCTCAGATCCATTGCAGATTCACTTGTAGGTCGCGCTGAGCATCGCAGCGGATATGCGGATCCTTGCACGGCCCAAAAATATTTTTGGGTAATTTCTTGCCCATGGGTCTGTGAGAGGTCCCTCACAGACTCCTCCAACAGTCCCATGGGCCAGGATACTGCTATCCTGACCCCTTATATACTATTTTTACTTTATTTCCCCCAGTAATCGTGTCCCAATTCACAAAATGGCGGCCACAACTTTTTTCTCAGGTTGTAGCCAGCTAATCACAGCATTGCTGTTGGTGCGTGGATCCGTGGATCCTCCATGGTGGATCCGCATCTCTAGATATACATAAATGTTTTTTCTTTAATAACTCCAAAACTACTGAACAGATTTAGACCAAATTACAAAAAGCACTCTTTCTAAGCTATCTGCCAAATTTGAAGCAATTCCGTTCAGCGGTTCGGGGAGTGTACTGGTGACTAAAATATCTACGGGAAATTGCAAGGGGGAAAAGCGTTTTGGGACCCCCCCTTTTTCTCGGACCCCGCTTGACAAATCACCCCAACACTTTCCAGACAGCAGCTGAAGTGACTGGCAAACTAGTTTTGATAATTTTGTGAAGATTCGTCAAACGGCGCCAAACATATTAGCAAAACAAAAATGCTATTCCTATGAAAACTAGGTTCTAACTTTAACCACCTACTGGTGAGTGCCAGTAGATAATGTGGGTGTATATATGTATGTGTGTGTGTATATATGTAAATATATATATATATATATATATATATATATATATATCACCGTATAGGAAGTTCCTCGTGCCTCTGCGTACTTATTTCTTAGCGCGCAGCAAAGCACCAAAGAGCCACGAACCACTGCAATGTAGGCAATTCAAAATTTCTTTATTCCTCAAAAATAAATATATATATATTATCTACTGGCGGTCGCCAGTAGATAGTTATAGTTAGGACCTATTTTCCATAGGAAATCCGCAACATTCTATTTGAAATAACTTTGGCGCCGGTTGACGAATCTTCGCGAAATTCTCAAAACATATGGCCCGCTCCGGTCCGCTCCTATCCTGAAAGTTTTGGGGTGATTCGGCAAGCGGGGGCCGAGAAAAAAGGGGGTCCTAAAACATGTTTTCCCCATGCAATTTTCCATAGGAACCTTTCATCGCAGCTACAGCCCGAACTGCTGAATGGAATTACACCAAATTTGGCAAAAAGGTAGCCCTTGGTTCAGAGTCGTGCCTTTTGCTTAAATGGTGTAAATCCGTTCAGTAGTTCCTGAGAAAATCAAAAGTAAAATCACATATATATCTATGGCTGCGTAGGGTTCGCGCACCCTCCCGATCAGGAGCTGCATGCTAATTGGCTGTCAAGTGGCTGTCAACACTCCAAATCAGGAAGTGTTGGCAGCCATTTTGTGCCTCCGTAGAACCGAGGCACAGAAACAAGTGCGCAAAACGCATAAAGGGGGCAGGGTAGAAACACCCTGACACCCTAGGTCTGCTCAGCAGAAAAAAGCATTTTTTTAAATCGGCGGGATTCGCTTAGGGCGCGCGGATCCCGCCGTGATTAAAAAAAATCGAAGCGCGGTCTCCCGCGCTTTGAGGCTATTTTGCCCCCGGGTGGGCCAAGTCCCGGGGGCATGCGGGGGTTGGTTTATGTTTTATAGGGGAGCCTCTAAGGCCCCCCAAGCCCCAGGGACCACCACCCCCCGGGGCTTTAATAAAAAAATAGAGCGGGAGGGCTCTCCGCCCTCCCGCAGCCCAGGGGGGCTTCTTTTTTAAAATTAAATAACCTGTGTGGGGGGGCTCCAGCCCCCCCACATGCCCCGGGGACCGCCACCTCCCCGGGGCACTAATGAAAGAAATGTGGGGTCCGTTTCGGACCCCAAAGCCCCAGGGACCACCACCTCCCGGGGCTCAGTTGATGTTGGGAGGGGGCCGCGCGGCCCCCTCATGGAAGCCTGTGGTGGCCCTGGGGACCGCCACCCCCAGGGCCGGCTCCTGCAGTGTCCCGGGTGCCTACCCCGGGACACTGCTGTTTGCAATGGCAGGACGGGAGCCGCCCGGCTCCGTCCTGTCTTTAAACTTAGCTTGCTTCATTGAAGCGAGAGCAGGAAACCTGCTCTCGCTTCAATGAAGCAAAGCAGATTGCTTTTCTATAAGGGTAGCTGCATGTCAGCAGCTCCCCTTATGGAAAAGCAATGCCGGCTCCCGCAGGACGCGGGGAGCCGGCGAGACCGTGCGGGGATTGGGGACCCCCCCACGGTCCCCAACGAGTGGCCAGGCCCCGTGGGATGGGGTCCCTGGGGCTATTAGTGGCCTGGGAGGGGGGCCACGCAGACCCCTCCCCCCAATTTTTTTTTTTTTAAACGTAAAGGCCGGCCCCGGGGGATGGGGTCCCCGGGGCCTTAAATGGCCTGAGGAGGGGGGCCACGCAGCCCCCCTCCAAATATTTGTTTTTTTTTAAAAAGAGGGCATGCCCCGGGGGATGGGGTCCCCGGGGCCAATAGAGGCCCAGGGAAGGGGGGCCACGCGGCTCCCTTCCCGTTTTTTTTTTTTAAAGAAAATCCTCAGGCCCCGGGGATGGGGTCCCCGGGGCCAAAAGTGGCTGAGGGAAGGGGGCCACGCAGACCCCCTCCCATACAAAAAAAAAAGACCGGCATCGTGCCGGAGGCCCCGCCCTCCCTGCAGCAGTCTGCAAACGCGCCCCCTGGCGCGTTGTAAGAAGGGAAGTAACTCCCTTGAATACTGGGGGTCCCTGAGGGCCAACTATCCCACCAGGAACCTCCAGTATGCTCCAGGAGCTGCGTTGCAGAGAGGTGTACAGAGGCCACGCCCTTTTACACCTCTCTGCAACGCAGCTCTGTGGCGCTTTTGGAGGTACACGGTGGGCTAGTTGGACTCCAGGGACCCTCAGGATTCAAGGGGACTTAATCCCCAACTTAAAACGCGCCACGGGGCGCGTTTGCACAGTGGTGAAGGGAGGGGGCGGGGCTTCAGGTGACATGTGTGCAAACAGGCCCCGTGGAGCGTTTTAAGATGGGGAATTAAATCCCCTTCAATCCTGAGGGTCCTGGGGGCCAACTAGCCCACCAGGTACGTCCAGAAAGCGCCACAGAGCTGCATTGCAGAGAGGTGTAAAGGGGCGTGGCCTCTGAACACCTCTCTGCAATGCAGCTCCCTGGCGCATACTGGAGGTACAGGGTGGGCTAGTTGGAGCCCAGGGACCCTCATGATTCAAGGGGGCTTAATCACCCAACTTAAAACGCGCCATGGGGCAAGTTTGCACAGTGGTGAAGGGAGGGGGCGGGGCTTGAGGTGACATGTGTGCAAACAGGCCCCGTGGCGTGTTTTAAGTTGGGAGATTAAGTCCCCTTCAATCCTGAGGGTCCCTGGAGTCCAACTAGCCCAGCAGGTACCTTCAGTAAGCACAACAGAGTTTTGTTGCAGAGAGGTGAAAAAAGGTGCGTGGCCTCGGAACGCCTCTCTGCAACTCAGCTCTGTGGTCCTAACTGTAGGTACCTGGGGGGCTAGTTGGGCCTCAGGGACACTCAGGATTCAAGGGGACTTAATCCCGCAACTTAAAATGTGCCACGGGGCGCGTTTGCACACATGTCACCTCAGGCCCCCTCCCTTCACCACTGTGCAAACGCGCACTGTAGCGCGTTTTAAGAGGTAGTTTTAATCCCCCTGCCCTATTATGTACTAGGGACTTACAGAGGAGGTAATGCTAATCACAGGGGTACCCCAACGCATAGTATTCCCTAGTGTATGTAGGTGTTTTAACTGTATTCTAAGTGTGTTTTAGCATAGCACTGGCTCTGGTTAGTCAGAGTCAGTTACCACCAGTACACGTCGGAAAAAGTTGTGGGCACAGGATGATTTTGGAACAAGGCCTCTTTCTGCTCCTCTGTTGGTTCTTTCTGCACATCTTTTGCTTCTTCCTGCACTTTTCTTCGTCTTTGTGGACTTCTGTTGCTTCTTTCTGCATTTCTTTTGCTTCTTTCTGTGCATTTTTCTTCTTTCTTCACATGTCCTACCTTTGTAGGCATAGTTAGAAACTAGCATTTAAAAAACCTTTGAAATTCACTTAAAAAACCATAGGTTTCAGGCACGTTATAGTTAGAAATTAGCATTTAAAAACCTTTGAAATTCACTGAAAAAACCATGGGTTTCAGACACGTTATAGTTAGAAATTAGCATTTAAAAAACCTTTGAAATTCACTGAAAAAACCATAGGTTTTAGGGACAGTTATAGTTAGTTGGACATTTCACTCGCACAAAACCCGTTAAATTCCCCCGTTATAGTTAGTTCAGCTAACTATAACTCGCGCCTCGCAATGCACTGCTGATGACGTCACATATTACATCACTCATGACATGGTCAGTGACATCACTGATGGCATCACTGATGACATCTCAAATGACATCACTGATGACATCACTGATGACATCATCCATGTGATAATTTCATGCATCTTCTCACACCCTAATATAACTTTTGATACACCCACTGTAAATTACAGACTGCCATTGTCAAAACCATAGACACTCCAACACCAATAACTACATACACACTCACTGATTCTTAGGTCTACACACACATCCACTCACTCACCTCTACATTCACTCATACTTACGGTCACTCAGTACAGGACTTTCATATGCACTTATACACCTACATAGACACTCACACACCGCCACTCATCCATAGAGGTACTCACACACCTAGTCAGTCATGCAAATAATTAATCACACTGCCATTTACTCTCATGCAAATAATTAATCACACTGCCATTTACTCACCTATACAGTTATACACACACCAGCTCACTTACTCATACAAATACTAGCACATTCTTACGCTCTTATACAATCACTGATACAAGTACACACTCATCCATACAGCCACTCTCACAATCACACACTCTCACTTATAGCCATTTATATACTCCAACACACATATATACTGCCTTTGACATATTAGTTACTCACACATGTACCACTAAGATATACATTCACTCACTAACACACCCATACACACACTCACCCACCCATACAGTCCATCACAGATGCACTCTTCAAACCATGCACCCAGTGAATCACCCACTCACACATCTATGCGCAGTCACACACACCCCACCCACACAAACACTCAGGCACCCATACAGATACTCAGACAACCAATCAATAACCCATGTAGACACTCATGTAGCTATTCGCAAACCCATGCAGCCGCTTACACACCAACAGACAGACGGATACAGACATTCACACAGTTTAGTCACTAACCCATGCATTCAGTAAGATACGTTTAATCACTCACTTATAGAGTCAGTCACGCACCTACTAAATCATCCATCCAGACACTTATACACCCACTCGTTCTTCAATACACCTTGGCATATATATTAAACATATTTAAACTTTATAGAAACACACAGTCACTGGATGATGTCATCAGTGATGTCATTTGAGATGTCATCAGTGATGTCATCAGTGATGTCACTGACCATGTCATGAGTGATGTAATATGTGACGTCATCAGCAGTGCATTGCGGAGGCGCGAGTTATAGTTAGCTGAACTAACTATAACGAGGGAATTTCACGGGTTTTGTACGAGTGAAATGTCCAACTAACTATAACTGTCCCTAAAACCTATGGTTTTTTCAGTGAATTTCAAAGGTTTTTTAAATGCTAATTTCTAACTATAACGTGTCTGAAACCTATGGTTTTTTCAGTGAATATATATATATATATATATATATATATATTCACAAATAAAACCCAAAAGTTAAAGATAAGTTATAGTTAGGAAATGTTTGGTTTGCTATAGAAGCCCAACTTACACCACACAAACATTAGAAATTCTACAGTTATAGTCTTTTCTTTAAGTTATCATTTAAGCACCACTTTCAAAATAATTAAAGTCATACTAATAGATCACAAGGGTATAGGTAGCACATGGAGAAGGGGCCACAAGTCGTGAGAGTGGTAATTAGGCTGTTCGCACACAAAATGTCTGCTGGGCAGTTTTCTACTTAAGGTTAGATTAAGTAGCTGGGAAAGAGGAAAAAATTGAGGGGTATTCCCACAGCAGTATACCCCGGAGCACAGCGAAGACCTGTACACATCGTGTGCCCTGCTGGTCCCACTTGATTCATGACCTTTGTCATTAACTTTTCCACAGATGCTTGTCACGCTCGATGCGCCCTGCACTCCATTATTGAGCTTCATCCCTGCTTCTTGAAAGATAATCAAACTTCAATCGATTATTTACCTGGCACTGTTTTTCTGTTGTGCGGAGACTTCCCAGGAAGGCAATGGATTTTCAAATTGTATTTCCATTTAATAAGCTTCACATCTCATTACATGTGGTAGGTAACTGAAAATTATTCAGTGCCTCATTAAAGAGGTCTTTCCACCTGCAAACGATAATGTGAAATAGATCTTTGCATTTTTTAATATTATACTACTTTGCACAGCTACACTGAAAAGTAGACTTTCTTATCCAATACTGAGAGCATGTTAGCTAATAAATCTTTATGAAGAGTCGATGTCTGAACTTGTGCAAAGTGTTGATTGGTTTATTCAGTATTTTTAACCCAACTGTTCACAATACATTAATTACGTAATGCAGATGTACATTTCTCTTGTAAGACCCTAAAACGGCACTTGGTTCCACTACACCAATTTTTCAGGTTTTACCTGCACAGCGGTAAAATCTCTTGAAGAAAAAAGAAATTTTAGAAGGGGCTTAGAACCTGCCTATTACTTACCTTTACTAACCATTGGCTGGCTCACTTGTCACTCCCATTTCCTTGCTTCCTATTTGTCATCACCTCCTCCTCTCCATGGGCTTCGTCCTGGGCTTCAATCTGCATTTCTACCATGGAGCATGAACCAAGTACAGGTTCCAATGGCCAGTGTACTTCTGCTGGCCTCAGGCTCCTGCACGTACTCTTTTTTTGGGGGTAACTTTGTGGTATGCACTCTTAGAGAGTACATGCCTCTGCAGTCCCTCTCCTTCAGACCCACCCTCCTCCTGCTCTCTGTTGAGTCACCAACCTCTTGCTCTCTGTGGTGTCAATCCCCCAGCCTCCCCAACCCTCTGATCTTTTTAACCTGCCCTACTCTTGGCATCCATTTTTAAAACATCCAACCAGCTGTTGTTCACTTTAACCTACCCAGCCACCTCCCGCCACACATTCTTTGTTCTCCACCATCCGCCCTCTTGTTGTTTGCCACCTCCAACCCCGCATTGTTTTAAGGCATATTGCACAGCATCGTGGGCTGATACTGCTGCTTTTCCAACTGTGAGAGTGCACTGAGGCCTGCTAACCAGACCTCCATGCCAGTGCTCTGACCCTTAAACGTAATATGTCTGATTTGTTCATCCACAATTGGTATAGGTTAACTTACTTATAAATCAATAATATATGGTACCAGGGGTACCCAGGGCCTGTAGATTAAAGTGTCCCTCTTGGGCAGCAGCACCTATTGTGCCACCACAAGTGTGGCAAAGAAAAGCAGGACTCCCAGATGGCCATTGCTGATTGGAAGAGCAGTTTTCGAACTGCTAACTTGACTTTACCATTTAAACTAATGGCAAAGTCCAGAACTTCCTTCTTAATATGTATGTCACCCCTAAGGTAGGCCTATCAAGCTCAAAGCAGCGTGCTGTATACTAAAAAGTAGGACATGTGTTTTTATATGTCCTAACAGTTAAACTCCCAAATTGAAGTTTTTGCTGTAGTAAGACTAGTAGCCCCGTTGGCAAGTACAGGGGTACAAGCTGACAACTCAACTTTGCTAACTTCTGAATGGGACTACTAAAGTTGGTACTTCCAGGCATTAAAAGAATCATTACATTAAACGTGACTTGATGCCCAAGTCGAAGTTGAGGTAACTTTTAGGTAGATGGCAACTTCAGAAAGTTGCCACTCTGTTGCCCAAGTTTCCAGTGACCGTTTAAGGTTTACGGTTGCTGATCACGGGGCAGCCTTCTACCCTCCTGCGTTGAGGCGTGAACGACTTTCAGGAAGGAATACAAGGGCCTGCTATTGGAAGAGGAGTTACCTCTTCCGGACAGGGAGGAAAATAGGGTGTGAGCCCAAAAGGCGAGCTTCAAAGGGGAAGCCTCCTTTAAAGGGCAAATGGTGGACACACACTGGAGGGGCTGCTCTTTTGTTCTGTTAGGCAGGATGGCTTTGGGGACAGAGAGCGGAAAACAGTTGCCAAACCATTCTTCGGGTGGGCATGTAGCCCTCAGGTAGCCACACCGCTAGGGTGGGCTGTCAAGCTCCACACATCGAGAGAAGGATTCTACCATCTTGGGAGTGGGCAGAATATTTCATTCTGCGATAGCTAGTTGCCACACTTTGCAGGAAGTCATCATCATGTGGGAGGGGACCTGATAGCCCAATGGCTAGTAGTCATTACATTCCCTAGGGGAATAAAAGTGGTACCCATGTTATCTAGACCTCAGATCATGTCTGCACTGGAGAGAGGACATCAGGAGGACTGCCCTGCTGTTCCCTGGGCCCGGCAAAGAGAGGCTACGCCAAAGACTGGACTACAGCTGCTGATCCTTGGGCTAGCAAAGAGAGCACTGTGCCTGTGGTGCCCTGCTCGAGCCCCAGACAGGATAGGTGACTCAAGAAGTCAGTTGGCTGACTTCTTGTTACACCTCCAGGGTCACAAAAGCTGGAGAAGCCCACCTTGGTGAGTTGGTAGCCACAATCTCTTGATCCCCACAGACCACTGAAGTGCTGTCTAGGAGACTAAGTCTCAATGCTCAAAAGCTGTACCTAAGTCTACTGGATATGGGAGAGTCATCAGAATGAAGTTTTGTCACCCAAGATGGACACTAGCCTCAGTTAAAGAGAACCACTAGTTTTGCTGTAACCAGAGATCAGTATACAAGTGGCAACTGTTTCTGGCTAGACTTCACCCGGACTTTGAAGGACATTAACCCCTGTGGCCAAAGTCACCCCACCCTGTTCGTGGACTATGGGGTGGCCCCAGAACCCCCCCTGTATCCCTTCCATCAGGACCACTCAATTGAAGTCTATGGTGGTTCACCCATAGAACCTGGAACTGGACTGGTTACCTGTTTGACTGCAAGGTAGCTGTCCTGCTAAGCCTTATTGGCCCCCTGTGACTTGCCCCCTGCTGGAGTTGGCCACTCCAAAGGGGCCGGAGGAACCAAACACAACTTTACAAAAGTTTTCAAGGTAACCACTAACCGCGGTAGTTGCCAATGCTTATTTGCAATTTGCTTAAGAAGCAGTGATTTGTTAGTTGCTTAATAATTTATATCTCTGGAACTCTCTAATAGATTTTGTTCATTTTGTTGTCTAAAAAATCATAAAAATAAGAGCTCTTTTTATAAATTGGTGTCCGATTTTCTTTGTGTTGTTTCTTCCTTGTTTGACTGTTTTTATACTTATAATTGCTTTGCACTTGTTCCTTTGACAAAGCCTGCCTGCTCAAAAACACAGTTGCCCAGGGTTGAGCTAAGGTCCTGCAAAAGAACTTGACTGGAGCCAAGATGGGTTTGTGGGTTTATTACACGTTGAGGTGGCACAACTAAACCATATAATAAACCACTGTCCTCACACAATTGGAGAAAGTAAGATATGTTCAATCTCAGGGATCATAGCTCCACATTGCTAAGTCTCAAAACCATGCCCTTAAGTGGCAAAATGAAGACCGTGAATCGTGACAATGAGAAAGTGTGTTCTAGTTGTGTAAGAAGTGAAGTGAACATGGTTTTTCAGGATGTGAATGCAGTGAAAGCTGTCACGTGAAACCATTGTAGCCAGGACTATATCTTGTAAATTAGAACTGAGGCGACAGCTTTAAATAATGAAACAGGCTCACAGGTGCACAGAAGCCCCTGGAGTTATAGTTGGCAGCATTGGTGTGTCATCTGTTTTAGACTTTGGCTGTTCACCCAAAGTAGTTCTCTCTTGATTTACATTCATGTGACAACAACATCATTTTAAAGCGATGCTTGCTTGCACGAGTCACAGTAAGTGTGCAGATATACCTTTTGTTCTTTTTCTTTGCTTACATATTTAGCCTTTTTTAGCACTGTTTGTTCCGAATCTATATGTGGGGATTGTTTCTTTTCATTGGTAATTAATAGTAATAATAATACTTCCTAAAAAATTGGGTATTTTTTGTAGGCTGATTCATGAATAGAGTAGATATTAACATTATAAGTATTGTCAAGGTGAAGCATGGAATATAAAATAGATATATTTCTTAGAAGAATAATAGTAAAAAGAAATTAATAATAATAGTAAAACCTACTTGCTATTGTTTTTCTATCCATATTAATATTGTTGCTACTTTGGCACTGTTGCATTGCTAAAATGTAGTATTATACTGTTGGCAATTGGGTTACTAGTTGAGAGTGGTGAAAGGTACTCAAGCAGCAACAACAATCTCTGTCAGGGTGAAACACAAGCAAACCCGAAATTAACCTGTACTTATCCTCTGGTAGGTTGGCACACAAGCAGTCAGGCTTAACTTAGAGGCAATGTGTAAAGTATTTATGCAGTCTTTCAAACAGTAATAAAGTGACAACACAAGCAAATTCTGTAAAATAAAGTGAAATGTAATACATTATTTGAGTTCAAAACGACAGAAATCCAAGCAGATGAACCAGAAATATTAAATTTGAAAGATTTAAGTGAAAATAAAGCCTAAAAGCACAAAGCACTAACTGTGGTTATCTGGTTGCTCCAGACAGGGACAAAATCACAAGTTCAGGCCGACTGCGATGAAGTGCAGACCGAATACAGGGACCAAGTTAGGCTCGCTGAACAAGAGTACCTTAGATCCTGGTAGCAGCGTGTTGCAAGATCCCACGTCGAGGATGCGTGATGCAGTGGCGGATTCCAGGCTGCAATGCGAGGCCATCAGCAAGGAGCTTGTGATGAGAGGTCCTGCATCGAAGATGCGTCGCGAATCGGTGGTTCTGAAGAAATTGCAGGGCTTGAGATGGGGAGTCCTGCATCATCGTCGAGGATGCCGTCAATGAGGGGATGCGATACGAAGGCCTGTATCGAGAATGGATCATGCACCAGCAGTTCCGGGGAGACTGTGGGCTACAATGTGAAGTACTGCGTTGGGGCTGTGTTGTCCAGTGGTTCCGAAGTGGAGATGCGCCACGCTGAGTCTGCTCTGCCCACAGTACCACAGCTGGGCTGGCAGAGCACCTTCAGGTTCACTTCCAATTGTCCAGGACTAGGATGGCACCAGTTGGGGGAAAAGACACACAGCAGACTGATTCCAGGTGCTGGGTTCACGGGGGTTGGAGCCTGTTCTGTCCCTGAGACTTCTGAACAGTAGGCCAGCCAACTGGCCCTTGGAGTCGTTTTGGTAGTCCTGGGTTCAAGATGCAGGTCCAGTTCTTCACTCAGGCAGCAGGGCAGCAGTGAAACAGAGTAGCAGTCCTTCTGGCAGAGCAGCACAGGAGTCCTTCTGAGTCTTCCACAGGTCCGGAGGTGTAGTGAAGAGTTGGGTCTGAGGGTCTAATATTTATACCTGGGACCAGCTTTGAAGTAGGAGAAGGCTCTGGAGGTTTGTAGCCCCAGAGGAATTTCCTGCCTCCCTTCCCTTGCCCCAGCTTATCTGGGGTCACAAAAGACTAGTATCAAACTTTTTATGAAAGTGCTCAGGCAGATCCTTTGTGATGTGCAAGTGTGGTAGGTGATAACTCCTCCCCCTCATCAAGTCAGAGATGGCACATACTGCTACCACCTATTCCCCTTTATCTTACTGTCTGGGATCAATACACAAAAGGCCAGCTGCCAACTTTGCTTAGTCCTGTGACCCAGAATAAAGGCGGCAGGCACCAAATGGTTTGGACAAGAGAATTCCAACTTTCTAAAAGTGAATTGTGATTTAAAATTCGAATTTCTGCTCCCATTTGAAAGTTGCCATTTATTAAATGTAATAAGGGAACCCAAGTCTAACCTATGAAAGAGGTAGGCCTCACAGTAGTGTAAAACAAACTTAGGAGCTTTTCACTACCAGGTCATGTAAAACTTAAAAGTGCATGTCCAACTTTTTAAATACACTGCACCCTGCACTCTGAGCTGTGTGCCTCCTATCCTAGGGGTTACTTATATGTATTAAAAAAGGGAGGGTTGCGCCTGGCAAGAGTTTTATCTTGCCAGGCCGAAATGGCAGTTTAAAACTGCACCCACAGGCTGCACTGGCAGACCTGAGACATGTTTAAAAGGGCTACCTAAGTGGGTGACACAATAAGTGCTACAGTCCCACTAGTAGCATTCAATTTACAGACCCTTGGTACATGAACTACAATTTTACTCGGGACTTATAGGTAAATTAAATATGACAATTGGGTGTAAGCCAAATTCATTATGTTTCAAAGAGAGGGCACAAGCACTTTAGCACTGGCTAGCAATAATAAAGTGCGCAGAGTCCTAAATGCCAACAAAAACGAGTTCCGAAAACAGGACTGTGGAGGCAAAAAGTTTTGGGGAAGACCACCCTAAGGCTGACAGGTCTAACATATACTCTTAACAATATATGTATATATTTAAAGTGAATTTTAAATGGCATATTACTGTTTTGCTATGTTCAAAATAATAATGAAGACATTTCACACAAAAAATATGCCAAAGATCACACAGCTCCTCACTGACAGATATCCATAGTAAGGGCTCGGATTGTCTGACTACACATCTATTATATTCAAATTGGTGCAACGCAAACTCATGGGGTCCCCATCAGAATGTGGTAAAGGGGCCCTGAGGCTCCCACATCTCACAGATGTTCACAGGTCTTAGATTGAATAGGCCCCCCCTACTCTGCAAGAGCCTACATTACGCCCCTGCGTATTCACTAAAGTGTTGTTTCTCTCCTGGGGATTTATGCCAGATTTCTACCAACACATGCAGCAAGACAAAATAGACGCTTGAAGTCTATTTTGCGGCTTGTTTGAGCAGCCATGCGTCCATAAGGGTTGGACTGAAAATCATTTTTTTTTCTTTGTAAAAAATGCTCAAACTAGCTTCACACTGCAGGAGGCCACGACTATAGTGGAGCCACAGGGCCATGGCTGCGCCATGTCTAAAAGTAGCTTCCCAGCCTGCAACCCAACGCAGAAATGCCAGCCTGCTAAGATGACCACTCTGGCCTCACGCATGCTCCCACAGCAATGAAGCATGGCTGTAAGATTGGGAACTAGATTCTGTGTGTTGTCCCATACTGATCTATAGCAACACGTGTCGAATTCAAATGGGCAGTATAAACAGAGGAACAATATATATATTTTTTTAAACTTGACCTGTTGTGCTTTTTATTAAAGTAAATTCAGCTTCCGAAAAGCTGTGGAGAGCCTGCCTCCATTGTGACACAGTGGCACCTCGCAGTGCCTTTCCCGAGACGTGAAGCGCCTCCGCTCCGCCCCGCCACCTGCAACGAACGACTGAGGACGAGAGCCTCTCGGTGGCGACAGAGGACGGAAGCCTCTCGGTGGCCTCGCGCGAGCCTGTTGCACGGTAACGTCGGAGTCGCTAATGTTCCTCAGACGTCTACTGGGAGAAGACGGTGCTCCACCGTATGGTGCCGCTCTGCCAGATATCTCTTTTCAGTATGTTTCCGCTCACAACTGTTCAGGGAGAATCTTTTGAAAAGTGATTTATTATGCCCAGTAACTAAAACTGGCTAAATGCCACGTTTCCATGGTTTCCGAGTATGCGCGAGATACTGTATTCCACACGGTTGCAGACTGACTGGGCCTCGTCTCATCACCTTCTGGGCATGGCAGCTCGGCGGTCCCGAGATGCACCATCCATCAGAGCTCCATCATCGGAGCAATTGTGCTAAGCAACTGACTTATTGCAAATACAAAGAGCTAATGTTGTTTTATTGTGATGTATCGGCTAGTTACGGGCATGCTCCTACAGTGAGTGTGGAGGCGTGGGAGGCGGGGGTGGAGGAAGCTCTCCTATCTACATCCCTTAGGTATGTTCCCATAGTTACGTCTGTTTACTTTGACCATTGTTACTGGGGCATAGGTGAAACAAGTCGGCAGGCAACGCCTCCACCAGTCATGGTCTTCATTAGATTTAAGAGTAATTTCCACCTTCTACAACTGTGTTTTACACAGACATGGTCTTGCTGGTATTCCATTTTCTTACATTTTTTATTTTATTCATTTTTTTACACTAGGTTTTACCTATTCACTGATGGTCCTGCAGCCATTGCTGGTAGCCATAGCATGCAGAAGAGGCGCTCAACTGAAGGAAGAGGTCTACACTAGAGGCTGTGGATTATATTTACGAGTTTAGTGGCGCAGGGCAACGCAGCAAGTCACCTTGTTGTGTTGCCCTACGTCACAATAAAAAGGTGGGAATGGGCCATATTTATCCAATACGCGCATTCCTGTCCTTTCCCCTTGCGCAGTTTTGGCAGCCTAGCGCCAACACAGGCATCCTTGCACCATAGTGCAATGGTGCCTGTGTTGTAGGCAGGATTGTTTTTGGTCAGGAAGGGGTACCTTCCTGCACAAAAACAGTCCTGAGAGACTTTTTCCTCTTTCTATGTGTGCTGCAGAATGCAGCACACATAGAAAAAGGAAAAAATAAGGAGAAATAAACATATTTCTCCTTGGAGGCGTATCCTTTTGGCACATTCCCAGGTTTACAAGGCTTTGTAAATCTGGAAATGTGTCAAAAACCATGGGAGTTGCATGGGAACACCCACGCAATGCCTATGGAATGCCTTTCCAGGGCAGAGTAATGCAACGCAGCGATTTGCGCTGCATTGCGTTACTCCATGTGTTTGGAGCCACTCAGAGCCACGCAAAGGGGCTTTGCGAGGTTTCAAAAATATGACTTAAGGTTTGCATCGCTCTTGCACCATGCTGTGTGGTGCAACGCAAACCGGGTCATAAATATGGCCCCTTGTGTCTCATAGACATGTATCAGTCGTCTTGCTGGTATTTCATTTACTTTGCTTTTTAACATAAATTTCACCAGTACAGCACTGCTGCTCTTCCAACCTTTGCTGGTAGCCATAGCGAAGGGATGTTGCTTAACATGCAGAATAAAGCACTTGACTAAAGAGGTCTGCAGTAGGGGCTGTACGTTTCATATACATGTATCAGTTGTCTTGCTGATATTTCATTTACTTTGTTTTTTATTGTAAGTTCCATCAGTACAGCATTGCTGCTCTTCCAACCATTGCTAGTAGCCATAGTCCAGAAGAGGTCTACACTATGGGGCTGTACATTTAATAGAAATGTACCAGCTGCTTCGCTGGAATTTTATTTACCTTGCTTTTTATCGTACATTCCACCAATACAACACTGCTGCTCTTCGAGCCATTGCTGCTAGCCATAGTCGGGCAATGCTGCATAGTATGCAGAAGAGGCACTTGAATGAAGAGGTCTACACAAGGAGGTTGTGCCTTTCATTGACATATAAGCTGCGTCTTGCTTGTAATCCATTTACCTGGATTCTTATAGTAAATCCTACCAGTATGGCTTTGCTGTACCTGCATCTATTGGCTGGTAGCCATACTCCAGGGTTGTGACTTGGCACACAGAGGAGGCACTTGACTACAGAGGTCTATATAAGTTGTCTATGGATTTCATAGACGTATACGAGTTGACTCTTGTAGGTATTCCATTTACTTTGTTTTTTTATAGTAAGTCACTCTTCTCTGGCACTGCTGCCTTTAGGCCATTGGCTGGGAGCAATATCCAGAATTGTTGCTGACGAAACACTTGACTGCAGAGGTCTACACAAGGTAAGTTCTAATAGTATGTCACTGCTGCTCCTGTAGTCGTAGGGCAGGAGGCATATTCTAGAGTTGTGACTTTGCAGAAGATGCACCTTACTGTGGATGTCTGCTCAATATGGCTAATGAGTACGTAGACACACACATCAGTTGTGTCTTGCTGGTATTCCATTTACTTTGCTTTTTGCAGTAAGTTCTACCAATATTTCACTGCTGATCTTGCAGCCATTAGGAGGCACCATATCCAAGCATTGTGACTTTGCAGAAGAGACGCTCAACTGTTGACGTTTACTCAAGATAGTTATGGGTTAGGTAGACATGCATATGGGTTGTGTCTTGCTGGTATTGCTTTTCACAGTTGGGTGCACTAGTACAGTGCTGATGCTCTTGATGCCATAGGCTTTAGACTCTTACAATCACTAAACTGTTGGGGGTCTCTTATCTATCCTTGTGTTGGCTGATCAGTGTGAAAGTAGTCGCTTTGGCCCTTTTACAACATTTCTCTTTGATTTACAAAGACTCTTCTGAGAAAATACACCTTTTGCATGGTCACTCCCATTTCATTGAATTTTATTTCTGGTTTTTAGACTCTGCACACTGGGGTACTGCTGTCTAGTGGCAAGTGTATATGCTCTGACCCCTAAAACATGTAGAAACTGGCTAATGTCTGATTGGTATATTTATCTCTTCTATAAGACCATAGTGTATGATGTAGAAACTGCATCAATGGCATGGAAAGTTAAATGTCATCTGTGGGCTGCATCCCTTAGTCTGCAATCCACTAGTGTAACAAAGAAAACATGGCTTCAGGCCTCCTATTGTAGCCTGACAGCTGTAGTTTGAACCTACAGTGCAAGCTGTTAAAATAAAGCTTTTGACATGTAAAAACCTCTTTTGTAAATATTAGTAAGTCACCATTCTGTAAGCCCTGCAGCCCACAAGGTAGGGTGCAATGTATTTAAAAGTGGGACATGCAGAAAATGACTGCTTCCATGTCCCCACAGTGACAAGGCCTAAACGCTGTTTTCATTGTGGCAGGCTTAGCTGTCCTATGTAGAAAATCAGACTACAGATTAAAATACTAGTACTGTAACTCAGGAATGGGACCAGCTAGAAAAGTTATTGACCCACTATTTTTAATAGTTATTACAAATCCAATTCAATTGTGAAGCTTAATTTTTTTAAACAATATTAAGGAAAAGTAACTTCTAGAAAGTTACCTTTTCCCTGTCTGATGTTCCTGGAGACTAATTTGCATTAACTCTCCTACTTCTCTCAGTCTGTGCTCAGTCTGGGAAGAATTGTGAACGAGGTAGGATATCCCTCAATAGGCTGACCCGAATGAGCAGAAATCACTTCTCTGTGCTCAATAGAATATACAGGGTGAGGTCTGTGGGTATTCTTTTGCCACCACAGTGTCCGATCCTGCATGACCGGTCGGTCTGAAGCATATGTAGAAGTTTTGAGCCCTTCAGAGGAAGCAAACACGTTGCCAGGCCAATGCCCTTGCCTGGATGCAGAAGGACCCTGCTTTTATCCTACCAGACTTCTGTCTCTGGGTTTGTTGTGGATTCCATGCATGCTTTAAACTGGATTTAGTGTAGAGGGCACTAAGATTACCATAGTACATTCTCCACTGACACCCCTAGTCTTCACAGCTCACATTTAGTGTGACGGAAGACCTTCGCCATCTGGTATTTTGCCCTGGCACATTGCATTTTGCACCTATTTGCAGGAAAGCAAAAAGGAACTACTGAAAAT
Organism: Calotriton arnoldi; assembly: GCA_963921515.1. Classification (NCBI taxonomy): domain Eukaryota; kingdom Metazoa; phylum Chordata; class Amphibia; order Caudata; family Salamandridae; genus Calotriton; species Calotriton arnoldi. The sequence goes on from CAWUFW010014544.1 coordinate 176,231, forward strand.
GTAGGTAGGACATGGACTGGGAACAATTACCTCATTGATCAGAGAGGGACTATAAGTGTCTTATGCCCCTCCACAGACTGGTGAGCCCTACAAAGCTGGACACTCAACCAGCCTTTCTCAGAACACTGCTGGATTTGCAAAAGGATACCAGGCAGACTGAACCTGTTTCACCTGGCATCTGTGACCTGTGAGAATGTTCTGAGGAAGTTGGAACCCCTTCCACTTGAAATCCAAGGATAGAAAGATCTCCAAGGATCATAAGCATGATCCCATGGGTGGCTCCTGAAACATAAAACAGCTGAAGAGGACCAATGGCCTGTGCACCTAGATAGGACTTTACTGTTTCCCTCTGCCCAGCAACCTGAGAGTCCCTAAGTGCTCCCACTGTGGTGCTGGGGCATTGGAAGTGTACTCCTGTTGTCATTTTAGTACCAAAAGAAGTTTGGGAACTTTTTCAAAATTTTTGCTGCAGAGCTTTAAGGGGACCCATTGCAGAAAGTATCCAATCAGAATGTCCATGGCATCGGAATGAATTTTAGGTTTGTCCAGTGAGGAGAAGAGTCTTTCTTCAGAAGAATGACAAAGTCCCTTTTCAGATTGGGACTTAGAAACCTTTTCAAACTTTCCTACTTCCATGCCCTAGCAGGGCGAATCTACTTGGTGTATCCAACCTAAGCCCCTACGCGGTCGTCCTTAAATCACTCCTAGGTCCCAGTCTGTCACGACCATTGATCACAATTAGCAGTTTGCACATCTTGGTGCTATTTTGTCTTGAAATTAAAAAAAAAGCATATCTATGTATCTCCTTATTTAATTTTTGTCGTTTTGATGTCCTTTTGATTTTTAAAGTTTTATAAATTAGAGTGGGATTTTTATTGGGTTGTGTTTTGCACTTTTTAACTGCTTTTGTACTTCTAAATGGTCTACACATTTTCTCTCTTAGGACTGTGTGTTCTGTGCCACAGCTGCCAGGTTTGAGCTCAGGTTCAAATTACTGAAACCTTTGACTGGACCTAACAAGATAGTAACTTTATTACTTGTGGTGCAGTAGTCCACCCCAACAAATAAATCACTTTCTCACAACCCTTTACAATACATTCTATGCAAAGTGTAATTTTCCCAAAAAGGCTCTAATCTACCACTCTCAAGAACCTTTTTTCAGAAATATCAACCAAATGTACTACATACTGGCCAGAAAAAAATGGTTATTTTTGTGACCAGAATAGAATTTTACGAATCAATCTATGTGGTAATTTGTCCATTTGTAATATTCCAATTTGAAGTGGATTGTAATCAGAACTACCTCATTAATATTGATGAGATAGGGCACAGATTGCAACTTACTCTGATTGGTGGCCATCAGAAGAATGGTGGCCTGTTAGGGTCCGTGGACGACCAAATATTTCATCACCTTTAAATAAAGTAATCTTCTTTTCAAATGCAGGGTTTTCCTTAAAGGGAATGGTGTTGTTTTTAAAAAGAAAAGTTTACTTTTTTTAAAAAAAAAGCTTGTTTGAGAGTTGGGAGTGGTCTTCTTTAACAAATGGATTACCATCCAGGATAATGGTTGCAAAACATTGATACAGCACATACCAATTTGGTATTTAGAGGAGATACTAGCGGTGGCTCCTCCGCTAAAGCGGAGGAGCATCGCCCCACTGCTCTTGGAGCAGTGTAAATGCAAAAATAAAATGATGATAACTGAAGTTATTTCTGTTATTATCATTTTATTTTTAGTATCAGGCAGGTTGGGTGCGGCGGGGCTCCTCCTCCCGTGACGTCCGGGAGGAGGAGTGGTTGCTGCACTCCAAAGTGGGCATGACTGCTTGGTGGGCCATCTCGGGCCAGCCAAACAGTCAAGCGCACTTTGCATGTTCCCCACCAGGCTGCATTACACAGCCTGGTGGGGAACATGCCCAGGGTCCCAGTCCCCGTCTGAGCGCCGAGCCACAGCGCCCAGAACAATCACAATGCTGCATTGCAGCATTGTGATTGACTTAGGGGAGGGAGCCTGTGTGCTTCCTGGTTCCCAACAGAGAGACGACGTGGGATGGCAGCGGTGGCGGCGAGAAGGTAAGTGTGGTTTTTTAAAAATGTTGTAATCCTGTGGCCCCCCTCCCATCTCCCCGCCCCTCCACTCTCGTTCCCTGCCAGCCGCTACTGAGAGACACCCACAAGATGACTCATCAGTCCTATTGTCAGAGTTATTAAAAGTTTACTTTCTCCTGAAATGGGATTGGTACATTAGAGAATGATTTTTTTGTGGTTGCAAACTCCAAGTCAGAGTGTTTGCAATCTTTCTACATCTGTCCATAAGACTAAATTATCCGTCCACACCTGGAGAACCAAGTAACCATGCCTAAACAGTCAATAGTTTCTATAGCTGTCATAGGGTGGAATCAACAAATTGCACAGAAGAGAGCTCTGACTCCATTTTGTCCAGGACCCCCACTCTATCTCAGATAACACTTCTCCAGAATTCTGCCAAATCACTGTGGTCTCTATTATGAACAATAATAAAATGAATGTCCTCCGCCCTTATCATTCGTAGAACTGAGGGAATGTCAAGTCATTATGATAATGACCTTGATATAACACCTTATGTGACACCCAATCTGGAGCAAGTGTTTCCTTATCAATATGCTAGGGCCATCTAGGAACATTCTTAGATAATTCTTCAAAGAGGTGTCATAGGAATAGACGTCCCCTCATGTCCCATTTCGTTAAAGATATTTCAGGACCCTTTCCCTGGTGTCGGTAATCTATGCATTACATTCATGAAATTATGTCAAAGGATTTTTTATCCCCAATAATATTTAGTATTTAAGAACCACCACTCGACTTCTTAAGTAGAGAGGTCCTTCGCCCGTCGGATTATCCTGCAAGATACCACCTGAGATGATCTTTGGTTATTGCAGACAATGCTTCTTGCATTGACGCTGATAAAAGCTGAGTGCTTGAGGGAGGCTGCTACCGCTGCCTGAGCTGTTAACTAGGTATGCAGTGCACCACTTCTCCCTAAGAAACTCTAAACTGCAAGTTACACTACTACATGTTTTGTTAGGGTAGCACATAGAAGTAGGTTTCAGAAGACATTTTAACCATGTTAGAAATGTTCATTTTACTCTGATTGTTTACAACATTCTTTCTTGCTGTTTTCATCATATCTTCAGTGGCGGCTCACCGAGGGAGTGCTGCGTGGCGGTGGGGCGGGGGAGGGGCAGGGTGGGGGGTAGTAAACTCTGGCATACGGCAGTATGGAGTTAAGTAAAAATATAAATAAATAAAACAATTTACATTGCGAGCGCTGCAACAGCAACTCGGCGATGCAGCGCGCGCAATGTAAATTGTTTTATTTATTTATTTATTTACTTAACTCCGTACCGCCGTATGCCAGAGTTTACTACCCCCCACCCTGCCCCTCCCCCACCCCGCAGCACTCCCTCGGCGAGCCGCCACTGCATATCTTGTGTGGTTATTCTGAATGTACTAAGAAACAGGTTTGCCTTGTTGTTATAAATACCTTTAGTTAAAAGTGTCTTTTCTTCTTAGTCTGTGAGTGTAATTTTGTGAGGAAGCAAAATAGGTTTCCTTTTACCATGGTGCCTGATCCCTTTCCAGGGATGTTAGTAACCCAAATGGAATGACTTTACTTCAACCATGTATTTGGTTCTGAGGGGCTATAATAACCTGTCTTTCACATGTAGCGCTTGTGTATTGAACTAAGTTCACCTGTGGTCACCTGTGGTCACCCGTGAGTGAGAAAGCAAACCCTGTAGAACTACGCCAGAGTCATAGTATATATAACAATGCAAGATTCCACACTCCTGCCTTTTATGACATAATGCAATGTTAAATCATGTTAAGCGTCGAACAAGCAAGGAATTTTCAGCACAAGCGTGGTCATTGACTACCGAAAGTAGCATGCCATAAATCTAAAAGATGGAACTGCTTTATTATTATTTTTTTATTGCTGTTGGTACAATGCAATACTGTTGATGCCCTTGCAATGCTGCTAGGGACACATTTTGGTCAATCTTGGCCTCAGTCTGAATAAGTATGCAGACCTTAAAGAGGAAAGTACGTAGTACTTAATTTGAGCCGGTGGTTGCAGTGGCGTAACTAGGTTGCAATGGGCCCTAGTTAGAGCACAGTAACTGGGCCCCCTCACTAGGGTGACATTTCAGTCTCAGCTGCCCTCCAAACTCCTCAACCTCCTTCCACAGAGTCTTCATTTGCCATATCAAAACTCAGTACCATTGTCATAAACACACTATTGCATTTCCACTTCCTGCACTGTGTTTCTGCAATTCAAAGCCATAACCCTAAAACGAAAAGCCAATAGGTTTAGCTCTTGTGCATGCACCCTAAGACATAACATACAGGGCACCCCCACTCATACTGCTGTCCTCCCATAGGCACATCCCTCACATTGCACTTACATAGGCATAAGCCTCACTCTTCACTCACACAGGCACAACTTTCAACCTCTAGAACACTTACCATACACTCACAAAAGACAATGTTAATCTTACATCACACAGGCACATTCCTCACAGTGCACTCACAAAATGTGGTGACTATACTGCATTCATTCAAGTACACCCCTCATCCACAGGCACACCACTCACTAAGTTTGGACAGATGGTGGCATAGGAGACACAGGCTCTGTCTCTGGTGCCTCAGTCCACTAGTGTACTTCAAAGCTCTTGAAGTAAGCTGCACTGAAACCTGAATGTCCACTGAGGTTATCTAATATTTCATAAGCCACACTTGGACCAGCACTGCAGACTATGCTAGTCTAATCTAAATGGACTTTTGCGGGGGAAGAGTCTTGGCATAAAAAAAGTTTCACTTGCCTACTAAAAATAAAGTAGTCATTTTCTTTGTAGTGTAAGCATATTCTAAAACAAGGAAAGAAAGAAAAACAAAAGAAAAAATATGCAACTAAATGTGGAGGGCACGTGCTTCAATAAAAAGTTTTTTTCAACCTTTATTTATCTTTTCAATAAAGTCACAGTGGGTATACAGTTTCAAACATTGTGGTCAGATGGTGTCCGGGATATAAGTGCAAATACGTAGACAGTACATTATCACTTATTGCATTACCAGTTGTCTTATATCTAAAGGCTTGACAATGAAATATTAGAAACATCAGCTCGCATCCTCCTGAGTCATGCGGTCACTTGCATCTGAGTCATGTTGATCACTCACATTTGCCTCAGGGTTTAAAAACACGTTGCATAACTCCCTCCATGTCCCAAGATCCTCTTCTAATTTTTCATCCCTCCTACTGGCCTTCATGTAAGCCTCCTTCACAATAAAAAAGCTAAAAAATAAAGCTTCACAATGGTCTGCCATCTTGGAACAGTAAAGAATGACAGAGTATGCAGAATACCATTTTAAGTTGGTGGCAAGTTGGTGGCATGGTTTAGAAGGCTGCATCAGTGATACATGGCGCTCTGCATAAGAAAGTAGTGGTCCAGAAGCAATGGCGGCAAAGCTGCTGATACTCTTATTACTCAATTAGCACTAGTCTGCATTTGCAGGCGAACTACTTTGGAGTTGAACTAAAATAAATATCTCATGAGGTTGGACTTCTCTGAATGCAGAGAAACACAGAATAAGAGGCAAAATACTGTTACTTAGACTACCAGACAACCTAAAGACAAGCGGTTCTCCACTAGGCAGAACCAAACATTATCAACAAAGCCAATGACTGAAGAGGGCTGGTTCACTGCTTAATGGTATGCATGCTGTTCTAAAGGGAGAAACTAATTTGTGAATGACACTCTGTCTGATTAATAACTGAAGTTGGCTAACCTAAACCCCAGTTTCTCTATGCAAGCATTTTGAGAAAACATGAGGCTGGTGAGACAGCTAAAATAGTCTTTTGGTCCTTCCTGAAATACACATAAATAGATAGAGCACAGGGGCCAGGAGCGCAGGGGACTTTGGCTCACATGCATAAGACACACAGCACTGGTCCAGAGCATCAGAATCTCCCCTGAAAGACATGGAAAAAGTGTGATACTGTAGTAACAGTGCAAGTTTCCTTTAAATACTTGGAACATGTGTGGTACTGCAGTTTCAGTCAGTACAAGCTTTCTTCAAAGACATGGAACAAGTGCGAAAACTGCAGATCCAGTCGGTGCAAGCTACCTTCAAAGACATGGAACAAGTGTGCTACTGCATGGCCGGTGCAAGCTTCATTAAAAAACATGGAAAAATCGTGGCTCTGCAGAGCCAGTGTAAGCTTCCTTCAAAGACATGGTACAAATGTTGAACTCCGGGCAAGTGCAAGTTTGCTTCAAAGGCATGGAACAAGTTTGGTACTGCCAGACCAGCCAGTGCAAGCTTCCTTCAAAGACATGGAACAAGTGTGGCACTGGACAGCACCATTTAATGCCTCTCTTAGGGGCCCATTACGATGGCGGACGGAAAAGGCCTCTGACCGCCATGGAATCGTGAAAAATCCCCCTGCATGACCCGCAGCATTTCCGTCGGGCAAATTACGATGCAATGTACGCAAAATCAGACCGCGGCGGAAGGATGCCACAAAAGACCGTCCACCACGGTTGGAAAAGCTGCAAATCCGACCGCGTCGGACGGGGAAAGGTGTTCAAAGGCTTGAAAAGGCCGCCCCGGCATGACCGCACGGCCAAATACAATGAGAATGTGGAGCTGGCGGACCGAGCACTGGGTCCGACCGCCGCGCACGCACATAGGCCAAATGAATGGCGGACGGAACCAACTTCACAACAACGCCCGAAATGTGTCTATACCCCCTGCCGCCCACAATCACAACACACACACCACAATGAATACACCCCAACTTGCGCCTGGGAAGGAAAGCCATGCCCAGCATGGAAGAGACATCTGGAGGCCATCACCCATGTGGACACACCCACAGACCACAGAATAAAACCAACCCCATCCTGGACCAGCATCCTTTGCACACCACAAGCCGAGACAGAGAGACAGGACACCATTGACTCACACTACACAACATCACACCCACCTATCTCCACACAACACCACTTTCACCCACACACCTCACACACTACACATATTGCCAACATTACCTTGCACTCTGCACCCCTCATCCATCTGCACCATGCCCCACAAGAAAATGCCCAACTTCACCGACTCAGAGCTGAAAGTGATGGTAGACGAGACAATCAGGGCAGAACCACATTTGTACGGGCACCTGGTCCAACACACCCCAAGTGCGTGCAAGAATCAGATGTGGGCAAGGATCCACAGCAAAGTCAATGCTGTAGGGACCACCCTATGCACTGTGCATGACACCAGGAAGTAGTGGGGCGACCTCAAGGGCCGGGACAAGCATCCGGCCCAGAGGAACCAAGCGGCGGCCCAGAGTACTGGTGGCAGCCCTCCCTTTTCCACCACTAACCGTAACCGAATGGGAGGAGAAGGTGCCTGCCAAAATGCATCCAGAGAGTCTCACATGAATAGAGGGGGGACTGGAGGCTGGTAAGTTTCAACAAACTGATCACATCACACTACAATACCGTTGTGCACAACAAGTGAGCCCCAATCGCCCGCCCACATCAAACTCATGTGGAATGTACGCTTACAATATGAATGAGTCACAAGGACAGCATTTCCTTAATAAGTTCAACCTCACAGGTAGGTGGTCAGCTCATGCACCCTGGCCTCCCTCCCAAACAGCATGGCTCACCCTCCCCACCCCACAGCCATGTGGCAGCTAACACCGTCGACAGTGCCTCCCAACAGGTAGCAAGCCATCTCAATGGGGAGGGGGATGACGATCCCTGACAGCAACACCACAACTCCCACAAGGCCCTCTGTCTCCCCTCACAAACAGCATGGAGCCAAATGAGCCCCACATCCCGCACTTCGTAGCCAACTCTGGAAATCCCCATAAGTTTCTAGGCCGTGCACATACAGAGAAATCCATCCAGAGGCCACATGATTCACAGTGTCATTGATGAAGGAACATGCAACTGAAAAGCAGAATACAAGAACGCGACCACAAAAAGCCAATGTGCAAGTCCCATTGCCTCAAAGCAGAAAAACCCGGGTCAACACAACACATGCATGGACTCTGATAAACCACACAAAACCACAGGAGGAAAGCACAAAGAAGCACAACACAAAGCATGAAGTGGTGGCAGAGTAGTCAGATACACATAGAAAAGACACTAATGTCCAAGCATTAACTGAATCGGATGAGCAAGAAGTCAGTACCAGAGGACATGTCCTCGGAAATACAACATCGGTACATATGAAATTGGCCCTTTAGCTAACGAGCAATGTAGGTACCCAGGGCTTTAAGTGAGATGAAAAAACTGGGGTGGTCCCTCAAAGGAGCCTGGCCAATGTAAGTAAGGGCGTGGCCCAAAAACCTCAGACATCAATCTGGTATCATCTGAGCATGCAGCAGGTTCCCCCCTTTATCTAACGGCTGAGTGGGCGTCCCAAAAAGACCCCTGGACGATCACGTGGAACAGCACCGTGCCGTACCAGTTCCCGGATCAACCGCTGATGTCACCACTGTAACAACGCACATTGACATTGTTGTAAATCAGAACCAACATTGCCACAAGGATGGGAGTGTAATGTTTTACTGTTGGACTCTACCATTGTGTGTCCTACACTAACGATCCGTGTACCATCACCTTCAAATTCACCTCTCACCTGTCACACATTGGCCAGGGAACACAACTCACAACAGTATGCCTTGGTGTCAAGAGCATTTTCCTCACAGTAAGTAGCATGTCAACTCACATTGCAATGTATCCGAATATGTAAAAGCTAAAATACATTGAGAGAGTGGAGGAACCTGGAAAGACACAAGGAAATAGCAGTGCGTTGACAGATTATGGAATAACCGCAAAAGCACACCACTAGGCAACACTGTACAATATGCCTTCCATAGAACACCGGCCAACACCATCAACATGGACAGCAGGGGGACTGGAGCACACAACTGCACCTCCCAACACCGTTTGGCCCTTAGCATCCTGGTAAATGCAGTTCTGCTGAAATGCTTAGTTGTGTCACCGTTGTCGTGTGTCAGCAAGGTTGGTGCAGGTCAATGCTGTGATTCCCTAGACACATGTGTGTCGTATTAACCTCCCACATCAGTAGGGGTAAGATACATTGTGATCGGTGTCTGCTGAGGAAGCTGCCACAATCCACTCGGGTCTCTGTACCTCTCCCTGCCCAACTCAGGGGAAACACCTCAGTCCCATGAGAAGTAAGCATCATGACTGAACTGTATTTACCAGAATGCTAAGGGATGAACTGTGCTGGGAGATGAAGCAGTGTGCTCCCATCCCCCAATAACATCAACATAGATATGACCGTAGTTGTCACAGATCACATAGAGCAGACCAATGAAATCCTTAGCAATGTGCCCACAGGAGCCAGCATCACACCACATCCTGTCATGTGGATGATGTGGACATTGTCGCATTAACACACTCAAGTACTGTTGCACATGGATTTTCTGAATACACGGGCAATTTATGCATGTTCAACCACATGAATACCAGTCCCTGACAACATGCACACGCCAAATCTACTTTCAACACGCACTTCGCTGTTCCTGCATGAGCACAACAGCTGCGTGCACAGGCCAGGCATCACGTATTTAGGATCTGTTGCACAACGTGTCCTTTTTGTGGCAATGTTCAGCTAACTACCCCATGAGTGATTGTGGATAGTCATTTGTGGCCTCACATTCACACAGCGAAAGCATACTTCAATAAGTGTGCTTGCACAATGGGCCTCTGTTTAGGCAAGTAGTCGCTCCCATACCAGACCGGAGTCCTTCGAATTCCAGGTGTCTTGACCGTTCCGCGCTATTCAGTCACTGCTGAACACGGCTCTCCCACTATTTTCGCATTGAACTGACACACAAATTATTGATAGCGTCTGATGCTGAAGGCCATTGCACACTTTTTATCAGACATGTGGGCTCTGGCCTTGTCCCTTCCTTCCATGCTTTTCCGGTAGTACCACTGGATGTGATTGCCCAATTTGCACACTGCATTTAGCGGTATCAGTTCATTACTTTTGCTGTACAGCGGAGCGCTGGTTCTGAGATTGCTCTCACGCCATGTCTGACCGTCCTGTGGGCCAGGCAGAGGCCGGTCAGTTGCAACTGTACCGTGCCCGCATGCAGCTTCTCTTTGGATGTGTCCCATTGGCTATGCTGGGCATCAGTTATGGGCTAACGTTCCGCTATGCGTATTTCACCTGGGTGCAACCTGTCTTTTCCTGCAGGAGATGTCTGTTTGAGTGGGCCATGGATGTCTGCCTTTCAAACACATACCTTGCCGACCTGGATCATGAGCTGTGGGTGACTCCTTTGTTGGTCCACATGCAAGACTGCTTCGGTGAGACACGTTTATGGGATGCCTTACAATGTGTCAGGCAGGCGGACAGCTGTGCCTATGCGTTAGCGCAATGGCTCCTGCGCAATGCCCACATCGAACCTCTCCCAGGTTGCGATGGGATGCTCCTTTCAACCTCGTGGTGCGAGGAGCGCATCTGTTCCTTCATACTGCTGGATTGGATGGCGGTGCTTTTTATGGAGGATGATTTGTATATTCTTTTGGAACTGATTGCCTTCGACGCTGCCTGTGCCTTCTTGGATTCGTAACTACGTAACAGCAACAGGAACTGTTGGTGACTAATTCAATTTTCGTTTCCCTTTCTTCACGCCTCCTGACGGGAATTGTCATCCAGCTCTCTGACTTTGGGCCTGTCGACATTGGCTTGAACTATGCTGAGCTCTGTTGGCTGTTTCGCTTGGTACCACAGACCGGAGCAAGTGTAGGCTGTCATCTGACCCTAGTGGACATTGTCGTCTGGCATGAGCCCGGCTTCCATTATGCAGATGTAGCGCACGAAGATTACATGGCGTTGTTGTATTGCAAGTACCCAGGGCCCGAGTCGGGTGTACACGCAGGTACACGGCGTCCTCCCCCTCTTTACACGGGGTGGACGCCGTCCCCCCTGCCAGGACGTTGGTCCCCTCAGGAATATGCATAACTTGTCCAGGTGTACTCTCCAGTTACCGGGACACGTTCACCACCACCTGCACGTTGACTGCTCTCCATTCCCTGCAGCAACGTGCAGGCAGCGAGTGGGCCTTTTTACACCTCCAGCCGGGCCGAAGTAAAGGGCCCATCCGGCCTCCTATTGTTTGTACATGCTGACTGGGGGCCGCCTTGAACCTTACATTTGAATGTGGATGCCACAGAGGGAATCATAGGCACACAGCTTGCCTTCTGTTCACAGGTACTTAAGGGAGGTATGTTTTTGCCTGTGTTCTGTCCATGTGTATCAATGCAGACACTGTAAGACTGTCAGATGGGTTAGTCTGTCCCAGTATTTGCACAAATCATTTCAGTCGCACTAATTTAACTTCTTTGTCAGCGCTACGTCGTAACGTTGTGAGGTCATTTGCATTTTGTCTTACTTTGTCTGTCCCCCCACTTCTTTTTTGGGGACCTGTGCCCTGCAAGTACCTTAGTATATGTCTGTCACATGAGAGGTGTCCGCAGAGCTTGTCCTCTGCGCGGTCCTAGGAGGACATTGTCCCTTGTCATTCTGTTCTGGTGTGGCCCTGGCACACCGACCCAACCAAGTCTCACAGCTGCAAGAGGACACGGATCCCCTTTGGATGAAATGGGAATGCGGGCTAGATGTTAAATGGATATGTCACTGTGGTTACTGGTTAGGTACTCCTGCATTTTCAACCTGTTGTCGCACGTATGTTGCATGCTTTGACACTGTAGTAAAAGCTTCACTTTTGGTAAAGTTTCTTGCCTGCTTGTGTACAGGCGCTTGCATGCCTCAGAGTGCGTAGGGGAGCAAGTGAGGCAGTATGGCAATGGTGTCCTGTGCGCAGGGGTGCTTCTGGGTGCTCAGTCCCTGCATGCATGTGTTTTCTAATCCGGCACATTGTCCAGTATGTGTGCGAAGTCTCTGGAACATTTGTGAAGGTCTGTGAGACAACAGCAAGGTACACAGACACAGTCATAGTTTCCATTGTTGCATCACACTCAACGGAAGTAGTTGATGAGCTGTTGACGGTGGTCAAGGCCTTCTTCCTCACCACTGTCATCGTCACTGGGCATGTGTGGGTTGGGAGCCGGGGAGATGTTGCTGGTCCGCCAGATGTAGCAGTCATGTGCCAAGCCCGGATACTCTGCACACACGTGTGAGATGATCTGCTCCGCCTGTCATACCACCTGCACGTTGATGGGGTGGTAGTGTTTGCGGTTCCTATAGATGGGTTCACTTGCCTGTGGTGGTAAGAGGCCAATGTGTGTACCATCAATGACTGACATCAACATTTGGGATGCCTCCCAGGCAGGGCCGGCTCACGGAATCTTTATTTGTGTGGTACAACGAGGCATTCGGGTGGGCCACTGCATGCCCGATTAGTCACTTATGTCACTCGCCAGGCCTGCTTCAGGGCCCTCCTTTATCTCTCCTCAGTTTTACAAGGGCCAGGGAGACGCATTCTTTCTTTCCAAATTCTCTTTCTAGGTGTTGTCAACTCTCAGGAATTGTGTTTTTTTCCTTAAAAGGTACTCCTGATGGGAGGGGGAGGTTCCCTGAGGTGGGAGTATCAGGCAAGTGACACTTTTCATGCTCTCACTCATGCCCTCCTCCTCGGATTCCCTCTCTGCCGCCCGCGTCCAGCGCCCCTCATCTCTCCATAGCCACTCGCTCATGTGTATTGCATTTGTTGTATGGCGCTACTGATATGGGTGTAGGGTGTGACAGCACTTTATATCACGCACACATTGTACAGAGACAATCAGTCATGGAAGTATGTGAGTACATCAGTCTACAATGAATATCACAAAAGCCAATGGGGATTGCAAGGTGTGGTAATCACATGTCGTACATACTGGTGGGCAGGAATTTTTGGGGCGTTTGGTCTGGAGAAGCACTGACTCAGGACGTGTGTGGGGACATTTACAGGCAGTGGCAGCTAGGCAGACTGCACGCAACACCAGTACATGTGTTGGAAGTGCTAGGGATTACACGTATGTCTGATTTGCAGACAATGGACACCTCTGATTGTCTGCCTATGCCACTGACCCTTCACAAGACGACCCCTGGCCAGGAGACGCCAGTCAGATGTCAAGGGATGTTCAAGCAGGGTTCACGGGTTGGATGTTTTATTACACAACATTGGTACAGTGCGGGAGACCTTTGTCCTTTTTGACTCCTTCCCTCATTTAAGTCCATCTGGCCACGAGGCATGTCTATGTATGTAATTTCACTCTCCTTTCCTTGGACATTCCATGTGTGTGAAGACTTGGCTCACGGGTCACACTCTCTCATCCTTTCACAGTGTAGTGACCAGCTGGTCACTGTTCTAGTTGTTCTGATGTACCAACCACTCCCAGAGGGCTGGCTTACCCGCCACCCCACAGCCACCCAGCACAGGCGTCACTGGACATGTGACCCTGCCAACAAACAGAGCAGGACGCACGTGCCCTGGGCCGGTTCGCCTATACATGTACGGTGTCTGTGTGGTTACTTTATATGCATGGGGGCCTCGTGCCCCACAACATCACACATGGGGTGCACCAATCACTTTAGGCAAATGAGTTGTGATGTGTGATGTAATTCGCAGGACGGCAAAGCAAATGCAGTATGTGTTCGCATGCGCGGTAGCTGGCATTCGCAGCGTTAATACGCATTGGCCCCACTTGAATGTTGCAGGGTTGCGGTCGCAGCTTCGGGGCCGCCAGGTATTGCACACACTATGCGGATGAGCCATCAGCCAATGGGTGCCTTCGGCGTACATGTTTAGATGTTGCGCTCTGCAACTGCGAGGCTCGTCATTGGCACCAATTGCCTTTGGGGGCACCGAGGCTCACTCATGGGGATTTGGTGGGCCTCGCAATTTGCATTTGGCAGGTTGCCACATTCATTGTGGTGCCGCAACGCTTGCTGGGATTTGTAGTTGTTCAGGGGTTGCATGCGTGGAGATGTTTGGTACGTACCTCTTCTGTTGGGCGCAGCAGCGTCTTGTCTGCCGGCGGTGCAGCAGGTGGTGCAGCGGGAAGGCCCTGTTGCGCCGGATCCATGGCGGCTCCAGTGGTTTGGATGGCTTCTGTTTCGGCTCTTCCTCTCCGTAGTTGTATTTCCGCCATCCGCAACGTGGTGGTTTTTACACGGCGGTGGGAAGGGCTGTCTGCGACATTGTGATCTGCTTGGCAGACTGAACGTGTTTCCGCACGCCGGTCCTGCCCTGTTGGCTCCGTCCGCCACCCTTGCGTACGCAAAAAACATGCAGAGTCTGACAGACTGGGGCGGACGGTAAATGGCCTCTGTGGGTCCATTGTGATTTGTTGGTCACAATGACAGCACCTGGGGCGGAAGACATGACGGTTTTCTGCCACCAGCATGGATGGGCTTCCATCCGTCATCGTAATGGGCCCCTTAGTGTATGAGTGCAAGCTTGACTCATGCATAGTGAGATTTTCACACACAAGACAGGTACAGCACCATGTTGGAGTACATGTTTCCCTCACACACATAGAACACATATCGATCTGGTCAGAAGCAATTCAAGCTTCCCCTGAATGCACAGAACATGGACACGATCTGAAGCAGAAGTCCAAACCTGTGTACACACACACACGCACTGTGTAGCATTTGACAGCAGTGTCAGTTTTCCTCACATGCATCACAGCTACAAGATGGTCATCAACAGTGGAAGCTAAGATACCCTCGGATACAAAACAGGTATCACACGGGCAGCAGCAACCAAGCTTATTTTAGGCACAGAATACCCAGAGAAAAGTATAGCAGAGGGTGAGACACTGAAGGCTCAAGCCAGATGCTAGGCTTGGATTCAGCTTGAGGGCCTCTTAAACCCTCAAGCCCAAAACGAGCAGATTTTTCTTGTGACTTCTGCCTGCTACCAACGTTCAAACCTCATGCAACCTCATTTCAAGAATGAAAGACTAAGCATTAAACTTTAATGTCAAACAGGAGAGAGTAATGCATACTGATTCACAGGATGAATTGCACAATGTTAGACCATAAAACCAAGGATGAATCCAGGCTTGGCCCCTTGACCAAATTGTGTGACTCTAGGCAATTATTTTATTGTGCTTCCTATTTTTTCATTGCTGCATTTGAGAAAAGCTTGAAATATGTGAAGATGTGTGCTGTACAGAAATCTCTCCTGTGTTTGACTTAATGGACTACAATGTTGCTCATTGTAAAATAAGAATATAGTCTACATACTGGGTGCACATGACAGCTGATTTGCCTCTTAGGTCACTAATGGTATTGCTGTCGGTGTGGAAGTTGGGGGCATGAATGTTTCTAAGTTCATGTTTAAAAACCTTCACTTTTAATAAACGCCTCTCAATATAGTGATATGATCTAATGTACTAAGGTGAAACGCTTGTCAAAGAAATATTCTTTTTTGATTTTTGAAGACAGTTTATCATATTGGTACATATTTGTTGCATGATTTCCATGCCAAATGTTCCCATGGCTCCGTTTCTGCCTTGGCTCTTAGAGCCAAGATGGGCTTTTAGATTCAAGACAGCCCATTAACTTGGATCTCTCTGTTAATTTGTTGACTCGCACACCTCCACTGCAGTACTATGTATAAAAGTTCCTCAATATCTCACACCCTGTTGTCCGAGATTCTGGCCAGTTTCCATGGGTCTCATAAGGATAACTCTTTGTATATCCGGTTTCAATAAGGAAGAATTGTGCATTAGCAACCCCAAGAAGTTGTTTAAAGTTACCTGTGCATTTATTTTAGCAAAAAATGAAGCAAACATTCCTCTGATCATTCCTTTTCCCAATTCCATCACTCCATCCTAAGTAAGCAATGCTCTGTTAATAACCACCATTGTCTGACCTCCTCCCGTAAGGCTGATTACTGTGACTGTCTTGTCTTCAGAAGCCACCTAGCAGCATGGACATAACTTCTTCTTTGTCCTCTGATTGTGTCAGGCAGCCAAGGCCAAATTGCCCACTCTGCATTTACAAAAGTGAGAATGCGCACTGCTCGGCCTTTCAGTATGCTCGCAATAAGCCCTTTGCCAGTGCTTCAGTAGATTCTGCTGCTCGGACGGAGTCTGACTCCTGCAGCTGAGGAAATTGGACGAATCTAACAGCAAGCTCCCAGTGCAGTAAGAGCTCCTGTGGCCCTAGTAGGCAGTGATGATGGAATAATTTTCAGACTGATTGTTGCTTCAATCAATGTTACATCACTGAACTCATAGGGATTCTGGAAAATCCAAGCTTCAAACAAAGAACAAGTGCCGCAAATGAGCCACATTCATTAGGAGAATGGTAAGGGTGTAGTGCGGAGCTGGTGTTGCATTTAGGAGTGCACCGTCGCAAATATATTACTAAAACATGGTGTGGTAGCCTCAGTCATTTACGGGCAGCACATTTTCCATTGTAATGATCACTAAATTTGCACAGACAGACAATTTTGCTGTTAAAACTATATACGGCACAAACGATAATGTGCGGAAATTGGGTTTCAGCGAATATTTATCATTTACACAGAAGTGTGTTGACTTGTTTTGACCCTATGAAAATCTTTGTTTCCATCGCTCTTTAGAATTAGAAAAAAACGTTTAATTTGTGCTTTCATGTTTATTTATTTAGAAATATTTGTACAGTTCATTTATAAGTATTTAAATTTTATTTTGTGTAGAAGAAAACAACAACCTACAACCTTTCTTTTCACACCAGCAAGGTTTTCACTAAGTTCATTTTACAAAATCCTCACGCTTTGCAGTAAGGGAAAGAAAGCAAACCCTAGTCTCCATTTTCAAAGAATAAGTAGCAATTTGTCATAAGATTAGACTGGCATTTTACCTCTGTCTTTGAAAGCACAGCAAATGCGACACGAAAAAATCAAAATGCTCATTCACATTCGGAACTTCAGCAAGGGTATTTAGGTACCCTCTCAGGACTCGCGGAGCTGTTATTGGCCTCCGTTCCACCTCTGTGCCTCTGTGCAATTCACTGGCAGCATCACTGGTAGCTACGCCCCACGGTGGCTGTCGGTGGGGCCCACTGGCACTCATTTTTGGGGGGAACTTGCAAGAGAGAGATAACGGGGGACGGAGCGTCTGGTAATGGATTAAAGAGGAATGTTTTGGATTCGAGACTACACAGCCTTCTGAGCAGCGCTTTGGGCACCGTCACTCATTGTTTTACAATTTAAGCATTGAAAGTACGATATTAAACCCTTTTCCATAATGTTTAGAGTTATTATCTAAACTTAGGAAAATGAAACTTCAGCAACAGAAAGCCTTATAGGAATAGATTGTGCTCTAAGTTTACGCTTAAAAGCATCCCTTCCCTTTACTTCTGTCATTCTCCTTTTGCAGAAAACAAGGGAACCGAAGTATGACTAAGATGGGATAGCCATAGGTCAGTTCTAGAGTCTGAAACATTCTAGAAGAGCAGGCGATGTACAGAAACAAAGCGAAAGGTAACCTGCAAATCAGCCTATTAGGGAATGGAGTGAAATTAGAAAGCATATTCTTGTATATGCCCTAAACCAATCATTGTATTGAATGGCGACGCACAGCATGACAGTTTAAAACGTCCGCAGGATAAGTGTGCGTATTTAGAATGCAGTCAAAAATGAAATGCAGGGCAGGCTGGCAAGCCCTCCTGAAATACAATTTACCCGAAGCCAAGGCCAAGAAGCAAACAGGCTACTTTTTTTTTTTCCTCTTGTCAGGGCGTCGTTTCTGGTTCAGATACATCAATCGCCTCATTCCGCAACACACTATTTATTTGTCAGTCGTTGGTAACAAACTTGGCAACAAGTGCCCAAGCTACCCCATTGACCTTTTACCTGTGAAGGGAAAAGGTCACTTTAGTCAAATACATACAGTAAATAACTACATTTACTCCACCTGTCTTCATCCGCCTTCTCCTCTCCCCTGTCACCGACCGGCTCCTGGGTTAAAGGAAAAGGACAAAACAGGTAAGTGGCCCCTGCGGGGGACCCCACCCCAGGTAAGGGCAGGGGGACCCCTTTGGGTCCTCTGTTGTCGTCGTCGTCTTCATCATCTGATCCATCCAGTGCAAACAGACTACTGATGCAGCTGTCTTGCACAAATCGAATCCAGGACAGTACTCACAAAAACATAAGCAGTAAACCATACCTCGCTCAGACCTACTGCTCAGTTGGGGCAGATGAATGCAGGTGGTGGGCATCAGGTCATATTTTTCATCATCAGACAGAGAAAGAGAGTGAAAGGCAGAAAAGGGAGAAAGAATAAGGAAGAGATCGACAGGAAAACAGTGACCAAAGAAGAAAGTGGGCTGAAAAAGCATATGCAAAAGTGAGATAAAATGATAAAAAGTGGAGGGTGGAGGAAGAAAGGGGCATGGGGTGTGTTGAAGGTTAGGGGTCCTTGGTATTTGGCAATGAAGGCTTTCGGCTGAGAACGTCTGCAATTGACACCTAAAAAACCTTGGATCTCTCCACTTATATGTTTTACAAAATCAAGCACTTTTCTGGTTAGGTAATTTCTTAAACCATTACAATGTGCTACATGAATATGTATAATCAGTAGCCACAGACATAATAGGCACCACTCGAAACTACAGCAAGGTGCAGCAAAACCCAATTAAAGCACTATAATGAAGAATAGCACATCGCCCTTGAGCCAGCTAATAACTCATCGTAAAAAAATTGAGCAGGCCAGAAACTCACAGTAACAAAATGCCATAATTGAAAAACATTATCCAAACAACAAAATAGGGGTGAACATGACACTACCACAGGTCTATGTGACATCTACAGTGAAAAGGAGCCACCTTTTTCAAAGACGAATATTAACTTGTTAAAGCAATACTTCATGTGGATATTACCAATCATATGTATATACCATCCATGCCACAACTGGAAGACAGAACATAATGCATCTAGGGTCCGAATGGCCTATTTGGCAGTCAAGCAGTTCTCAATGGGCTGGTCTGAAAGGTCATAGTGTGGGTTGGTTTTTGGCTGCAGTGGGCCTGTTTTATTGACTGCTGGGCCACTTTTTACTGTTGATTTCTGCCATATTAAAACTAACGATATTAAAACTAACTTTGCCTCATACAAGCTCATATCAATGCAGTCTTCCATACAGTGCAAAACAATTATACAGTGTGTCCTCATTTGCAAACCTGGGCCACTTGTTTAGCTTTCTAGTTCACTAATGAGGCCACTTTTATTATGGTGCAAGGGCCTTTTTTCTGTCCCAGTCATAGCCTGAATGTGTCAGACAGAATTTACTAAAACTGGGTCTGTGATTAACATGTAGAAATTATCATGTTGGCATGGGTATCATGCTACATGACAGTCACACCTAGATAATTGGAAACTATACATGTTTTACGAAAAACCTTTGTCTTTCTTAGAGGCAGAACTTCGAAACCATCATGGTATCCTGACTGTTGCAAAGACTTTGGAGACCCAAATACAGTTCACAACTGTTATAATATGGATCAATTTATAAGTCCACCAAATTTAGATGCTTTGGGGCAGAATCCTAAAAAAATAAAATATCTACGAGCAGTAAGCTTACAGGTACTCTTACTGTAGATGTCACTAATTTCTAATTATTCAGAAAAATCCCTAGGTGCACTTTAGTTCATCTCGTGAAAATTGTAGACTCCTAAATGTGTTTCTGTTTCTCATAATGTTATATCTGCTAATTTTCCTCATGTGGGTAGTGAATCTAGGATTGGTGGCCTTTCTTTTTCCTTCCTTGGCACCAAACTTTGGAATTCCCCTCCGCCTCTTTTATATGCTTTGATAAAATAACCACTTTTTCCGACAATCACTCAAAACCTTTCCCTTTAAAACTTGTCTGATCGCTTTTCACTCTGATCTTCCTAACTAGTCCACTATCGCCAGGATGCTTGGCTGGGTGAGAGTTGCTCTCTATAAATAGATCAGACTACAACATCGCCTCACCTTGACCAATAGGCATTTCTTCAAGAGTGATGTTACTCTGCGACTTTGTATTAGGAAGATACCAATACCATCCTTCAGTACCAAAGCAACATCTTAAGAAACAATTACATGACGATAGATGCTGGGAATAGGTGATCTGGTGAGCCATACGTTCTTCTGGATTGAAACTAGATAAATAGGCATACATTTGTAAACTAACATGCTGTATGAAAGGTTGTTTGAACAAAATATTGAATAGAAAATATAATTATACACAACTATTGTATCTAGAATATCGGGATCTCAAAAATATAATCGAAAGGAATATCGAAGGTAAGAATATCGTTTTTGAGTGTTGTTTTTAATATCGTTATAAAAAGTATCAATTTGGAAAACATTGCATGAAATATCGTTTCTAAGTGTTATTTTGTATGAATTATGTTGTAGTGGGTTTGATTTTAAATGTTTATTTTTTTAATTTGTGTGTATAGTAAGATCATTTAAACATTGTGACATTTTAGAAATTTGTATTTTTAGTTGTATTAATGTGTGAAAATAATGTGTATATACATTTATTGTAGTGAGATATTGGATTTTTAGGGGATAAGGGTGGAGAGATTTTAAAAAGTTAATATTTTAATTTTAATTTACTGTTAATCATTTTATTTTCTTCAAGTATGTTTCATTGAAATGTTAGTCATAAATAGCAACAAGGTAACAGAGTGCTATTGAACATGTGAATGATAATACTATAATGGCACAGGTTACATCTGCATGAGCAATAAGAAATAAGCAAGATGTAAAATGAGTGGGATAAAGTTTCAATAAAACATTACAAGTAAGCAACAGAATGAACGGAGAGAAAGAAAAGAGAAGAACAATATAAGACTGGATAAAAGACTGAAATTGAAGCTTATAAAACAGGACATTGTGAGCACTATAGATAAGCATTCCAAATCTTAAAACAGCATACATCTAGATGCAACTGATTTATTAGGATAGCTTGAATTATCAAGAAACAATCTTAAAGGTGACCATATTCGCTCTTTCTTAAGGGCTAAGGAAATTGGACGTACATAGACTCTGTCCAATCGATGATTGAAGCAAAGAGCACACCACCAAGCTTTATATGAAACATATGTTGTTTTTCCAATTAGAAGTTATTTGTTGAAAGGCTATAGCTATTAATGTGTCTAGTAGATGAGGTGGGCGTGTTAGATGAGACCAAACTAGGGATAGGCGTCCTAAGAATATATTATGTATGGTATATGGAATGTTGATTTTAACAATTTTAGTGAGCTGACCCCAAACTCAGAGCCATAAAGCATGAATATGAGGGCAAAGAAATAACATATACAACAGATCGCAATGAGGTTCTATGCAGGACCAACACATGTCATGGGTAGTGACTTTCATTTTACAGAAAAGGATAGGAGTAACAAGTAGTCTGTTGTATACAAAAAACATTGGGTAACATTTGCTGCTTTGGAAGCAGCATGTAATTTAGACCAAATCTTATCCCAGCACTGAGTGGATCACTGTGCATGCAAATAATTTTCTCATTGTAGTTCTAAAACAAATGTGGTTCTAATTGTGGAGAGTGAGACAAGATGTTTGTAAATAAAAGCAGGTTTAGAATTATGTGCTAATAAAGTAAGCAATATATTTTCACACTGAGATGATGTTATCATCTTGTAGCGATGATATAAAATCTTGAATGTGTTGAATTAACTGCGCGCATTTATGAAGAAATTATTGGGGTAACTGAAAAGGTGTCTGAGCTATAGAAAACAGAAGGGGATTGTCATTAAGAATTAATTAGTTCATTAAGTTAAAGCCTTTATCCTTCCAAGTTTTCCAAAAGTAGTTTCCATTATTTATTTTGAGATATTTATTGTACCAAAGGGGGAAATTTATAAAATTTGTGCAAGAAAAGGACTTTGGAAAAAACAGAGGCTTTAGAAGTTTATACGAGTATTCAATAGAGAGATGAGATAGAAAACTCAGCTTAGACGAAAAGGATAAAAATTCCATAAAAGAGAGCGGGGAAATAAATGAGGATTCAATGAGAAACCATAAAGGTTTAGGCAACTCACGATTATTCTGAAGCCAATGGGAGGATTGTTTGAGACACAAAGCTTCATAGAATTTAGAAAAGGATAATTTACCCCACCATGATGTTTGGGAAGGTTTAACTGTGACAAGGACATGCAAGCATGTTTTTTATTTCATAAGAAACATGAAAGAATTGAATCTATTTTTTTAAAGAATTGCAATGGAATATGAACAGGGATCATGGAAATAAGGTATGTTACGTGAGGAGAGAGCATCATTTTAATTGAACTTAATCTTGCCCACCACAATAAAAATAAAGGGTTCCATTTAGTACAATAATTTTCTAGTTTTTGTATTACTTCTTCAAAAGTTAATGTAAGAGTTGTTTTAATAGAATTGGTAATCCACAAACCCAAATATTGAATCTTTGTTGGAGTCCACATAAAACCCAGATCTTTAAAAGTTTTTCATAGACAAAATTTGTTAAGAGGTAAGATTTCAGATTTATCTAAATTTAGTTTATATCCTGAGATACTAGCAAATTGGTGAACATCAGATTGAAAGGCAGGTATAGAATTAGGAGGGTTAGAAAGATAAAGGAGAATGTCATCCGCATACACTGATCACTTGAGGTGGGAATCTTTATATGAAAAAACAGATATATGTTTGTTTTGTTTGATACGTAGTAAAAATGGTTCCAGCGCTATTATGAATAAAACAGGTGATAAGGACAGCCTTGACATACTCCTCTTTGTAGGGAAAAGTACTTAGAAGTCATAGCATTGGATAGCTGCTTTGGAACTCGAATACAATGAAGATATTAGGATTAGGATTTTCTGACCAAAGCCAAACCACTGCAAAGTTTAAAACATAAACTGCCAACTAACTCGGTCAAAAGATTTTTCTGTGTCTAAGGCGATGACCGCTAATTCATGAGAAAGTTCGGAAGCTCTCCCAAGAACATTATAAGACATTCCATGTTGTCAGAAGAAAAGCAACCTTTTATAAAAACCAACTTATTCTGGGCTAATCACATGGGGGAGTAAGGGATCCAATCTGATCGCTAGAATTTTGGCAAAAATGTTATAATTAACATTAACTAGAGATATGGGATGGTAATTTTTACATTGTTGTGAATCTTTGTTGTCTTTGGGAATTAAACAAATTATGGGCTGCTTGAAAAGTACCAGAAGCAGTTTGACAGTGAGCAGAAGCATGAAAAAGTTTGAGAAGCCATGGAAATAAAAGTGCAGAGAAGCGGAAATAAAATTCAGATGTAAACCCATCTGGTCTTGGAAATGTATTGGGTTTCAGTTTTGCAACTTCCGTGGTAATGTCCTGAAGGGTAATATCCAATTCCAAGCAGGAGAAGTGCAGGTCCTGAAAAGTGGGTTTAGGAATAGTGTTCTAGTAAGTAGAGATATGAGAATTGGAGGGGGAAGTCCCCAGGGTATATAAAGATTTATAGAAGGTAGAGAATATTTTCAGGATGTCTTCATCTTTCATAAGTATTTGGTTATGTAAGTTCCTAATAGTCAATCTGTTTACATTCTTGTTTGTCAATAGGGATTTGGAGGCGCTTTCAGCTTCTTTCTTTTTACTACGTACATGATGAATGATGAAACCTGCTGAAGCTTTAAATGAGTCCTATAATGTATGCATTGGAATATTTTGAGAAGTACTAAATGTAAAGAATTCATTAATGAAATTGGTAAATTGCATACAAATCTAAAAGAAGGGAATTATTGAATCTCCATCATTTTGGGTGATGTTGAATTGGTAATTAATCAAAGTCAGCTATAGTGGAAGTGTGATCAAAAATCAAAATAGAACCAATTTTAGCATTTATCAGATTTTGAGTGCCGTGTACTAGGGGAAAAGAACATATATTCTCTTATAGTTGGGTTAGCGATTCTCCAGGAGTCAATCAAAGCTTTTTGCGTTATGGTTGAACAAAAGGCATTTCGCATTTTGGAAGTAATAAATTTGACTTTGGAAAGTCTATCTAAAATTGGATCAGCAACTTGATTGCAATCACCTCCCATAAAAAAAATATCCAGCAGTAATATTTAGGAGTTGTTTAGTAAGATCAGACCAAAAGGAATTGTTTACAACTGGGGGACCATACACAGTAAAGATTGAGGGCCTAATTATGAGTCTGGTGGTCTGAGGACTGCCAGACATGCGAGGGCACAGCGGTGGTGGTCCAGCCACTGCGGCACCCACGGTCTGACTGCCTAATTACAACTTTGGCAGTTGGACCGCCATTGCACCACCACAATCACCAGGGAACCGCCATTCCCTGGTGGTGGCACAGCGGTCAGGGGCTCAGCAATATGCTGGCAGTGCCGCTGTGGCACCGCCATGCATATAAAGAGTTTCAGGACTGCCAGCGGTGTCGTGGAGGTCTTTACTCCATAAAAAGGCTGGTGGTCCTGAAACAAAGGGGGCACTACAGGGCCCCCTGTTGCCCTTGTGCATGGGGATGCATGCAGGGGGGCACAACATGTGCATGCAGGAACTGTTTTTGGCATGCCCATTGCGGAGCCCATTTTCAGAGGCACCGGTGTGGGACTGACAAAAAAAAGCCCACCAGATAAGAGGAAACTCGTAATCTGGTGGGCTGGCGGTCTGCTCCAGCACCGCCAAACTGGTAATCAGGCCCTGAGAGGGGAATTTTGTCAATTAATTAATCAACTGCATTCCATTTTCCCTCTGTATCTGTGCAGCAGGAAATTGTGGTAACACTGAGTTTCTTATGAACAAAAATTGTAGTACAATTTTTTTTCGGTACCGCAGAAGAGAAAAATACACGACCAACCCAATTTGTTTTTAATTTTAAGGCTTCTGTATCAATTAAACGCGTTTCCTGAAGAAGAGCAATGTCCGTATTCAACTTAACTTAGATAAGTGCGAGAGAACTCTTTGTCTTTTAATTGGGTTATTTCAACCTTAAACATTCCAGGATGTTACTCTGAATGATGACAGTATGGGATTGGTAGGATAAAACAGTGCTTACAGTGAACAAACAGTAGATTAGAATATGAAATACATAACTTCAAGAGAAAGAAGCAACTTCTGAAAAATACAAAATGCAAAGAGAAAAAGGAGAGATAGTATAAAAGGAAGTAGAAGACAAGAAAGAAGAAAGGGATGGACGAAACAGATAACAAACAAAAAGAAAAAGAGAGTGCATGTCATAAAACTGACAACCATAAGACATACCTAGGGGAAGAATATCCATGTGAGCATAGGGTGTGCGGGAAACCACGATAGACAAGACGAACATGGGGGAACTCCAGAAGGTCATAACATCAGGGAAGTACATCATGGTATGGAGAGATGCTGTAAAGGAAAGAAAATATTAATCAAAGGAGATAGATATAAAAAACAACATATGAGCCAACAATCTATAGGAGTAGCGAAGAGCAGACAACGTCTTAGTTATTCCATCAAATCTTCTCTACATTGATGAAGAAAAGATTTTAATTTTACAGGATCATCGTATGTTGTTGTGTTATCCTTACAGGTTACTTTGAAAGGCAACGGTGAAGTAGGAAATGTCAATTATTAATAGCTCTGAGAAAAGATCTAGAAATTGTGTACATCTGTTTGCTGTAATCTTTGTAAGGTCCTGAGAGAAAAAAGGTTTATGTGTGGACCATGTTATTTGCTTCTTCACTTTTGCAGCATTGAAATCTTTTAAGAGGTCATTGTGTTCCAAAATCAAGATGATTATACATCTGGACTTAGAAGCAGATCTGGGACCCAATCTACGAGCACACTGGATATTGAGCAAAGTAGAGGAAGGAAGATCCAGAACATTTGGAATTAATACTTTGAAAAATTGTAGAGTGACACTACCTTCCACATTTTCCGGTTAACCATCAATTCTGAGATTATTTCTACGGTTTTTATTTTCAAAATTTTCAGTATGTCTTTTCAAGGTGCTTATTTCCACTTGCATCTTGTGTTTTGTGGAAGCAGAGTCTTGAATATCACTGACCCGTTGCTCTAAATCAGAGATATGCCTGTCCTTAAAGGACCATTTATCCTCAGAGTTGTGGAGTGTCTTATTAGTTTCCTCTGTGAAAGGTTTAAATGCTTGTATTTCTTCTAGTATTAGTTCCATAGATATGGGAGACAGTTTTACTGGCTAAGGAGGGTCTTTCTTTGGGCATTTGTTTAAAGAAGAAGGCAAAGATTTGGCAGACATTTGAGTTGTAGGAATCACCACAGGTGCTGGGTCTGCCATCCTGAATTGCGCTTCCGCCATGAATAATGTAGACTTGTTTCTTGAAGATAAAAAGCGGCAACACTTTTGTGAGAAGGCAGGAGAAGAGATCTGCGAAGGCATTCAGTGACGCACTCTCCCCATAAAATGAGTGGCCCATCTAGATTTGGGCACAAGTGATCCACTAAAAATGGTATTACGCAAGGAGGAAGATACGAGTATAAAGTACACTGCAAAATCAGAATACAATATTACATCACCTGTCACAATACTTTGAGATCAAATTTCTATACTGAGACATCTATACAGTCTATTTTTAGCATGTGCCACCTCATGCAAATATATTATGACGTAAGAAAGTTAATGCAAATTAAAGACAGAGCATTACTGCACATCATAAAATATTAACCTTCAAAAGACCTGTTTCTCACAAAGTCACTCAGATGGCATGAGGAGATAATAAGAGAACATTGTAGGAGTGAAGATGACCTAGTAGATAGGATCCCTGTAAGGAAGGTCGAAAGACTCGGGTTCCTTTGCATAGTATTAATAGATTAATAGCTCAGCAAATGGGTGACGTGCCATGGAATTCAAAGAAGTCAGAGTTAGTCAATTGCTAGATTATTTTGCCAACCTAAGGAACCAAAATCTGGGTGCTCTCTGAAGTAAGATTCTAATGATGCATAACATAGCAGGAAAAACATAAAATAGCGGGCATTTGTAGGAACAACAAATTATAGCTCCAGGGATTCCACAAACAAGAAGAATAACCAGTTTCCAGGAAAGCAAGGCATCCACTTGCCTCTCTCATGGTGGCAAACAAGTGATTACTGAGGGCGAAACAGCGCAACTTGAGAATGTTATACAGCACGATGTAGTCAACACAAAATGGCAGCCATCATGTGGAGAAACAGCGCACAGCTCCAAAATCACCAAAAACAAGCCAAAACGGCAAACAATGATCTCAAATGCTCATCGTTGTTATCCAGAGGCCAGGTCCTGCCTCACTGTCAAGAAATTGAGGGGCTCTCCGTCAAAAACAAGTGGTTGCCGGGACCATCGGCACAGAGCTTTGCAGCTATGCAGAAATCTTGTTAGGCATCCAAGCCACGCCCCCACTGTTTTATTTTAATGTTATGCAAATTAATATTGTAAAATGTATATATTCATTTTGTCACATTAGCATGTTTTCTGAATAATAGTTTATACTTATTTAAATGTATATATACATTTTATTGAATGTAAAAATTATTATTTTATAGTAAATATTAAAATAATTTAAATCATAGAAAATGTGGTAACATTTAAAATATATCAAAAATAAAATGAATGATGTAAAATATTTGTAAAAGTATTTTTGGAAATTATGTTTAATATTTTTTATATTTATATTTTTTTACTTTTGAAATATTTGTAAGGAGTTTTTTAAATGTAGAAAATTATAATCTCATTGTAAATAAATTCCAAGAAAATGTTAAAATTATTTTTACATTTGTTTTAAAATATTTTTTTAATATTGTCTGATTACATTGTGAAAAGAGAATAAATATGTATTATGATGTATACCTTGATATTTTGTATTATAGTTAT
Source organism: Calotriton arnoldi (assembly GCA_963921515.1). NCBI lineage: Eukaryota > Metazoa > Chordata > Amphibia > Caudata > Salamandridae > Calotriton > Calotriton arnoldi. Next base: position 204,088 of record CAWUFW010014544.1, read on the forward strand.
ATTTTATAGGTCAGTTTTTTAGAAACATTTTAAACAAAATATTAATAACGATTTTTTTATAGGTTTCTTTTTGGAAGAAGTTTTTTTGTTGGGAATATATTTTCTAGAATGTATTCATTTTAATGCTAAAAATATTTTTTATATTAAGGCCCTCATTATGATGTCGGGTAAAAAGCCATCCAACAGCTCGTCGGAGGCTTTTCGCCCGACATCATAGGTTTCCATCGGACTGCCATATTATGATACTGCCGGTTGGAGGGAAACCCACGGGGGAATTCCGGTCTGCTTCCAACGGGCTCACGGAGCCCATCGGGTGGCAGGTGGAATTGTGATTGCAACATGGTAGTGAAGCCAGCCTCGGCTCCACCATCGGGATTGCAATGTCACTTTCCGCCTGCCCTTTCATGGTGGTCCGCCCACCATGAAAAGGCAGGCGGAAAGTGACTTTGGGGGCCCCTAGCAGGGCCCCCCTGGCCCTCCTCTATGAGGCCTCGGGGGATCCTATGGTGCCCCCTAAACATCCCTGCACCATGTGGCAGGCACCGCATAGTGCCTGCCGCACGGTGCAGAGATGTTTAGAAAAATCAATTTTTCTATTGCAGCTTGTGCTGTGGCCCTTTTCCAGCCGCTGCACAAGCTGCAATAGAAAAATGGATGTTTCCGACAGCCCAATCCTAATACTGCGGGTGGAACCGCCGACTAATAGTCGGGCGGATTCCATCGCGCTATGGTGTTGGCACACCGTAATAGTGCCCAAAAATCGAAAACTAGTTTCATATTTTTTCAACCTTTGATTGTTTTCATTTTTGGAGTATGAATATTTTATGTTATGTTTAAAAGTTTAGGAATATTAGTAAATATTAATAAAAATATTCATTATTAATAGAGATTAACACATTATTTTATAGGTTAATGTTTCATTATAAATATGCAGGTTTTTAGTTTGGATTATTGTGCTTTTTAAGTAATTTTTATTTTATAGATCACAAAATATGTGTGAGAATAGAGCACTGATTGTGTATATGAAATTCTTAGTGTCCAGCACCTTACATAAAATATTTTAGATTGTATTGGAAATAGTAAATGTCACCCCTTTAGTGTCCAACACCTTCCCCAAATTGGTGTATATTGGAATGGGAATAGTAAGTGGCCCCCCTTCAGTGTCCAACACCTACCCCAAGTTGGTTTAGATTGGAGCGGGAATACTAAATGTCACCCCTTAAGGTTTCAACACCTTCCCCAAATTGTTTTACATTGGAGTGGGAACAGTAAATGTCAACACTTTAATGCCCAACACTTTCTTCAAAATGGTTTACGTACTCTGATTATTTAATGTAACCATTTTATTGTGAAGTACTTTTTTAAATTCCACTTCTATGTAGTAGGAGTAATTTATGCCATTCAATTAATATTGTTGGTGTTTAGAAAGATAATTGAAAAAGTCATTGTATATTTGTAAAAAATAGCTTTATTATTTACATATTATTATAAAAAAGATATGTAACACATTTTTCAATATTAATTTATATATTCAAAGTTTATTTAATGTATATTTTTATATTTGTAAACATATATTTCTAGTTTAAAAATTATATATTCATCAATAAAACAATTGTTAATACATTTTTATTATTAAACAATGTAAATCATATGTAAATAATATTGTACGTTGTACATTTTTCAAGTTTTTTTCTATTGTTTAATATATATATATATATATATATATTATCTACTGGCGGTCGCCAGTAGATAGTTATAGTTAGAACCTATTTTCCATAGGAAATCCACGACATTCTATTTGAAATAACTCTCTTGCCGGTTGACGTATCTTCGCAAAATTTTCAAACTTTGTGGGGCGCTCCGGTCCGCTCCTACCCTGAAAGTCTCGGGGATTCGTCAAGCGGGGGCCGAGAAAAAGGGGGTCCCAAAACACGTTTTCCCCATTCATTTTTCCATAGGAAACTTTAGACACGGCTACAGCTCGAACTGCTGAACGGAATTACACCAAATTTGGCAAAGAGGTAGTTCTTGGTTCAGAAAGAACCCTTTTGTTAAATGGTGTAAATCCGTTCAGTAGTTGCTGAGAAAATCAAAAGTAAAAGTACATATATATCTATGGCCGCGTCGGATTCGCGCACCCTCCCGATCACGAGCTGCATGCTAATTGGCTGTCAACACTCCAAATCAGGAAGTGTTGGCAGCCATTTTGTCCCTCGGTAGAACCGAGGGACAGAAACAAGTGCGCAAAGCGCACAAAGGGGGCAGGGTAGAAACACCCTGACCCCTAGGTCTGCTCAGGGGTCCCACAAGGACCCCCTGGGCAAAAATTTTTTTTTTTTTATTAAATCGGCTCAGGGTGCGCGAATCCTGCCAAAAAAAAATCGAAGCGCGGTCTCCCGCGCTTCGATTGCATTTTCCCCCGGGTGGCCCAAGTCCCGGGGGCATGGTGGAGGGTGTTCAATTTATGTATGGGGGCCTCAAGGGCCCCCAAGCCCCGGGGACCGCCACCCCCGGGGCTTTCTTTTACAAATGGTGCGGGAGGGCTCTGAGCCCTCCCGCAGCCCCGGGACCACCACCTCCCCGGGCTTCTTTTTTAATTAAAGACCTGTGTGGGGGCTCCAGCCCCCCACACACCCCGGGACCGCCACCTCCCGGGGCACTAAACATTTAAATATGGGGGTCCGTTACGGACCTCAAGCCCCGGGACCACCACCTCCCCGGGGCTGTGCACTGAATGGGAGGGGGCCGCGCGGCCCCCTCCTGGAGCCCTTGATGGCCCTGGGGACCGCCACCCCCAGGGCCGGCTCCTGCAGTGTCCCGGGGTGCCTACCCCGGGACACTGCTGTTTGCTATGACAGGACGGAGCCTCGCGGCTCCCGTCCTGTCATAGCAAACTTGGTTTGCATTTTGAAAGAGAGAGTAGGAAACCTGCTCTCTCTTTCAAAATGCAACCAATTGCTTTTCCACATGGGGAGCAGCATGTTAGCTGCTCCCCATGTGGAAAGCAATGCCGGCTTCCGCAGGAGGCGGGGAGCCGGCTGGGACTGTGGGGGATTGGGGACCCCCCACAGTCTCCAACGTGAGGCCAGGCCCCGGGGATGGGGTCCCGGGGCCATAGTGGCCCGGGAGGGGGCCACGCAGCCCCCTCCCCAAAGTTTAAAAAAAATAAATAAAAAAAAAATAAGGTCAAGGCCGGCCCCGGGGATGGGGTCCCCGGGGCCTTAAATGGCCTGAGGAGGGGGCCACGCAGCCCCTCCAAATAAAAATATAAAAATCGAGGCCATGCCCGGGGATGGGGTCCCGGGGCCAATACAGGCCCAGGGAAGGGGGGCCACGCGGCCCCTTCCCGTTTTTTTTTTTTAATTTTAATTAAAAAAAGGGAGTAAGGCCCTGGGGGATGGGGTCCCCAGGGCCTAAAAATAGAAAAAAGGAAGGGGGCCACACAGCCCCCCTTCAGGGGAAAAAAACAAAACAAAAAAAAACGATCGGGCCCGCAGGCCCCGCCCCTTCCTTCACCACTCTGCAAACGCGCCCCTGGCGCGTTTGCAGATGGGGAAGTAATTCCCCTTCAATACTGGGGGTCCCTGGGGCCAACTAGCCCACCAGGAACCTCCAGTATGCGCCAGGGAGCTGCCTTGCAGAGAGGTGTACAGAGGCCACGCCCCTTTACACCTCTCTGCAACGCAGCTCTGTGGCGCTTAATGGAGGTAGCTGGTGGGCTAGTTGCACCCCAGGGACCCTCAGGATTCAAGGGAGTTAATCCCCGACTTAAAACGCGCCACGGGGCGCGTTTGCACAGTGGTGAAGGGAGGGGCGGGGCTTCAGGTGACATGTGTGCAAACAGGCCCCGTGGCGCGTTTTAAGATGGGGAATTAAATCCCCTTCAATCCTGAGGGTCCCTGGGGCCAACTAGCCCAACAGGTACATCCAGAAAGCGCCACAGAGCTGCGTTGCAGAGAGGTGTAAAAGGGGTGTGGCCTCTCTACACATCTCTGCAACGCAGCCCCTGGCGCATACTGGAGGTTCCTGGTGGGCTAGTTGGCCCGTAGGGACCCTCATGATTCAAGGGGACTTAATCCCCCAACTTAAAACGCGCCACGGGGCGCGTTTGCACAGATGTCACCTCAGGCCCCGCCCCTCCCTTCACCATTGTGCAAATATTCCTCTAAAATCTGCCGAACTACGAATTCCGATTTACTCACCTGTTATCAGGAGAGACCTCAGTGCTGTATCTTTCAGCCCAGTACTGGTCCTGAAAAGTAATTTTAACCGTACTTAACAGTAACTTGAATTTCTTTCCATTGGCTAACATTGACTGGATTCACTTGGAAATTCTTCTAAGTGTGGAGTTTTGGAACTTTAAAATATTCCTCTAAAATCAGCCGAAATACGAATTCCGATTTACTCACCTGTTATCAGGAGAGACCTGAGTGCTGTATCTTTCAGCCCAGTACTGGTCCTGAAAAGTAATTTTAACCGTACTTACCAGTAACTTGAATTTCCTTCCATAGGCTAACATTGACTGGTTTCACTTGGAAATTCTTCTGTGTGTGGAGTTTTGGAACTTTAAAATATTCCTCTAAAATCAGCCGAAATACGAATTCCGATTTACTCACCTGTTATCAGGAGAGACCTCAGTGCTGCATCTTTCAGCCCAGTACTGATCCTCAAAAGTAATTTTAACCGTACTTACCAGTAACTTGAATTTCCTTCCATAGGATATCATTGCCTGCTTTTTGCTGAAAAAGTTTCTAAGTGTCGATTTTTGAAACATACAAATATTCCTCTAAAATCAGCCGAAATACGAATTCCGATTTACTCACCTGTTATAAGGAGAGACCTCAGTGCTGTATCTTTCAGCCCAGTACTGGTCCTGAAAAGTAATTTTAACCGTACTTACCAGTAACTTATATTTTCTTCCATAGGAATCCATTGTCTGGTTTTCAGCAGAAAAGTTTCAAAGTGTCGATTTTCACAAACTACAAATATTCCTTAAAAATCGCCTGTATGACTTAAACGCATTCTTTCAACTGTTTACAGGAGATGCACCAGTGCTGGATCCAGGATCCAACACTGAGTAAGAAAAAGTAATGATAACAGTTTTTACCTGCTAAGTGAATTTCCTTCCATAGGATAACATTGGTGATTCTATGAGAAAAAGTTTCTAAGTGTCAACTTTTAAAATACAATAATATTCCTTAAAAATCACGACTGTAACCAAAACGCTTTTACTCAACTGTTTACAGGAGATGTAACAGGACTGAATCTAGGATCCAGTCCTGTGGTTAGAAAAGTAATCCATAAAGTAACTAATTGCATTTAACTAGAAATTCACATTGAGCTGAATGTTGCATTGTGTTTGAAAATGTGTTGCCCATTGCAACAACTGTAACTACTGTACTTAAAAGTCTATTGCCTATGTGCAAAGTATTTAAACTAAAGTAATTCATTCTGAGAAAGTATTTTTTGTAATGTAATGTATAATGTAATTACAATGTAATTTAAAAATAAAATATGTAAAAAATAATTGTTTCTAAAAATGTAGTAAATCAGTATGAAAAAAATTAATATAACAATTAATACATTTAAAAATTGTCATTTACAAAACCTTTGAAATTCACTGAAAAAACCGTAGGTTTCAGACATGTTATAGTTAGGAATTAGCATTTAAAAAACCTTTGAAATTCACTGAAAAAACCATAGGTTTCAGATATGTTATAGTTAGAAATTAGCATTTAAAAAACCTTTGAAATTCACTGAAAAAACCATAGGTTTTAGGGACAGTTATAGTTAGTTGGACATTTCACTCGTACAAAACCATAGAAATTCCCCCGTTATAGTTAGTTCAGGTAACTATAACTCGCGCCCGCAATGCACTGCTGATGACGTCACATATTACATCACTCATGACATGGTCAGTGACTGTAAGTATAAGTGACTGTACAGGTGAGTGAGTGGATGTGTGTGTGTAGACCTAAGAATCAGTGAGTGGGTATGTAGTTTTTGGTGTTGGAGTGTCTATGGTTTTGAGAATGGCAGTCTGTAATTTAGAGTGGGTGTATCAAAACTTATATTAGGGTGTGAGAAGATGCATTAAATTCTCACATGGATGATGTCATCAGTGATGTCATCAGTGATGTCATTTGAGATGTCATCAGTGATGTCATCAGTGATGTCACTGACCATGTCATGAGTGATGTAATATGTGACGTCATCAGCAGTGCATTGCGGGGCGCGAGTTATAGTTACATGAACTAACTATAACGGGGGAATTTCTATGGTTTTGTACGAGTAAAATGTCCAACTAACTATAACTGTCCCTAAAACCTATGGTTTTTTCAGTGAATATATATATATATATATATATATATATATATATATATATATATATCTCATATTTGTAACGTAATTTTTCCATATGTTTTTTCTGTATATATAATAAATTAGCATTTTTTATACTAATGTTTGATTTATGGTTTACAATGTTATAACATTGTTTACACCATTGTTTTACGTGTCATATTTCATCCATTTTTTAATCCATTTATTCAACATTTTTTACTTATTTTCTCATTCATTTCTTTGGAGAGATAATCTTTCTTTAGTTTCAGTTAGCAGCCATTTTTATTACCGCTACCTTTTATTTTGCAGTCTATGTGAGTAATTTTTAGTCTACTTTCCGGGATCCAGGTCATGGTAATGTGTTGCTTTTAGTGGGAACAGGTAAGTCCCTTTTAAATGTTTTTTTAAAGGGTTTTTGTCTAGGGGGATCTAGGGGGAGGTCTACAGGCTAGTTATGGTGTTGTTTGTAGGCTTTTTGTACATTAAATTGCATAAATTGTAGTGTTTTTTCCCAAATGTGTTAGTTTGGGTTTTTGTACACTGTTTTAGTAAAGTATTTATATGGTATGTTATATTGTGCTATGTTGCTTGCTTTATGATGAATAAGAGTAATTTATATATTCTTTTGAAAATGTAAAGGGCCGGGTTCACAAAGGTTAAGTTAGACCAAAAGTCTAACTTAGATCAAAAGTCTAACTCTACCTTGATGAATTCGGTAAATTAGTAAAGTTAGACCAAAGGTTTAACTTAGACCAAAAGTTTCACTTTACTACTTTTCGGTATTCACAAAAGTAAGTTAGACTTTTGGTCAAAGTTAGACTTTTTGTGTAACTTTATCTTTGTGAATCAGCACCTTAGACTTGAGGTATAAACTTAGGGACCAATTTACAAAGGTAAAGTTAGATTAAAAGTCTAACTTGACTACTTTTCGGTATTCACAAAGGTAAGGTACAACAAGTAAAGTTAAACTTTTTGTCTAAGTGAGACTTTTGGTCTAACTTTACCTTTGTAGATTGAGCCCACTGTGTTTTTGCGGGTGGATTTTCTATTTTACTTTGCAAGTTTTTCTCTACAGACGTGTCCTATGGACATTTGGATTTACATTTTTTTTTTTAACGATCTCTTGTAGTTTATAATAAACCAATATTTTTAACATTAATTTCCTTGATTCGGGTTTCCAGGAGTGTTTCTTTTTAATATTTTATATGGTTCCTAGATATTTTGGATAAATAATTTATATATTATTTTATCATAGCAGTCATATTTAAGACAGGATTTTTTTAAAATGTTTTAACTGATGTAATTAAATATTATATTGCCATGTTGGTTAAGGTTATGATATAGGTTTCAGGAGTTTTGTATATATTTTATAATATGCCTTTGGCTGTTATTGCTAAGTAATCTACTTCTATGTTGTTTATGAAGAGTTTGACTTTAAATTGTAGCGTTTTGTACATTATTTTGGTTTGTTTGCTAAGCTTAGGTGCAATTTGGGTTACAGATTGCTCCATTCATAGTTGTTGGCAGCTTTGTTCTTTTTGTAATGCTTCTATAAATTTATAGAGCGTAGGTTGTGTTGTGCCTATTGTGGTTTGAAAGACATTTTGCCATCCTTCCACTGCCTTTTTTGTTTTGGCTTCCTGTGCCAAGGCGCTGCCATGGACGATCCACCATGGTATTTGGAATTTGGGTTGGTGTCCGGAGCAATGTAGTCTGCCAACCTAAGTATCTTCAAAATAATCCATTAGGGGTCTTAGTTTGTGTTTATTTTGTTGATAGAAAGGGCTTTCTATTAGTAAAATGTAGTGTTTAGCTACCTCTATGACAAGGACATAAGCTAGTGCTATCATTTTCTTTTTATTTCAAAGGCAAATTGACTGCAGCATATTCTACACTTAGTGCAGTTTGATGGAGGTGTCTCCATATGCTTTAATTGAAATGGTAGTAACAGCCTTGTATGACTGTGTGGGGGGTAATTTTTTTAATGTTTTGAATCGTGGCTTGTTTAAAGTCTATGACTATTGTTTGGGGGTAATAATTGTTTGTTTTATGTTTTATTCACCATGTATGGTGTATATCTGAATGAATGGTTTTTGGGATACATTGTGAAGGTTCCATACATCATCCTGGTTTGACAATGGCTTAGCTTTAGCAAGTTATCTGCTTTAGAAAATATTAGGATTTGTCTATCATTGTTTAGAATGTCATATGACAGGAAAATGACTTCATTATGTGCAATTTTTAAGTGTTCGGGGGTTTCTATATCTTGGTATCTTCTATGGGCAGGAGGAGTATAGCCGGTGGCTTTTATAGTTCGTGCAATTAAACGTTTTAAAGTGAGTATAGGTGGTAGTTGGCCTCTGGTGATGTTCGGTGACTTTAGGGAGTATGGGCAAGATTATGAGTTTTGGCGGTGCGGAGGAGGGCGGCACACCACCCCCATGCTCCCACACCACCAAAACTCACCACCGCTTGCCAGATTACAAGTATTTTTGTAGTCTGATGGGCGGGTGGCATGGCAGTCCCATGGCGGTGCAGTTTAAAGGCTCATAGTGAGCCTTAAACTGCACCGCCGCGGGACCGCCAGTACAAGTTCTTGCACAGAAAGGAATGCACCATGTTGTGCATTCCTTCCCGTGCAGGAACTGGGGGTGCAAAACTACAGGGGGCACAAAATGTGCCCCCCTGCATGTACCCCTGTGCACAGGGGCAAGAGGGGGCCCTACTCTTTCCTCTCCACCAGCAGTTTCATGGAGGAAGAACATCCATGAGACCGTCGGCGATGAGAAGCATATTGCGGCCCTTGACCACCACGCTACCGCCAGGGATCTCTGGTTGTGGCTGTGCAATGGTAGACCACCACCACCATGCCACCTTGAGTCTGGTAGTCCGTGGACTTGCAAACTCTTAACCAGGCCCTAAATCTTTTAGGATTTTGGTTGTGGGCTCCTGGGAGCTAGTGCATGCCTCTTATATCCTGCAATACCTCCCTTACTTCTACTTCTGTCATATTTGGGGTGTGGTTGTGCTCCCTTACATTAATTACACCATCATCTTTTGTAGTGGCCCTCTAATTAAATGCATTAGAATAATATTTGGCACATTTTCCATTGACATACTTTCCTGGTTGTAGGTGTAGTCCATGTGACTTAGTAATACTTTCCTTTCTGCTGTATCTTGCACTTTCTTCCATTGTGTCTGAAGGTAGTGTAATAATATAAATAATGTCAGTTGTAAAATGTTTAAATGTTTGCTAGTTATATATAAAATGATGCCACTGCTTTTAATATTTATACTTACATGTATGTTCTTGTTAGATGTTTTACACTTTTTTGCAGCTTGTCCATTGGGTGCATTGTAATGTGGTGCATTGGGTGCATTGTAATGTGGTGCAGGTGCTTTGTTTTTTGTTGGAAAAAATAAAGAGTGTCAGTTTCATTTGAAATGTTTATTTGTTGGTAGTTTGTAGAGGTTGAGATTGTTAGATTTAATTTTAATCATTTTTAAGGTGAGTTTGTATTTTATAATAATTTATAAATACTCACGATTTTTTTATGGTTTGTTATTGGTGTTCTTTTTTCACAGGTTAGCACAAGTTGTAGTATAATATTTACATGCAAAGAGATTGAAGTTGGAGAGTGTTTTGTTAATCATTTGCTATTTTGCAAGTTTGGTTTTAATTAAAAGTAAGTTTTAGTTTAAATATGAGTATTGCTTACTTTGCAAGGTAATTGTCGAGATGAATATATTTCTATTTTAAGGGTGTGGTCAGAAAATTCGGCAGAGTTTCCCTGTCTTGCAGCTTTTGTCATTTTTGCAGTGTTAAGTTGATAAAATTTGTGTGCCTTTTATATTGTTGATTCAATAGTTTATGTGATTTCATTAGTTAAGTTTATTTATAGTTTGTTTTTATTGGTTAGTTAAGATTTAGTTTGACTTTTTTATCAGTAAAGTCTTTCTATAATAAATGCTAATTTAGATTTTATTTATAATGTTTAAAATGTAGTTTGATAGTTGTTCAGCACATCTGAAAAAATTATGGTAAAAAAATGTGTATATTTATACGCCGATTTTGGCCCTAGGAACCCCACCCTCTGGACCCGAATTATATTTTAAGGGGAGGGGCGCATGGCCCCCCTGCCCAAGCTGCTTTTGGCCCAGGTAACACCATCCCTGAGGATCCGAAGTGTTATTTAGGGGAGGGTGCAAACGGCCCTCCTCTCCAGGCTGTAATTGGCCCCAGGCTCCAATCCCCTTGGGCCCAAAGTGTTTTTAAGGGGAGTGGGGCTACAAGGCCCTTCTCCCCAAGAATCTAAAGGCTCCAGGGACCTCATTCCTCAGGGCTGCTAAACTAATTAAAGGGGAGGGTGGCCAAGCTGCCCCCTCCCTTAGCCATTAATGGCCCTGGAGACCCCATCCCCAGGGGTCGGCTAACTTGCTGTGTCCCGGGAAGCCCATCCCTTGGACACAGCAGTTTCTCTGTCCGCACCGGCAGGGAAAATTGTGTTTGCTCCCACCTGGCGGGAGCATTTTCAAAACTCCCGCCAAACGGAAGCAAACACCAAGTCTGCTCCCAGCTGGTGGGTGCTTTAAAAATGCTACCACCAACTGGGGGCAGACTTGAGATTGTTTTCTTTACCAGCACTGATGCGGTCTGGGAAACAGATCAAAATATTTCTCTCGCCCGGAAGGAGCAGCATAAGTAGCTGCTTCCTCCGGGCGGGAGCAATGCCGGCTCCAGTAGCATGCCAGCATTGTGGCCAAACCCCCAACGTGCATGGCCATGTGTAGCATGGGGTTAGCTGCCTTTGGGGGCGTTGACTTCATGCGGGGCTTGGCCACAGCCAAAGACCGTGCACAGTGTAGGGTTGGCTGCATGTGGTGGTTGTGGCCAGGCCCTGCGGCCAACCCCCCACCACACATGGCCAAAGGGCGTGCACGGCAGATGGGTGAATTTATGTATGGTAATTAAATATTACTTTATGATTAAACAAAACTAGAAATTCACTGAAAAATCCAAAGGTTAAAGTACGTTATAGTTAGGTGAAATGTTCAGTAACAACGTAACATTTTGTACTCTAAAAACCACTGAAATTCACCAATAATATACATAGTTATTTCAAGTAACTATAATTTGTTCCCTAAGGCAACTATAACTCACACTCTCGCTATGCACTGCCAATTACTCTACATAACACATCACTCCTGACATCTACTACGACACCATTGATAATGTCACTATAACATTTGCAGTGAAATTATTGATGAGTAAGCTGCGCATTGTGGGGCACGAGTTATAGCCACCTTAGGGCACGAGTTATAGTTACTTGAGATAAGTATAACTATAACTGGTGAATTTCAGTGGTTTTTAGAGTTTAAAACCTTGCCAAATCTTGTTTCCTAACCTGATGCAAGCAGTCAGTCCTAAGAAGCAAAATTGAGAAAAAAGTGGGTGTGTGGGAAGAGGGCTGTAGTGCTACAGCCAGAGCTGTTTACTCCGGAACTGGGGAACCAGGTTCGAATCTTGGCGTCAGCTCAATATTCTGTGATTCTGGGCAAATCAATTAATCTCCCCAATGCCTCAAAAGAAATGCATGTGAACCTGTGTAATGTACCTGGTGCTCATGTAAAATGCCAATACCTTCAGGTCGGGTTGAGTTTGCGCTATTTTGAATGCTGGGGTTAACACTCAGAGGTCGAATCCATGTTCTGCTGATGAATCTCAATATACCGAAACCACAGGAGAGCACACTTGTGTGTGCAAAGGAATGTCAGTCAAGTTCAATTTGTAAGCAGAAGCCTGAGAATTTGACCACTGCATGGTCTAAAAAAACAGTAGACGTTTCATGTCGAGTATGACCCCAATGTCATTTCTGTGCTATTTCAGCTGCACTACTCATATCGATGGTCCAAATTGTAAAAACACTCTAAGGAAGTAGTTCTTAGCTTTTATTATTTTCACATAATTTAAGCGGCCCCAGAGGCAGTTAAAACATATTTTGTCTGGGCAACGGCTAATGAATTGGAGACAGAATTGCTCCCAAAGCTGTGATTCAATTATTAGACACCCTCTGACGTTCTCAGGAACACCAGATTATGTTTCTTTGTCTACATGAAAACCTGATTCCCAAGAAACTGAAGGAGGTCATAAACATTAGGTTTTGATCCAAGAATTGAAAAGGAGCTTTTGCAAGTGTATTTGGCACATATAATCATCACATTAGACTAAGATAATTTGATAGCCAATAGTTTCTCTGTATAATAATTCTGGAATTCATCCAGCACAGTACTGAATGTGGTTTTCAGTGCCAGCCATCAGTACAACCCCAGTGCGGGGCTTGGCATGCCAGCCAAGATGGTGTACGGACTCTAGAGAGGCTCCTCATCTCGGCCCCATTATCCTATTTACACAATCTACCCACGGTGCCATCCGATCCCAAAAAGGGCTCACCCTACAGCAGGCAACTGTGAGCTGCTGTGATGTAAGCCATCAAGTGAAGAAGAGCAGCCTGAAGGGGGAAATGGGCCTGAGGCCGGACCCGCATGGTGAGCAGGCCCGGAGCCTACTGATAGCAGCGAGAGGCCGCCGCTCCGCAGGGTGGATGCTGGGCTGAGCCAGCAAATACCAGTGCCCCAACCAAAAAGCGGATGAGCTGTCTGGGGAATGGCAGCAGTAGTGGGATGCTGGCACAGGAGACCCTGAAGGCAATGTCGACTCTGGTGCTGTGACTGAAGACTGGAAGTGACAACTGCGGTGGCTGGAGAGGACGTGGGAGACCAAGTGAGGGCTGGATCGGCTGAAGTGCTATCCACTATGAGTGTGAGCACCTCGGCCTGCACTGGCGACTGGGTGCAGGGAGTGGTGAAGATGACAGCAGTGAGCCGGCTGCCCTGACCTGGAACCCAGTGGAGGCGGAGGTGCCCACGCGTGGAGGTAGGAGAGGCTCCGGGGACACATCGGGCATGAGCAAGCCAGCGCATTTGAACAAGAAAGCTGTGCCATGTGCAGTCAGGGAGGGAAAACGGAGATCGAGCAAGGGCAGGACTAACTGCAGCACTCACCGCAAAGAATACAAGCACCTTGGCCTGCACGAACATTGCTGGACACTGATGGATGGGCCTGTGAGCTGTGACTGCGCTGCGCTGGCAACTGTGTGAAGAGCACAGCAAAGATGATAGTGGGGAACTGGCTGCCCCGACCTGCCATCCGGTGAAGACGGAGGTGACCACGCTGGATGGTGAGAGAGGCTCAGGGGATACATTGGGCCTGAGCAGGCTGGTGCGTCAAGATGAGCGAGCTGTGCCCGGTGCACTTGCAAAGGCCGCACTGTGCTGCTGAGGCTGGGCGGCGACAGACGGACACGGCGGTGCCCGTGTTATCAGGTCCGATGATGCTGAGTCTGAGGGGATCCCTGCAGACAGCGCATGCAAAACACCAGGACCACGCCAGACTGGAGAGCAGGTGAGGAGGAGGGAGATGGAATGCAACTGGTGGGGCTCAGGGGTCATATCGGGCCCAGGCCCAACATCTACAGACTTGTTGCTGAACACATCCACGCCCCAGCGAATACACATAATCCAGGGGGCCCATGGCTGCTGTTGTCACACATCATTTCTGGTATGGACGGTGGTGAGAACTAGTGGACCGGGGTTGGATCGGGCCCAGCCCACACGGCAAATGAATCCTAACTCCTTGCCCATGCCAGAGCGCCACAGGGGGTGACCGCAGAGATGACCCCCCTCGCCTATCCAAAGCAGTGGCACCTACCGAAAGGGATCCAACACAAGTGGTACCTGGCAGGGGGTGTATGATTTGGTGTATACCTGGGTGGAACCTGAGGGCCCGGGCGAAGCGAGATCCAGTGAGATACAGCAGCCAGTAGCGCTTGCCCCCCTTGAAACCTAGATGCCTGGTGCAGCAATTGGCTGCCTACGGACGAGGACAACGCCAGCACCTTCACAGCCCACCTAGACACTGTCCTTCAAACGGTTCAGAAGCTGTGAACCTCCCTGGAACAACACGTGCCTCCCTTGAAGACCGCATTGACAAAATAATGGGGGACTTCACTCTACGTTAAATCAAGGGGGAGGGAGAAAGAAGGAACTGTGATCCATTCAGCTTCCTTATTCGTAAATTAGATATCAAAATGAGAATGGATCACTTGACCTGAGTAACCAGGGTTTTATGAAATTCGTGCAGTGTACCGATAAAAAACCCTCATTCACGTACAAAAGTCGGAAAAGCAGTATATCTTGATTATCCGCCCTGCTCTTAAAAACGTGACAGCATCATCATAGGGTTAGTTTTTGTATGCTTCCTCCATCCGGAGGAAAACCACTGGTTATTGCAGTAGTGATCAAAGAAAGGTGAAAGTGTTTTTAGTGAAGTGAATCTCAAAATGTTAAAAACTCGTAGACCCCGATTTGTAAAATTTAATCAATCTGGGTTCGAGATATATTAAAATCTGTGTCGTGCGTGGGAAGACTAGTTAGTGGTCTAACGCACTGTGAGTGTCCATAAAAAGGTCGACATGTTTCAGCCCCAGTGATTGCCCTTGTGGGTCAAGTGGGCTTTCTTCAGGACCTAAAAAAAGGAAAAGTGGTGGAGACCTTATTTTGTATGGGTCTCTATGTATCAGGGTGTATTGACCCGATTCTCATGCGGTCAAGTAGTACCTGTTCAGAGTAAAGGACTTCACTCTACTACATGCTGACCATCGCAAATTAGTCAACAAGTTGCACAAAGTAAAGCACGAATTGGCGGAGGTCTACCCTACTGCTCGGGCCACATCAACAGACGTGCATGACTTAATGGCGCAAGTACAGCTACCGGAACGATGAGCAGAGGACGCGGAAGGCCGCTCTTGACGGAATAACATCCGAGTAGAGGGGCTGCCCGAAGGAATAGAATGCGCAGATGCTGTTACATATAGTGAACAATGGTTATGAGACCTGCTGCCATCTGACGTGCTCTCGCCCCTCTTTACCGTTGAGAGGGCTCACCAAGTACCAGCAGGCCATCCGCCACCAGGAATAAGACCAAGGCCCTTTATCTTTCACCTCCTAAACTATAGTGATTGTGACAGTGTGCTTAGAGAGATACGCAAGCTGCAGGAGGTGAAGGTGGGGAATGCTGCAGTGCTCTTTTTCCCAGATTATGCCATGGGGGTGCAAAGGGAGAGGGGTTTGTTTTTGGCGGTCAAGCAACACCTGCGTTACCTGGACATCCGATACTCCCTCCTCTTCCCGTCTCACCTCCGAGTAATACATGATGGCAGCGCCCATTTCTTTGACACGGCAGAGGAGGCCGGGACCTGGCTGGAGTCTACTGGGCTTTGGACGACACGACCCGGACGACAGGAGCTTGCACAGGCTGGCACAGGGAGTGGGACCATCTGCAGAGGAAAGCGCAAAAGGGGTACACAACTGCCTCAGCAACCGCGCGCCGCCCCAAACCTGGAGCAGGTGATACAGGAAAGACGGCAGGCGCTGCAGGCGGCTGCAACAATGTGTGACCACACCAGCAGACAGGAACTGGACGCCTCATCTGAATGCTCCCTCAGCGAAGATAGCTCCTATGCAATATGGCCATCTGGTGAAGAGTTCAGGCGACCCCCGAGCGTAACCCCACTGATGGCTGACTAACTGATCTAACCTGCTGCAGTCTCTGAGGTCCGCAGGATGAGGGGTAATAGTTGGTGCGTGTTAAGAGTCCTTTTGGAGCAAGAGAAGGGAAGGCTCCATTGACTGAACATTGGAGAAATGCCTGAGCTGTTAGGCACATTACCTCATAATTGGACTCAAAACTGATGAAACGGCACCGTACGCTTGTCATTGTGACAACTTGGGGCATCAATGCACTAGCTTCACACCCCTCAATGGGCCCTAAGCTCTAGTAAGCTAGCGCGATCAGTCGGTAGATGCTGCAAGGCACAATTACCAGTTTGGGAGGATGCATGTTGTCACTCTGCTCTCATCTTGTTCATGATTTCATTGTTTTCTCCTCCCTTAGCTATGTTATTCCCGATAGTTCAAAAGTATGCTAGTTGACAGGTGTGGCCCCCACCTGCAAACTTTGGACAGGTAACACGGCTCGTTCCCATGTGCTGCAGCACCCGCACATGATTACATATCTAACACACACGATACATGACGACCACTAACATAATCACCTGGAATGTGAGGGGCATGCATATGCTCTCGCATCACTACACCACGTACTCCTACCTTAAGCGCAGATAGGCCTACATAGCGCTGCTACAAGAGACACACCTTACACTACCCGAGACTCGTAGGCTCCAACGCAGGTGGAGAGGTCAGGTGTTTGCCATTGGAATATTCCTCATATGCAAGAGGGGCACTTAGCTGGGTGAGACCAGGTGTTCCCTTTGCAGTGGAAGAGACAGAGGTAGACACAGAGGGCCTTTATGTGTTTGTAAGTGGGCGCCTTGCTGGGAGATGCTTATTACTCGGGAATGTTTACGCCTCCAATACAGATCAAGCAACCTTGTGACACGCGATATATCGGGCGTATCAGCTCGATGGAGAGCCCTCCCTTGGATCATAGGAGGGGACTTTAATGCAGTCCTTGACACAACACTAGATAGGTCCTTCCTGCCGCTCTCACACGCGGCAGCCACATCTAACGCCCGGGCTCTGAGAGACTGGCTGCAACACTGGCATTTAACCGATGTTTGGAGGGTGCGGAACCCTGCTGTAGGGTTATACTCTTTTTACTCCCCACCACACGGCCTCCATGTTCGCATAGACCGCTCTGTGGGATCAGCTGCCCTACTCCCCGGTTGCCAGCATGTAGAATGTCTGGAGCGGATGCACTCGGACGACAACCTCCAGCTCCTCCAGCTGGAGTGGGATGGCATTGGGCAAGGCAGGCATATATGGCGCCTCCAGCTGACGGCACTCGAGGATCCGCACTTTCGGGTGTCACTAGGCACCCCTATAAGTAACTTCTTCGAAACAAACACGGACTTGGTCGCTGACAAAGGGGTGGAATGAGAGGCGTTCAAAGTTGTGATTAGGGGACAATGCTTGGGTCTCAGCTGGGGCATCCGCAGGCAACTGGACAGGGACATCGTGCACCTTGAACACTCGCTCCTTCAGTTAGAGTCTGATGCAGTGGTGGACTCATTTCGTATGTGGCGGCTGGAAGAGGCGCGACAGGACCATGCTGAGGTATTAGAACGACTGCGATGCCTAAATTACGCTGCGCATTCCGCCCACACACATGCTGCAGCAGACGGCACAGGACGTTTGCTGGTATGGCTGATCAATCAGGAGCATGTGCGGCAGCCAATTCTTTCCCTGCGCTCACTGTTGGGACAGCTGCTTTATACTCAGTGGGAAATACACCGGGAGTTAGTTGCACACTGCACAACTGTATATGAGTCCATCATCGGGACTGAACTGGCTAAGATGGAGGCCTTCTTTTCTCCTCTCTCCCTGCATACCATTGCTCCGGCACAGCAAGCAGAGCTTGAACAACCAATCACAATTTTTGAAATCCGGGAGGCCATTAGAGCACTAGCCATGGGCAAAACACCCAGGCCGGACGAACTGCCGGCCAAGTAATATAAAGCGTATGCTCCTGTACTGGCTCCCCGCTTACTTGCACTTTATGAAACCTCACTAGTGGTGTCTATCCTTCCAGGCTCTCTTCGTGAGTCTCTGCTGGTCTCACTGCCCAAGCCGGACAGAGCCCCCAAACTGTTAGGTTCATATTGACAGCTGACACTCCTAAATACTGACTATAAAATCTTGGCCAAGATACTGGCAGACCTCTTGGCTCTCCTTGTGCCCCAACTGGTACATGCCGATCAAAACAGATTTGTACCATCCTGCAACACCTCCCTCAACCTGCTCCGCTTCTTCCGAGTGGCCAGGTATTCGGCACAGCATTGGCCTCACTCAGGGTGTCTGGTACTTGGCCTGGAGAAGGCGTTTGACACACTGGAATGGGAATTTTTATTCTCCACTCTACCCTGATACAGATTGGGAGCTCATTACCTCCCCCTTGTTCAGCTCTTGTACACCCTTCGCACTGCCAGAGTTAGGACAGGCCCTTTTGTGTCAGAGCCTGTGGCCATCAGCCGTGGCACTAGGCAGGGATGCCCACTATTTCCGTTATTGTTCTCGCTGGCCAGAGAGCCGCTGGTGGTAGCCCTTCGGGGGACGGGAGCTGACTGGGGGATCCCCCTAGGCGATGGAATGCATGCGATCTCCCTCTATGCTGATGACCTGCTTTTGTACATCAGGGATCTGAGGGATTTGTGTGAATTGGCGAGGACGGTTACTGACTTTACATCCCTCTCCGGACTCCAAGAGAACTGGGCAAAGTCCTGCCTGTACCGATTTTACCCGTCTAGCCCCAACCAGCGCTGGTTGTTAACAGTACATGCGTGCAGTGGCAGCCCTCTGTCTTTTGGTACTTAGGGATCATGATCTACCACCAGACGGCGGAACTGTTGGAGGGGAACCTCTTATGGTTAATTACTGCCCTCAAGCCGCAGATGCTGTTCTGGCGGAGCTTGCCCCTGTCCGTCATGGTCCGCATTGCACTGCATAAAATGGTGGTACTGCCCGGGTTATTGTACTTTTTCACTAATCTACCACTATACATTAGACCCCCCCATCTATTGCTCCTTTGAGAGTACCATGCAAGAGTTGATCTGGCATGGGTCACGGTGTCCGGTCGTGCTATCCAAACTGTACTTACCTACCGGCCAGGGGGGGCTTGCTGTACCCAATATAGAGCACTACTACCTGGCGGCGCAATAACAATGGGTGGCCAGGTGGGCCAGAGGCCTGAACCAGGAGACATGGCCACACACTTAGCGGTGTGGATGCACTCATCGATCCTTAGGCTGTTTCACCCTGGAAGGCGAGGCAACTGATACTGGAGGTGGCCCACAGATGCTTTCTCAATGCCTGCGCCTCATGGGCTCCACAGTCCCATATGCACCCGCATTGCCTCTGAAAAGCACGCCAAGGGGACAGCACGTCACCACCAGGGCGGAGCTCTATGCCTGAAAAGAGGCAGGGTTGCAGGCGCTAGGAGACCTCTACCAATATGGACAGTTGGCACCCTTTGATACCCTGACAGATGAAGATGGTTTACCGCAGGGTCAGTTCCTTCTTCACACCGCACTGATCACGGCATTATGGATGATGTGGGGAGACATATCACAGAAACCCACAATGCACCTCACCATCCAATACATACACGTGATGGGTACAGCAAGACACCTCACAAAATGGTTTTTCTGTCTCGCTGCGTTTGCACGCGGCACAGCCGCTAACACCCCTCAGGTGCCACTGGAAGGCAGATCTCCTCCTGCCCTGTACTGACCATGAGTGAGCGACTATATTGGAGGAACCCACATTTATCCCCATGAATGCCAGATTCTGCCTCATACAGTACTATATAGTACATAGAGCCTACTTGACACCGGCCAAAATAAATAGGTACCTTAAGCGCACTGATGCCCACTGCTCTAGATGTAATTTGATGGATGCGGACCTTGTCCGTATGCTGTGGAGCTGCACTGCCCTTGCTGCTTACTGGTTGAGTGTTGGCACTCGCCTGACTGACTGCACTGGAGTGCTCTTGGGAGGTGTGCCTCCTGGGTCTCTATCGTAGGTCCAAAAGGCACAAAGTAACATCCAGGTTCCTAGATTTGGGATTGCTTGCAGCTAAGCGCTTGATTAACAGGTGTTGGAAGCGGTCAAAGCCGCCGCCTGTGACGTCGTGGCTCAGCTCATTAACAAATTGGGTGCAAGCAGAGAGTGTTGCCTTGCACCGCAAAGACACCCTGGGAATCCGCAAACTCTCGATGGCGGCCGCATGGGATACAACCCTACAGGACATCCGCAGCAACTGGCAACCAGATGATGAACCCCATGTACCCACCACAGACCCTGATGCAGTGACTGCAGTAGCATGTTATGAAACATAGCGGGGACACTTAGTGGGCCCAGCGGACAGGTTACTAAGCTGTGGCCCATCCTCAAACTCCTTACATGTAACCAGAGAACACAACACTTGTTGAGAACAGTGACTATCATCATTGAGTGAAACTGTGGGTGGAGTGGAAGTATTGGGGAGCGACAGAGACCTGAGTTGGGCAAATGTTTACACTGTTCGTACCCTGACCCTACCTTCTCTCCCCCCTCCTCCCCTCCCACCCTTCCTCTTACCTCCCCTGGCAAGCCACACATAGTCATGACAGCTAACATAGAAAACATCTCCTCCCTACTGCATGTTACCCAGTAATAGGAGCTTCTGTGGCACCCAATCTGGGAAATACCAGATGCTATATAATATAATAATACTTGACCCGCTATGAGCCGAAACATGTATGTAACGAAATCTGATTTGTGTACTTGTATGATGCCTTTTCAAAATACAAAATCAATAAAAGAAATGTAAACATAAAAAATCAGTACAACCCCGTTAGAGCATGTATACGTTTTAGGTATTATGATGATGTGATGATCTGACCTGACTGTGATGTCACCTGGAATGGTAAGGGGAAGTTCTGTATTGGAAGGGCGAAAAGTTTTCAAGGGTTAATAAAGCAGTTAAGATCAGAGGTTCAGAGTAACATGTAGTAGAGTTAACGGGCTCTAATACATACGATAGAACCAGCTATTTATGTAAGCCTATTTCTTACAATTGCGACGAGCGGAAAGGACCCGCAAAGGAAACTCACAGGCTTTTGAAGAGTCAAGAAGCAGCAGCAGCTGATTGTGTCGCAGTCATCCAACGCTATTTGACAGCTGGAAGGTCTCAGAAGGTGAGGATTGACTGGCGACGTAAAGATTGCTACGCAGACAAAGGAAGAAGAGGTGAAGGGTGAGTGTCGGACACGATCAGTGTCGGACAGAAAACAGCTGTGTAATGTGCGCGCACAAACAAGCGTGAACGCAAGCGCAATTTTGAAGTCAGGCGGCAATCGTGTGGCACGTAAGAAGCAAGGAATTAAAACAATAAAGGAAGAAATGTGAAAAGAAAGTACATGCAAGTTGATAACTGGTGCCAGGAAGAGCACTAGAAGCGAGTGCAAATATAAAATATAAAATAATTATTCATGGAGAAAAGGCGGCAGCCATTTTAAAGTCAGGCACAACTTGAAGGCACACAAAAAAAGAGAAGAGGATCCTTAATAATGTGGAGGAATACAATAAAAAAGTGAAAAAGAAACAAAACAAAAGGAGAGTAATAAAGGAAAAGGGACTAAAATAATCATACAAAGAATTAATATATATACAGCAGTCATGTGAGTGGAAGATACAAACAGTGAAGCTACAGCAAATATGAATTCAGAAATATATAATGAAGAGGATATTGCTGGAAATGTCTCAAGCATGATTTTTAGGAGACCATTACCTTTTAATCTATCTGACCAAGAAAATGTTGTGCAAAGATGGGAAAACTGGAGGAGGAGATTTGAACATTTTCTGAAACCAACGTGTAAGAAATCTATTGATGAACAAGCGAAAGACTTGTTTCTCAATCTTGTGGGAGATGATGTAGAAGACTTAATAATTACATTCCCAGAGCAAGAGCGAGATACGTATAAAGGACTCATGAAATGTTTAAATGACAAGTTTGATCCTCACAGAAACCTAGATTTTGAAAGATAGAATTTAACATGGCTTATCAACAAGAAAACAAAACAATGGATGACTATGTCACTAGACTGAAAAAGTTGGTGACATTCTGTGAATTCGAAAAATTTAGTAATGAAGAGGCAATAAAACTGAGAGTGATACAATGTTGTAACTCAATAAAATTTAGGAAAAAACTTATGGAAAAAACTTATGACCTCCAAGAGATTTTACGCATGGCCAAAACAGATATGCAAGCTCAGAAACATGCTACAAATATGGAAGAAGGAATAATGAAAGCGATAGAGTGGGTGAGACAAATGTCAAGGAAATTGAATGTTGGAGAAAAAGTGGAAACACAGACCAAAGAAATGAGATTGTGTTACAGATGTGGGTTTCAATTCCCGCATCAGAGAAGTTGTCCAGCAATGGGACAACAATGCAAAGAATACGGGAGATACAATCATTTTGCAAGTGTATGTAGGTTTAAAAAAGAAAAAAAGAAATTTGGATTAAAAAGAAAATTGGAAGCAAGCCAGTCGGGATACAAAGAAGCGATTTGGAAACACAAAATATGCAAGGCAAATGGAAGGAGTAGAAGAAGATTTTGAAGGAGAAGTCGAGCAGTTTGAAAGACTTTACATGATGCAAGAAGAAAGTGAACCTCAACAACTCAATATGGTTAAAAGAGCAAATATTAAAAAAAACATCTGTGGACTTAATGGTTGGTCTTCAAAAGGTTCCATTTGTTTTAGATAGTGGAGCAAAGTGCAACATAATGTGTGTAACTGAATATATGAAGATGTTTAAACAACCCCCTTTAAGTCCATCGAATGTTAGTGTTTTTCAATGGGGAGCGAAGAATCCTGTTCTGTGCTTAGGAAAGTTTGAAGAAACACTGCAGTATGGAGATGTGACGGGCAAAGAAGACATACATGTCTAAAAAGGTGAAGTTCCAGGACCATGTCTGTTGAGCAATGTTACTGCTCAGCTCATGGGTTTGTTAGCAATGAACTGTAACATGTCAATAGATCATCCAGCTCTAAGAAAATATCCAGGATTATGTGAGGGATTAGGTAAATTAAAGGACAAAGCGATTACCCTGCACATGAATGAAACAATAAGACCAGTGGCACAAACACATAGAAGAGTCCCAGTCCACATGCAGGCAAAGGTATAAAAAGAGATAAAATGATTGCATAATCAGGATATATTGAGGAAGTGGCAGGACCAACACCTTGGGTGTCACCCATTGTAATTGTTCCAAAAAAGGATACTGAGTACATCAGAATATGTGTTGATATGAGAATTCCGAACACAGCTATTGAGAGAGAACGGTATCCAGGTCCTCATTTGAATGATATTATTAGTAATATCAATGGGGCTGCTGTCTTTTCAAAACTTGACTTATACAAAGGATATCATTAGTTGGAAATTGACAACCAGTCAAGGTATATCACAACGTTCCCTACGCATTTGGAACTATTTAGATACGAACGGTTACATTTTGGGATATGTTCAGCTGCTGAGATCTTTCAAGAAATTATAGAGAATGTCATAAGGCCGGTGCAGAATAGTATGAACTACAGTGACGATATTCTAATTTTTGGCAAAACTCATGAGAAACATGACCAGGCATTGGATGGAGTGTGTCAACAGCTTCAAAAAGCTGGGTTTACACTCAATCTTAAAAAAATTGAAATAAATAAGACTGAGTTGACGTTCTTTGGACATATATTTTCTGCTGAAGGAATGAGGCCAGATCCTGTCAAAATATCAGCTCTGAATGCAGTACAAAGGCCCAAAGATGTAACTGAGTTATGGTTGTTACTAGGAATGGTTAGCTATTGTGCAAGATATATTAAAAACTTTGCAACTGTAAATTCACCTCTCAGAGAACTAACAAGGAAAGGAGGGAGATTTCGCTGGAGTAATGAATGTGAACAGGCGTTTAAAGAAATAAAGCTAGAAATATCAAATGCAATGAATTTAAAATATTTTGGTCCACATCTGTGCACAGAGCTAGTAGTGGATGCCAGTCCTGTAGGGCTGGGTGCAATTTTGGTGCAGCATAAATCAGGGAGGGAAACTCCTAGATATGTGGTCTCTCATGCTAGTAAGAGTCTATTTAAGGTGGATCAAAGATATTCCCAGCCTGAAAAAGAAAGTTTGGATGTTGTCTGGGCATGTGAACATTATCATGACTTTATATATGGTAATCCATTTGTAATCATCACTGATCATCAAGCTCTCATTTCTATTTTTGGAAGCCCGAAAACAAAGATGCCACAGAGGATTGAAAGATGGAGAATGAGGCTGATGGATTATGACTTCAGAATCATCCATAAACCAGGAAAAGAATACAATCCAGCTGATTAATTATCTAGGCACCCATGTAAAACAGAGGCGGAACAACAATCAGAAGCAGAAGAATATATATATGTTTCATAGTAAAATCGGCAGTACCAGGAATTGTTAAGGAGGTAGAATTAATTAAGGCAACGCAAACAGATGACACTATTCAAGAAGTGACCAGAATTATGCATGAAAATCATTGGAGATTAATAAACAATGCAAGCCGGTTTAGTTCAAATATAAAGAAGCATGTTATATTAGCATTCAAAAACATGCAATCTGAGTTGTCCGAGGCTTTTTCTGGAATACTACTAAGGGGGACCAAAATAATCATTCCAGCAAGTTTACAACAACGTGTCATTGACTTGGCACATGAAAGTCATCGAGGCATCTCTGCTACAAAGAATTTCTTAAGAGAGAAAGTGTGGTTTCCTAGACTAGGCTAACAAGTAGAAGAGGTCGTTCAATCCTGTTACATATGTCAATGTAACTCTAAGGAAAGAGGAATGGAAGAATTGCATATGTCTGAATTACCGGATGCTGTATGGTCCAATATAGCAGCAGACTTTTACGGCCCCTTAGACTCGGGACACTATCTGCTGGCAATAATAGATGAATATTCTCATTTCCCTATTGTGAAAGTGGTGTCCTCAACGTCTACATAAGCAATACTGCCAGTACTGGATGAAATATTCTCTACTTGGGGAATACCTGACACTTTGAAAACTGATAATGGGCCACCATTCAATGGAAAGGATTTTCAAAAATTCATGGATTATCTAGGTAAAGTGCATAGAAGTATAACTCCAATGTGGCCTCAAGCTAATGGAATGGTGGAAAGGTTGATGGCTACCATTAAAAAGGCTGTGCAGAAAACAAAACTATCACAAATATCGATAAATCAAGCATTATGTCAAGTTTTGCGAGATTATCGGAATACTCTGCACATGTCAACTGGAAAATGCCCTTCGGATCTAATGTTTGGTCAGTCAAGACAAACCCGCCTACCACATCTGCCAGCAAAACCACCAAAAGATCACAAAGAAGTGATGGAAAAAGATAAAGAGGCAAAAGACAAAATGAAATACTATGCAGAAAATGGAAGAAGATGTCAAGACCAAGAGTACCAAATAGGTGATTTAGTGCTGGTTCGCCAACAGCAAGTGAGAAAGTCACAAAGTAGATTTTATCCTATACTATTAGAGGTAACTAACATTAAAGGAACAGCGGTAACAGCCGAAAATGATAGTAGAGTGATAACTAGAAATAAAATGTTTTTCAGAAAGATCAAACAAAGCACTGAACAAGAAAATATACAAGTGAATGGTCGACGAAATGAGCAGATGCTCAGGAAATCTGAAAGGGTTCTGAAAAAAGCTGAGCGACTAATTAAACATCGTTGAATTGGTTTTTTTTCTTCAAAAGGGAGGAGGGGGGAGAAGTGATGATGTGATGATCTGACCTGACTGTGATGTCACCTGGAATGGTAAGGGGAAGTTCTGTATTGGAAGGGTGGAAGGTTTTCAAGGGTTAATAAAGCAGTTAAGATTCGAGGTTCAGAGCAACATGTATTAGAGTTCAAGTCAAGTCAAGCTTTATTCGGTATACAGTGTACAACCATAAAAGCATTCTAATAAAGAATAAAATTAATTTTGTTGTTGTTATTATTGTTGTTAAAAGCTATAATCATGCTGAGTCAATTCATTGCATATTAAAACTCCATCCATAGTTTTCTATACTTATAGCTACTCCATAGTCAATCACAGTCAATGTATAAACAAAAATGACATACACTTATTAAAAACAATTCAGTACACAATAAAATTCTGATTAAAAAGATATAAAATAGTGCTTAATAATACTTCATCAAAAAAACATAATCACAGTACTTAAGTAAACAGGGCCCTAAGGTGGTAAAGTGCATAAGTGCGATATAATAATAGATTTCAATCAGGAGTATATAAAGCCTTAAGAGGTATTAAAAAGCCTACTTGCTTTCATATGTTAAGGCTTCCATGTGGGAATTATCCTTTCTTCTCCTGATTGCCATTTGTATAAAAACAATAACTGTATTTCAGATTTTATTGTTTTCCAAGCTACAGATATAGTTAAAAGCATGTTTATAAGAATACAATTTATTCGCTAAAAATAAAGGTCTTAAAACAAATTTCTTAATATCCCGATAAAAACTGCAAAACAGAATAAAGTGCAACGTAGACTGCAAGGACTTTCCATCGCATGGGCAATGTGGGAGATTATAGCTCCAATTTCCCATTCTAGGGTAAGCAATTTGATAATGTAAGGTACCCATCCTTAACCTTGTTAGATAAAATCTATGCTGTAAGTTTCTTACCGTAATAAGGTACGGTTGGATACCCATCAAGAGTGGGCATTCACAATAAGATCTAACACTCGGTTTTAGACCTAATCCCACATCTCTTGCAAGTTCCTTCGAATTTATTAGCCTCATCTTTAAATCCCCTTTACTATAATCCTGGATGGACTCCGGATCATAAAGATCAGAGTCCACCTTACATTCTTTTAGGAGATTAGAAATATACTGTAACCAAGGGATTTTTTTACTATAATCGAGGGCTAGACAATCCATTATTATATCCTTGGTGAACTTCGTCTCGTCTTTAGTCCAGATCCCATGCCAAAATGTAAAGGCTGTGTGGTATCTTGCCTTCTTCTCTACTCTGTCCTTTCTTTGTGTCCTGTACTTTGCTGCTCAGCCAGTCTCTGTGATGTCATGGAATGTTGCCTCTGTGTATGTTCAAGTGTATCAGTCAGTTTATCTATGTAGGCTGAGCAGCAGGGTTGCTGCTCCCGGTGGGGCTTACTATCCTGTACATACATACTTGGATTAATATGCTGTTTATCCTACTTCAACTCCTGTAACTATTTCCTAAGAATAAACCTGGAACTTGGATACAGCTACAACAGAGTCATCTTATTTTTATTGAATTTCACACTAGCGACGAGCTGAAAAAGGACCCATTTGAGAGAAAAAGAACTTCACTGAACTTAAAGAGATCATCTTTGCAACTAAAGACAAGAAGTGAAACGTTTAAAAATTACTTTCTTGCGTCTAGGTGCCCCACCGGTGTCTGGTTCCAACGGACAGTCTCAACCCAGAGCATTGCCTTACTTCTAAATTATCTGCAACATACTTAAAGGACTACCTAGTCTACTGCTGGTGAGTCAGCTTACTTGTGAGTGACTGTTCTGCTGCTGACTATCCTCTGTCTTTGCTATTTGTGCCAACCTGGTGTTCAAAAACTTTCTACTTACAAAAGCGCTACTTGGACTGCGTGGGAGTCCGTGTCTTGACAGCCTCAGCCCAGGGCATGTGATCTGACGCTGCCTAATGATAATTAATTTAGCGTCAACAAGGACTTGTGCTAACTAAGCATTATTTAACTCTTGCTGAATCAACCTGGCTCACACTTAAAGGATGACCCGGTCTACTGCCAGTGAGCCATCCTGCTCACCTGTGAACGAGTGTGCCTGCATCACTTCTACAGTCCCACTACTGCGTTTGGATGTTTTCGTTTTGTGATGAAAGTTACGTGTACTCCTTCAGACGGGCATTTACTTGAAGTGAAAAGTACAGAACTGTACTCTTACAATTTGCTATGGCATCTTAGCAATTTATGGATATCGCTTTTCTGGCTTTGAAGGATATCGCTTTTTCTGGCTTTGCAACGAGTGGAACTGTGTCTGAAGAGCATTGCTTATAGTATTTAGAATCAACAATACTCTTACCAGTTTGAGTGACGGTTGGTAAGAGTATTTATAAAAGGGTCTTAGCTGTTCCAAACTGAACCGCCTCATATATAGTCCATAAAGAGCTGTGCGTACCCTATCTTAGCGATCTCATTAGTATGGCAGCCTGTGAAATTCAATAAAAATAAGATGAATCTGTTGTAGCTGTATCCAAGTTCCAGGTTTATTCTTAGGAAATAGTTACAGGAGTTGAAGTAGGATAAACAGCATATTAATCCAAGTATGTATGTACAGGATAGTAAGCCCCACCGGGAGCAGCAACCCTGCTGCTCAGCCTACCATACTAATGAGATCGCTAAGATAGGGTACGCACAGCTCTTTATGGACTATATATGAGGCGGTTCAGTTTGGAACAGCTAAGACCCTTTTAAAAAAATAATTTTCCTGAATTTGCAGCAAGGATGTAGTTGCCCTTCCCCATAGTGCTGCTCCATAACATGTGCCTGTGATACACTTACTCCTATATAGTATAAGAATTTCCCGTACTGGCTTATTACCTATTTTTGTAGAAAATCTAAAAATTTCCTCACTCGATCGCAGGAATTTTAACTTACATAGATCAATGTGTGCGCCCCAGGCGCCATTCCTGTTAAAAAGAATACCCAAATAAGTAAAGGATGGTATTCTTTCAATTTGGACGCCTTCTACGTGGTGTTGCCTACTCTTTAGTCTACTCTTCCCACATATCATGACGAAAGTTTTACTAAGATTCAGCTGTAAGTCTTTTACGGTCATGAATTGCGTAACCTTTTCTATTAGGCACTGTAAACCATTTGCAGTCCTTGACAATAGTACTGCATCATCTGCATATAGGAGTACTGGGGTTACACGTGTGCCAACTCTAGGGGCATCAGCACTTACGTTTTGTAAAAATAAATCAACATTGTTAATATATAGGGAAAATAAAAGGGGCGCTAAAAAACATCCTTGCTGAATCCCCCGGGTGACTCTAAAATCAGAAGTACATTCACCTTTTGGGCTAAAGCGCACTCTTGAAGTTAGAAGGGTGTATATTTGTGATAGATAGGTTACAATATCGTGGGGTGCGCCCATCCCTTTCAATGTTTGCCATAGTTTAACATGGTTGACTAAATCGAAAGCACTGGTGAGGTCAACGAAACAGAGGTGCAATTGTCCTTCTTTAGCTTGGGTATATTTCCCTATCAGTAGCTCAAGGTTTACGCACTGTTCTACCGTCCCTATGCCCCTTCTAAATCCATACTGGGCATCAATTAAAATTTTGTTCTCGTTTGCCCAGCTTTCCAGTCTTTCTAACATGATTCTACCCATCAATTTAGATGTTGAATCGAGCAGAGATATGGGCCTATAACACTTTGCATTCCCTCCATCGCCTTTTTGGGTCTCGCCTAGGCAGGGCTTGCGCTGTCTCGTTGAGACATGCAGTATATACTATAGCATGGAAGCTTTCTGGAAGCTCCGCCTACTCTCCGCCCATCTTTTTGATTGGCTTACATCCTAAATGCTGCCTTCTGATTGGTTTTAGGCTTGTTAGTCCCTCCTCCTGACAGCCATGTTGTCATTTGTATCCTTCCCTGGCTATTGGCCCCTTTACTCCAACACTATAATCTGCCCTGTGTCCCCCTTCGCCCCCTCCCGCAGTTTGTCATCTCTCGCCCCCCATCACCCCCTCCACTCCCGTTCGTGCCTTCTTAAACGCCTGCACTCCCATTTATAATGCAATAAGTCTCGCGTAACTGCGAGTCGTATTGCATTGCAAATGCTTGTTTTAAAGTAGTGCGCCCTATAGGAAGCGCGAAGACCGGAAGTCAGGCAATAAGTGTGGGCGGGGCTCCCGTGCACCGAGGAGAGCCCCGCACACCGGCCAGAGGAAGACGGAGCTTCCCCAATTGCTCCGACGCCGGTACCCCCTCCCCAACACTTGGAGCCACCTGCGGGAGGTTTAGGTGAGCTGGGGTAGTTGCGGAGATGTGCGCTCGCTGTTCCGGCTGCACACGCTGCGAAGAGGAGAGGCGCGCTTACTTTAAATCAAGATCCGCTCCGTGGAGCAGACCCTGGTACCGCTTGATTAACGTTGTTTGCCAGTCATGAAATGCCGCGCCTGTGAATAGCCACTGTGACTGCCTATCAAAGGTTCAATGAGAGGGCGGGCCAATGTCAAAAATAATACTGCCCCTGTGTCTAACGACGTACATCGTGCTTTTGTCTTGTAAGGTGACTGTGCCGGTGGCTGGGCTGTTATGAAACTTCACTAGCTGCAACGTGAAAATAAACCTCCTAGGGGGGCTCTGCTGCCGAGAGAGCGCAGAGAGCTGCGAGGGCCATGGAGGCCAAGGACACCGCGCTCTGCGAGAGCCTCATCCTGTGGGTAAGTGACCGGATGGGCAGGGAGCGCTGTGTTGAGGTCGGGTCAGACGGGTAGAGGGACAGAGGGCACCTCTCCTGGCGTACGCCTTTACCGGGCATTCAGATACACCCCAGTCTCCAGCTCCCGTGTACAACTACTGTCAATAGAAGCTCCATCATACATACATACCTACGGGACAGTCGTAACACCTGCCTCGACCGAGGCGCTGCAGGCCAATCATATGAACACAGAACCACTTCCAGGGACATATAATCAGTTAGAAAAGGAGTGGTAAGGTAGGTTAAAGAAGTATATAATTTACAGTGACCAGAAACCACTTCATGGGGGAACAGTATTTGTATCGTACAAGTATTGCATAACATAGAAGGTGTGCGTTCAAGCCACCTTACAAGGAAATAACTTAATAATGGAACACGCCATGTTACTGGAGTGGTGAACGACTTAACGGGGGTCACATCATCGAAAGCTAATAGGGGCATCAGACAACTTATTGCGCCTTACACGTTTATGTCTTATTTTGTATTCGTTTATTGTGACAGCAACACATGTTGGCAATAAATGATGTGTACCACACATAGCTTTCGGTGAGGGCGCAAAACATTTTACAAAGGCACTTTGTAATAAACTGAACGTTTTACAGCGATGCGCATTGTAACATTTTAGAGGGGCGCAGAATGTCAGATGCACAAATATTTACTATCGTGCATAGACTCAGAACGTCTTACTGGAGCGCAGATATGCCAATTTACAAAGATAAACAATGGAATATTGGTGTTAATAGCCTGCCGTTTTACCTGGATCTCTTACTGGTGCAAGGATTAAATATGTAGCCCCTGGCACGCAAGTATACATTTAATTGGTCACCTGATAGCAGCATGCAAGCTGCAGAACCTTTAACTACAGAACACACGTGGGAACTTTCTGGAACTCAGAATATTTCAGAAGGGTGCACCCGTATTGTAGCATCTTGCAAGGGCACATAGTTCCCTACAGAGGCACATACTTAGCATATTGCAGAGATGCAGAACGTCTTAAGGACCACAGACCTTCTTCTGCATTACAAAAACAGAGACTGGCATGCACATTTGCACAAAATGTATACTTACAGGGAAACAGATCCTCTTGTAGGGGCTCATTAATTGCCTTTTATAGAACAGAGTTTTCGCCAGGACGGAGGACATAGCATTTAGCCGACCATGGTATTTTAAAGGGGCACATACTTTGCCTCGGCACACGTGTATTACAGGGAACATACATATCATCGTACAGTAGATTAGAGCATGTTAAGAGTTCATGTACTTGCTGCCCAACAAGGTTACAGACTATCTTGAAGGGTCACATACAAAGCATTTTATTGGAGTCCGGAACGACTCACGTGTGGCCTCCGATAGGAGCACTAAACAACGTATTTGCTCACAGAATTGCCTTTTGAGCTCAGTACGTAGACCTGTATAGGGCGATGGGTCATTTTAAAGGAACCAGTTTTTTTTACAGAATAAACCTATTTGCAGTTAAAGCACTTTTCTCTTTTCCAGTTGTGATCCTCTAGTGCAAATTGTGCAGCAGTGTCTTTTTCTGGCGACTGTAATGGTGTGCATTCTTCTTGCTTAGCCGGTCTCCTATTGGGGTGCCCTTTTTGCCCTGTGGATCAAAGCAGATGTCATGCTTGTTTTCTTGCCATATTTTGCGGACAGGGTCCTTATAACTTGCCTTAGCACATGCACCCTGGTGATTTCTTCTTCATCTGTTCATCTGATTGTTTAAATTTCCTCTCGTATTTATGTTGTTGAACATTGACGTCCATATTGAAGGAATTCAGAAAGTGTCTAAGTAAAATATTGAATTAGCAACACTTTATTCCATACTTTAGAATCCAGAGAATGTTTTTTACCTTTAAGTGACCATTGCTACATATCATATTTAAAACTTATTAAATGTTGCGGTAATGCTTAATGAATTGCAAGTAGTAATGTAATCCGGAAGGGCAAGTAAGCTTCGGGAGTCCGAATTCTTAGCCGAGGCATATTTCACTATAGACAGGCGAGCCACTGAAAGCTCGAGCCAGGCTCGAGCCTGAAGCCTGACGCTGGCTCGTGGTCCTCTTTTAACCTCGAGCGCACAACGAGCTGAGCTTTCATGCGGCTTCTGCCTGCCTACCTCCCTCTTCCCAGGATGTGGCATTACTGTCAGAGGTGCTGACTATGGAACTTGGTAACCAGATTCGAGTCTCTGGGTTGGCTCAATATCCCGTGATTCTGGGCTCATCACTTAATTTCCCAGTGCATATAAACAATGCATGCGACCTTGTGTAATGTAACTGGTGCTCATGTAAAGCGCTCAGCCTTCGGGTTGGGTTAAAAATTGCAGAAAATGACCTAAGAGGTAAAACAAGCCATTAATATAAGGAGAGACAAATAGAGGCCTATTTCCTGGCTATGTACAAAGTGAACAAATACAACAAGGAGCTACAGGGGTAGAGAACAGGTCATCCCCCACTCATATAATCTCAAACAACAAGGGACCTGTTCACACAGTGAATATATTACTCAGAGTCCTTCCATTACAATTTATGAATTAATCAATTTGGACCAGCGGTTAACCTTATACAGTCTGTACAGGAGGGACCTGGATCACCATTCTTTTATAAAAAAATTTGTTATAAAAAATCTGTTGCGTCAGTTCGTTTAAGTCTCCCACAGTCAAACCCACCCCAAGGTGTAGTGTGACCAAGCTCATGTGGACAAAAGTGGGAAGAAAAAAGTGAGGAAAGGTTGACGGTGCCTCACGGAAGTAACACCATGGGAGTGAGCAGGTAGGTACTCGCCTGCGTCCTCAGGTTCTCATCATCAGCAACCGTCAACCCATAACACAAACTGTGATCAAGTGAAAGAAAAACAAAAGACAAGGTGCTGGGTGTGGTGTCGTATGCTGCTAATGCACCCGAGAGTTTGTCCTAGTGTGCGGCAGTATCAACCCCATAAAGAAAGACGGGATCAACCTGGAACACCGCCCTTCCCAATAAAACCGAGCTAGACCACACTAGCTGTGTATCTTTATTCCATGCTGTGTGTCTGCTCATTTAAAAGCCAACATGTTTCATTGCCATGGAGAACTCACGGCAATTTCATCAGGGCATGGGTCAGGTCGAGGAGGTGCTGAGAGAACGCCAGACACCAACGTGGTTACGACTGATGTTGGCAGTAACCAAGATAGCCAGTGAGATAGTGGACGCGTACACACTCACATGCTAAGAAGGGTATAGGTATGCCCTTGCGGGGCAACAACCCGGATTATATAAAATAGACAACTATCGGTGCAGGGTGGAGAAATTTGACCCATGCCCTGATGAAATTGCCGTGAGTTCTCCCTGGCAATGAAACATGTTGGCTTTTAAATGCGCAGACACACAGCATGGAATAAAGATACACAGCTAGTGTGGTCTAGCTCGGTTTTATTGGGAAGGGCGGTGTTCCAGGTTGATCCCGTCTTTCTTTATGGGGTTGATACTGCCGCACACTAGGACAAACTCTCTGGTGCATTAGCAGCATACGACACCACACCCAGCACCTTGTCTTTTATTTTTCTTTCACTTGATCACAGTTTGTGTTATGGGTTGACGGTTGCTGATGATGAGAACCTGAGGACGCAGGCGAGTACCTACCTGCTCACTCCCATGGTGTTACTTCCGTGAGGCACCGTCAACCTTTTCACACTTTTTTCTTCCCACTTTTGTCCACATGAGCTTGGTCACACTACACCTTGGGGTGGGTTTGACTGTGGGAGACTTAAACGAACTGACGCAACAGATTTTTTATAACAATTTTTTTTTTATAATAGAATGGTGATCCAGGTCCCTCCTGTACAGACGGTATAAGGTTAGCCGCTGGTCCAAATTGATTAATTCATAAATTGTAATGGAAGTACTCTGAGTAATATATTCACTGTGTGAACAGGTCCCTTGTTATGTACAAAGTGAAACCAGAAAACTTGGATAAATCATGGCTTCCCCGCATAAATTGTGTGATCTTTAGCAAATACTTTCTTTTCACCAAAACTCTTATTCTTCATCATGGCATATGAAAGCAATTTTAAATATGTGAAATCAGACTACCAGTTATACAAAACTATCACTTTTAATATAACACAATGCAGTGTTATAATGTGCCTTATTATTGTTAGAGCTTTCACATCTTAAAGAAATCCACTATTTTAAATTTTGATGAGACTTCACCATATTTTACGTGGTTTGTTATATGATTTATATAGCAAATATTTTCAGGGCTCAGCTTCTGCACGGGCAGTAAGTTTGAGCCAGACCCTTTGGCTCTATCTCGGATCTCCCTGTTAATTTCTTGGCCGCCCAGCAATATATTTCACTTCTTCAAGTTTGATCACAGTTCACAATATTCCAAGAATTTGAAAGCCAACGAGTCCCGCTCAATGCAATTTCCATAGAGAAAGGCGAGTTAAAGACTAAACAGGAAGCTTTCCGCTGTGGTCTCAACTTATTGATTCAAGCAGCCACGGCCCTTCCATTCACAGCACATCTTTTACTCTAGTCAAAGAAGATAAAAGGCTTCCTTTTCTGCCCTTACACCCAACGAGGCTCTCCTTGCGTTCTTTGACCCTGTCATTTCAGGTACTATCCTTATCCTGTTGTAAAGTGTCGGGTTATGTGCAGTAGAAAACTTCTAGTGGCTAAAGAAATGAGATACAGTACAAATTATTTCTTGTGCTTTGTACTACGTTTGTTTACATCGTCGATATCACAAGTTGATACCACAGGGGAAGTTGAATAAATGAGCTATTATTTAAGAGTTGTTGCAGTAGTCAGAGAGGTAGCAGTCACTGTACTCAGCAGTTCTGCTGACTTCCGTGCCATACATTTATAGCTCGGTGCAGGCATGATGAGTCGCATGGGAGGTCTTGTAGTTCGAAAATGGAAATTAATCATGAAGTTAAGGTAACCTTAGAGTGTGTAAACAGATGCAATGAGGATGTAAAAGTCTGTCAGTCAGTCAAAAATTCCTTATTGGACCAAAAGCTAGTCATAAAAGCACAAAGAATAAATAAGTCATAATTGATAACAGAAAAAATAATCAGATCGACAGATTACTAATACAAAATATTTTTTTTTAAACGAAAAACAGAACAGCGTCATTCACATTCCATAAAATGTACTAAATTTCATAGCAATCAAAAAAAAAAAGTATGGCCATACCAATTTCTGGAGAGGCTAAGGATTGAATATATTCTAACCCTCTCTATATGAACTAAAGTACTTTTGTAGGAGAATAGGACGTAAAAAACGAACCCTTATTGAATGATACAAAGTGAAAAATAGCATAAAGTGTATGGTCGATTGACTTGAAACACTATCACAGGGACATTTCAAAGAAGTGGCAACCCATAAGCCAGCAAGGGGAAAAGCTACAAAAGGATGGATTTAGTTTAGCCTCAAACTAGTCAAATAGAATATGTGCTGAGGTGTGGCAAACCATTTTTGGTTTGATTCAATGCCAGAGATTTTAGATATTTGCATATAGTTTATAATAGAACTTGATCCAAGAGATTTTTCAATCCGCACCTTTTCACGATGTGAAACAAAGCTGTTTTCAACCCTCTCCTTAGTCTGTGGTCCTATATTTTCAAGGCAATTATAGAGCATACTCAAATCCAGGGAGTCAAAGACTTTTTTAACGTAGGCCAGTCATAGAATGGTGTTCCTATTATCGAGATTTAAACAATTTTTCAGAACTTCCCTGGAGAAGCCAGCCCTAGGGGTACTCCAGAACATTAGATGTAAAAAAAGTGGTAACAGGTCTGTGACAGTGGTACAAACAAGCATTTGCAATGCAATAGGTCTCGCATTTACGCGAGTTTGAGCTATTGACATTGCACATAACAATGCCTTTT
The DNA here is from genome assembly GCA_963921515.1 of Calotriton arnoldi. NCBI lineage: Eukaryota > Metazoa > Chordata > Amphibia > Caudata > Salamandridae > Calotriton > Calotriton arnoldi. Next base: position 240,464 of record CAWUFW010014544.1, read on the forward strand.
ATTTTTGTTTTCGTTTTTAAAACATAAATAAAAGGCATTGTCATTTACAATGCCAATAGCTTAAACTCGCGTAAATGCGAGACCGATTGCATTGCAAATGCTTGTTTAAAAATGGGTACAATTATGCTTTCCACCCAAGTTGCAGGTAACACTACTCCTAAAGTAGCATTAAAAACGCTTGATAAGATCGGTAACTAAAAAACTATATCTGATTTAAAAACATCGATGGGTACCCCATCTGGTCCTGCAGCTTTGCCATTTGCACTTTTGTTTAAGGCAGTTTTAATTTCATCTAGGGTAATAGGTGCTGTCTTAACAGTATCCACTAGGATGTATTAGAGTTAACGGGCTCTAATAAATATGATATAACCAGCTATTTATATAAGCCTATTTCTTACAGGTATGGGCCAGGGTAGTGTATCGTTTGCAAACAGCACAGCCACCTGAGGTATGATGAATGTGAAAAAGTACATCTCAGGAAGCTGACACCACATTATTTGGAAGAGCCTTGAAAAATATAGTACAATGGATGGTCACCAGGGACAACACAACTTGCCTCAGTTTTAATGTTATACGGTTCACCACTTTACCCATACCTTGCACTACCATAATTTTCCCTTTGTAGAGATACTACCAAATGTTCCCTGGGTTCACTGAGTTCGGAGTATCGCAATGATTACTTAGTAAACATTCACTCACTGGCCACGACATAATTCCATTTTTGCGCCAATCTTATGCATTAAGGCGTAGGGCATATTTAAGAAAGAGCTGCGTCACCTGTAAGCCACGCAATGGAGGCAAGAGTGACGCAACTCTTAAGATTGATTTATCAAGTCATGTAAGAACACCTTGCATGACTTGATAAATCTAGAGTAACGCAACACAGCACAAATCGCTGCATTGTATTAGTATGCCCAGGGAAGCGTTCCATGGGTGTTCCCATGCATCCACCCATGGATCAAAATGCTCCACCTCCCCAGGTGAAGCGTAACAAGGAGAAATATCTTTATTTCTTCTCGTTACTTCCTCTTTCTATGTGTGCTGCATTCTGCAGCACACATAGAAAGAGGAAAATGCCTCACAGGATATTTTTAGGCAGGAAGGTGTCCCTTCCTGCACAAAAAAATCCTGCTTACAAGGCAGGCACCCTTGCACCATTGTGCAAGGGAGCCTGCGTTGGCGCTAGGCAGCACATTGTGCGCCTGCACTGGGAAATGACAGGAATGCGCCATATATTGTTTAGTATGGCACATTCCAAACCTTTCCCTATCACGCAGCGCAGCTAGGTGACTTGCTGCGCAATTATTTGTTAAATATTCTCTTTAATAATTTAAGTATTGTATGTTACATTTTACTGAAAGACGAAGAGGCAATGATCCTGTTCGAAAAAGGACGATACGTCATTCACGCTTTCTCACACATGTAACATTTTGTTAGCGAGTGGTCAACATTTATTCACGTTTTTCTTTTGTATGACTTTTTATTTCAATTTTCTTTATTTTTCTTTTGTTACTTCCTAATACAACCTTAAGAAAGCGTGCTGTCAAATTTAGACAACACGAAACACGTGTCAGCATATTCATACCTAAACTCAGATGTTTGGAGTCAAATTGTACCGATTATGGCATTGAACTGAATTAGGAACATAAATAAATAAAAACAAGAATATATCACCAAAAAAAGAAGGCTTTAAAATTCATTTCTAGAATCTTTGAAGGAGAGTTCAAAAGAGTGTTCTAAATCATGATGTTGAGACTTTTTCAGTGAAGGAACAAAAGGCATAGTCCTTGCCACTAGTCTTCACAAAGAATAACAATAACTCAGAGATAAATTAATTTGATATGGCAAATTGTTCTAGGTCCATGAGGTCTATAATCAAAAGATATTCAATAATAATTGAAGGCAAATGCGGTCTTAGTAAAATAATATGTTTTAATTATTCTGGAATAATACTAGATGCAAAACTGAAATTGGCCTTGAACATTTCATTGCTCAGGAATCTAGAGGACATTTTTTGTAAAGGTTTGATTTAATGAAACTGCAATTTGGTACTGGAAAAAGGCTGGGGAGAGCTGTGAGTGAATGTCCGCATGATAGAGAAATTAATGTTATTTGGTTCTTTAAGACACATCATTTTATACTAGCAAACAAATTAAATGTATGCCCCACTATGTTACTATCACAGGTGCTGTGAGGTGCCCCCAATCGTGTGAGTAACTCGTAATTGCCTTTTCTCTTTGTCTTTTCAAGATTAGTTCACAAGTGATGCTCGTTATATATCCTGTTTCCTTCTTTTAATACTCCAGTAATCGTTGCTTAAGGACTCGTTGCTTCAATTTGAATGTTTCATCATCAATCTTTTGTTAGGTTATTTGGTTATTAAGAGCACACTTGCCTACTCACATATTGGTGCTAAATGAACCTGTGATAAAACTTTTTTCTAATAAAAAAAGAGTGCGAAGATAAATTTCAGTGGAGAAAAGCAAAGCTTTCAGTTTCTGACTATGGTGAAAAGTTTCTCCATCATTAGATCTGCACCAGTAATGTGGTGCTACATAAGATTAAAAGTCCTTTTCCATCGTTTTCCCTTAGACAATATATTGACAATTGACAATTAAATTGGGACAAAAATTAGTTTGCTTCAAGGACATAAAATGCCTGATTACTTACTGTACTGAGACCTGTTCTTTCTCGCCAATATGCTAAACTAGGCTGGCATCCATGGGCCCTAAATCTAAACTTACACTTCTTTCAAAATTCCTTTTTTGCCAATAGGAGATAAAAGAGTGTCATCCTGCAGAGGACCATCCTGTAAAAATACAAGCAAAAAGAAAAACTGACATGAAAGACCACAACTCTGACACTAAGACGAGGAGGAGAATGATTATTTGTAAGTAATTCAAACATTGCCTTTTCATCCCTCTTATTCATCCCTGTCATAACCCTTCAGGGTGTAACCAGCAGTAAGGAAAGCATTGCTTAAAGCCACAGGTCTCAAAGGCAGTGCGCTGGAGAGTCTTAATTTCAAGAGCAGATGCCGAGAAGGAAATAGAAAATGAAGAGGGGCTGAGCCATCTCAATACACTAAAGAAGTAATAAGACAAAGCCTCTATCTAGTCATAATTCCCACAAGAAAAGTGTAATGTCCTGAAAGCAGCCACCAGAAAACACAGTAAATCAGTGCTATTCCTAAATGAATGCCACTACACAGTAAGTGAAGAAACCATGGGGAATCATAGGAAAGAAGAGCCAAGCTACAAGAGGGATATCAATTAACCGAGACTTATCAGTTATGATTAAAGGGCTTGAGGGTGGAAGGTCTTAAAGGATGTAGGATGGCAAGCCCACCTCAGATGAATCACTGTCCCCACATACTGTACAGGCCTACCCCCTCAGTAGTTAAATGGTCAACCAGAGGTATGATGAATGTGAAAGATTTGAGCTGCCATTGGAGATAGAAAAAATGGAAGAAGGCACTTGAGGCAAACACCTGGATCCCATAAAAGGTGATCCCATAATGTAATCTGCCATGCAAAAGCCACTTGTAGCACCTACTGCCTCTGCATCCTGATCTGGAAAAGTGCCATCTTTATCACAGAAAAAAAGAAACTAAAGGAAGCTGAACATTGGTGAAGAATTAAGTAATGGACATGAGGCCAAATGGAAGAACTCAGAATTAGAACCTAAGCACAGGAACTATTGAAATACCTCTAATGTAGGAGCACTGAAATATGCATATCTCAGGCCAAGGGAAGTTATGAGGCATAGAATTTTTCATGGTTCACAGCGTCCTTTGCCAGGAAATCATGCTACAATGTTGCTGCATCCCACACCTCGCTACATCTGTATGTGAGCGAAATGCTAATCCATTGTCTGAATTTTCTCCACCAAAGCGATACTTTTATGGAGGAAATTCAGGAGGACAAATCTACTCCGTGTTAGGAGTTTTCCCCAGAAATTGGAGGATTTACACTTCCTTCAAACTCTAAGGAACAGATCAAAAGTCATTCTTTGACTAGTGCTATTACATGTCCTTGTTGGAGTGCTTGGTACAAACACCTTTAATCACCATATCATAAAAGGAGATGTGGTAATATATAACAAGAATATACATACTTGTAGTGCTGCATTTGTGTTGTAGTGCTGGTGTATTATTTTTTATGCTGATGTATTTTTGAGCTGAATTGTTGCATTGTGTAATTGTGTTATATTTTGGCTGTTGTGTTCTGTTCTTACTGTTTTGTTGTGATATGTTTTGTTATTTTGCTTTGTGTTAGTTGTGTTCTATTGTGCAGTATAATTACTTTAAAGATGTCAACCAATCCTGCTACATTTCCAGGCAAAATCAGCAGATTCCATTAACGCTCCAGTGACAAATAGTCCTTTACCACTGTCTAAGGTGGTACAATATGACTGAAGCAGATCTTGAACTGTTTAAGACAAGCGTAATCACAAAATTGTGGAAGAAACCAAGCCATAAAGTGGTACTTCCAGTGCTCCCTTTTTGTGATATGACGATAAATAAGGCCTGTGAACTCTGCCACAGTTTTGGGCTGACTGGTTTCTTAAATAGTTGAAGAGCTGGAGCTGTAATATTTTAACACACTAGAACACCCTAGACAGTGGTAAATGGCTGTTTGTCACTTGAAATCTAAAGGACTGTTCGGCTTTTTTTAGGCGTCATACACGCATTTGTTTTGTGTTAATATCTCTAAAGTACTTTCAAAGCACACGAGAACACAACACAATAACATAATATGAGGCAAAATAACAAAAAGTCGAAACAAAATGCAACACAAGAGACACGGAACAACACAATAACAAAAATCAATAATGCAGCACAAAACAAAGCAGTACAAACCCCACGCAAAAAAGCAAAATGCAGCACAATATGCACCAGTATATGCCACGCCTAAAAATGTGCTTTCATCATACGATGGTAAAATGTGTTTGCACCAAGCACTGACTACCTACATGAAAGACATGTAATAGCGCAATTCAAAAATGTTTTGTGATCTTGCCCCTGGACGTCTAATGAGCATTGCTCCGCCAACCCCCTTCTAATGCTAAATGTTTTGTAGTTGTGTTACAGACAAATCATGTTTCAACAATGTTCTGCCTTGTTTACTTCCTAATACATCTCAGGAGGCTTTGCAGGCTGCTATCAGAAGATGGATCGTTGTAGCGCCGGGACAACACTTTGCGGCGTTTGCATTATGCAGAGCGTCTACAGGGGAATCTATCTCTGGCAGACATGCATTCTCCAGTCCAGGCAGGCAAGTTCCTGAGAATAACTTAGTTAATACCAGAAAAAACACAATGAACTAACAAGCACAACACTGAGCCATGGACAGAGTGGAGTCCTTCAGGAGACAATTGAACAGGCTATAAGGATTTTATTGGAACAAAAAACAAAGCCACTGAAACAGAGTAGGTCATTTTGAATTAAACAGTTCAGTCTAAGTGACGTGAACTAACAAACTTAAGATGCTATATAAACCGTATAAAAAAACTAGAGCAACTGCTTACTTTGTTTTTTGTATGCTACAACTTGTTTCAAACTAAAGAATGTAAAAGAAAGAAACAGTGAAGGATGTACGTTTTCCCTTACATGAGAAAGCTATTGCTCAACCAGAGGGAACAACCGCCCTTCTTCACCCTTCTCAGATTTGCTATGTGCTAGAGACCTGACCTCCTCTTGAGAGATTTAAACCCCTTTCCCTCAGAGAAATAGATTGCTCACACGTGGTGAATGTTAGTCTGTCTTGTGTCTAATGTTTTCATGTCTTATTGGTAACCTGAGTACTCTGATTCCTTTTTCTCATCACAGTACATACTATCAGAAGAGTTGCCATCTCTCAAGAACGGCATGCCACTGCTCAACAAAAACATGCTGAAAAATATTCCCCTTCCTCCTGCCCGCGTCCTCCTGCGATGACCACCAAAGGCCTGCACTGAAGCTGACCCAAGTTCTAGAAGGGAGGGTAAGCAGTGACTACTTGAACACAGAAAAGGAACTGGAGCCATGAGATTTGTTAGGAATCAGGGCATTGTTCTTTCTCTCATCTCAGTTCTTACAATATTGGGGGACAGATCCACTTCTATTACCAGCTGCAGTCCTGCCATACATGAAAGTGCACACACTAGACTTGCGATATGGATAACCTGTGCTAATTTATTTTAAATCTCAGTAGGGAGGAGCATTACTTGGAAGAGATGTAGAGTATTAGAAGTGAACAACTGCAGCCCTACCATGAATGAATAAAGGCATTTTAACAGTCTGACTGGCAAGATTTGCTCGAGAGTAGAGACTTGGAGGGAGGGCCATTCAGTAATCAACCCCCGCCCGCCTCCCTGCCAAGCCGGGGCATAGGAGTTGGTGATTTTATTTGATGTCGCAATGAAAAAATGAAATAAATGTACTTGTGGCTCTACAGCAAATGTAGCAAAGCTTCTAACAATCATATACATTAAAAGAAAGTTGAAGGCTGAATCTGGGGGTAGGGAGGCAACACGGAAAGTGTGGTGGAAGCAATTAAATGCACACAGGGGCAGGCAACAATGAAGGGGGATTTTTGGTTCAAAAAGGCAGAGCAGGGGGCTTGGTGAAGCAACAGACAAGCTGGAGGATGCGAGAGCAATATGGAGAACACAAGAGACATGGAGTAGCAGGAAAAGCAGCGTACCTGAGAGGGGGAGGAGAGCAAGAAATCTCATGCACTCCCCTGGAGTGTTTAAAAAAGTAAAAAATTGTTCCCCGAAAGTACCCGTGGAAGGATACAAGTCAATCAATCAGAACATGGTAAAGAGGAAATACTCCAGAGGTGGAACAAAGCACAGGGAGTAAAGTCATTGAACAGAGAGCCGGGAAATGAGGTAGAAATGAAAGCCATCCAATCAAGGGCAAAAGGCTAGCCCAAAGCCCACTAATAAGTATGCATTTTAATTTAATAGAGTCAGGAAGTCTTCAGAAACAAACAGTTAAAGCTACCTGTAGGTGATATCTAAAAAATACTTAATTTTGAGTTAGTGTATCTGAGAATATTCAGCACAAAATAGAAGCTCAGTCCAGTCATTTTAATATGGCCACCTAATATCCATCTCAAAGGTGATCAGGTATCACTATACATTTACACATCGTTATTCCTGTAAGGAATCACAAAATATGACCAGTTGAGGGAATTGTCATAAACACTGTTCACCTGTGCACCTATGCCGCCATGAGAGAGTAATGAAGATTTGGCATCCAGATGCGGGTTGTGGCCTATATTGCTAACTCAATGAAAAAACAGCTGGAGTACGTCTTTGCTGGATGTGTAAACTGAGAGACAGACTTTCATCATTAAAAGCCCTCTCTGTAAAGCTGACTCCCACATAGTTGAGCTTTGCCTTGTCACACCGCCATAGCACCTCATTCAACTTTCAGCTGGTCTGCATCCTGTCAGAATTCTAAAATTGGAGCTGTACGGGTGGTCGAGGAAGATATACTTGAAATCTGTACATATATAAAAACACAATGCAAAGATTCCATACAAAAAAGAACACAACTAGAATGGTACACGTTTTACTTTCCAAATCAGGATGCAGTCATACAAATATGTGGATGTTTTTATTACTTAGGGCCTGATTTAGAGTTCGGGTGCAGGTTAATCCATCACAAAGGTGATGGATGTCCTTTTCTCTGTATTACATGTGCATTATATTCAATGCACGTGTAATACGGCGGACAAGATATCAGTCACATGTGTGAAAGAGTAACCCATCCAAAGTACTCTAAATCCAGTGCTTAGGCCCATATTTATCAAGGTTTTGTTTTGCCCTTGTGCCATGCAAGGGGGCGCAAGGGCGATGCAAAACCTAAGTGAGGTTTATCAAGCCACCTTGCATGGCTTGATAAATCAAGAGTAACACAAGGCGTTGCAAATCTCTGCCTTGCGGTACTCTGCCCAGGAATGCATTCCATGGGTAGAGCGTGGGTGTTCTCACTCATCCACCCATGGATTTTGGCACATTCCAAGATTTACCTTTAGTGGTAGACTTGGGAATGCGTCAAAAGGCTATGCCTCCCCATCATTATTTCTCCTAGTTTTTTCCTCTATGTGTGCTGCATTCTATAGCACACATAGACAGAGGAAAATGCCTCTCAGGATTGTTTTTGGGCTGGAAGGTGCCCCTTACTGCACAAAAGCAATCCTGCCTACAACGCAAGCACCCTTGCACCATGACGCAGGGTTCCTGCATTGGCGCTAGGCAGCCAAAAGTGTGCCAGCGCCAGAAAAGGACAGGAATCCACCACATAATGTTAAATACAGCGTATTCCTACCCTTTCCCTTTCACCCAGCACAGCGCAGCGCAGCAAGGTGACTTGCTGTGATGCACTGCATGAAAAAATGATAAATATGGGCCTATGTTTTTTAATCTCTACCAAATAAGGAAATTCCTGATTTTGCACAAAGATAGGGTCACCTTCTGGAACATCTTCATCTATGTCATTGGCTATACAGTTAGGTTCCATACTTATGGTATCTAATCCCAACATCATTAAACCATCATAATAAGAGTCTGATTCACAAAGGTAAACTTATACCTGAAGTCTAAGTTTAGACTAGAAGTCTAACTTTAGACCTTAAGTCTAACTTTAGACCTTAAGTCTAAATTTAGATCTGAAGTCTAAATTTAGATCTGAAGTCTAACTTCAGACCTAACAACTAAGTTTAGACCTGAAGTTTAAGTTTAGACCTGAAGTCTAAAGTTAGACTTCAGGTCTAAACTTAAACTTCAGGTCTAAAGCTAGACTTCAGGTCTAAGTTTACCTTTGTGGATGTGGCCTAATATTTTCAGAGAAGATTTTTAATATTCCACATTCTTCTGCACTATCTTCCATTTTCATTCTTTACCAAACGATTTTCTATTTTAACAACAAATCTTTTTCTCCACCAAGGCCCTTTTGAAAACCTGTGAGAATATCTCAACACTTCAATTATTTCTTTCAGTCGAAAAGCAAGAACAGTGTCTTTTTTGTCCTACCAGGTTTCCTTACTTTGACCAAATCCCCATACTTGGCTTCCACACAATTCACATGCACTAATTTGTCAAACCAAAGTTTGTTTTTTTCTTGCGCACACGCAACATATCCCCTCACTTTATTCCGTTTTGGCATCCAGAATCTATACTTTCCTTAGAAGCAATCCATCCTGGTAACAATTCTGATATATGTGTCCTCGATTTCAGCAACTGAAAGGAAGTGACACCAGTGGTACTTTCGGTAGTGGTATTGTGAGGGCACATCTTCTTCTTGTAACAAAACCCTCACATAACAAAAATCTTATCAGGCTAGATGATTCCATTACATCCTTCATAGCTCATGTCGACCACCAGTCTACCCCACTGTCTACCACTGATCCAACCGCCGCTCAACTGATCCCCATAATCACCCACCTTAAACTCAAAATCAACACCATACTGGATGAAATCACCTCACTACGGAAAGACAAAGTATTGCTCCGACTCACCTCTTAACACCACAACTATGGCAAACACTAATCGTGCCACACACACACACACACACACACACACACACACACACCTCGCCTCCTCACATCCTACCCCATGGCCTACTATCCTCTATACTCACTGCTACCTCAAACCTAAATGCACCACTACTGGAATGTCTCAACTAGAAGCAGAAATGTTGAGCAGCGCATTTATCAATGCTCCCACTCAACCTAAATGTACCACCAATTGAATGTCTCAGCTAGAAATAGAAATGCTGAACATCACAGAACAGCACGTCTGTCAATACTCCCATCCAACCTTGTTACCAAAAGATTCCGGTCATCCTTGGATCCAGCAGGATCCCGTCCTCCAATCGCCCCCTAGACCACCTGCCCAACTGACTACCATCCAGCTCAATCAATCTCAGCTGAGAACATCTCCCAAATTAAACTGCATGCTTTTAAACTGTTGATCAGCAGCCAAGCATGTTACAGAAATAGCTGAAACGATCCTTCTACATAATGTTGACATTTGCTTTCTCCCCAAAACCTGGCTATAATGTCACTTAGCCCTTAGTATCGATCTCCTCACTCCACCAGGCTGCACTATCATTTGTTGCGACTGTAAGGAACGTATCGGTGGTGGATTAGCGAACATACACAAAACTGAACCATGCCTAAAATCCTTCCACATAGTCAATTACTCCATGTTAGACTTGGCATCCTTGGTGTGGTTTCCCCTGACTTTTTGCCTCTACCTCCTGTATTTTTGATGCTGTGCTGGTTTTCGTTTTTGCTGGCTTAGATACTTTGGGCACTTTGCCACTGCTGATCAGTGTCAAAGTGCAAGTGCTCTCTGTGTAAATTCTGTTTATGATTGGTTATCCATGGTCGGCATATTTGATTTACTGGTAAGTCCCTAATAAAGTGCACAGAGTATGCCAGGGCTTGTAAATTAAATGCTAATAGAGGGCCTGTAGCACTGACTGTGCCACCCACACACGCAGCCTTTCAAAGGTATCTCAGACCTGCCACTGCAGTGTCTACTCGCAGTTTTTACTGCCATGTTGCCCTGGCAAGTGCACCTACTTGCCAGGCCCTAACCTTCCCTTTTCTTACATGTAAGACACCCCGCAGGTAGGCCCAAGGTACGTGAAATATGTAGTGTATGTGAAAGGTAAGACATGTACTGGTGTGTGTGATATGTCCTGATAGTGAAATACTGTGTATTTCGTTTTTCGCTATTGAAAGGCTATCTGTCCCATAGGCTAACATGGGAGTTACTTTGTTACATCTTACAAATATAACTTTCCATTGGAACAAGACAGAGAAGTGGAGTTTAGGCTCTCAGAACTCAGAATGTAATGAAACATCTTTTTAGGGAGATGCTATTTAAATTATTGTGTGTTTGAAAATGCCACTTTTAGAAATTAGGCATTTTCTTATTTAAACCATTCTGTGTGCCTCTACTGTTTGTGTATTGACTGTCTGTTTTTGGAGTGACAGAGGCTGGGGATGTGCATTCACTGTAGACAGCCACCGGAAGGGTTGAGGTGTGTCCTGCCTTTCCTGGGTGACTCAGAGCTGAGCTGAAAAGACCTTAGCTGCGTTTAGAGTGGTGGGAGGAGTTTCACTTGCACCTGAATAGGCAGTGTCTCCTCTGCACAATGCTGTCTCCACCTCCTGTAGTGATGCTGCACTAGAGAGGTCAGAACCGGTTTGTACTGGGCTCAGAGACCCTTGCTACAAAGAGAACAAAGACAAATGGGGTATAAGTAGTGGACCTTAAACCCCAGAGGATTAGATCACTTCTGGAATTGACGGAACCTTTTGCCAAGGAGAAAAGCTGGAGAGCTGTAAGGAGGAGTGCTGCCCCTTTGCTGTGTGCTTTACTGGGTTGGCCTGCAGTGGCTGCTTCTGCAAGGAAGAGGACAAGGACTGGAACTTTGCTGAGAACCTGCATGAAGAAGAATATCCAAGGGCTTGTGTGTGCTGACCTCCTGTTCTGAAGTCTCAGGGACACACAGACTTCACCACCAGCTCCCCTGAACTCTACTACTGGAAGCTATGACCTGCCAGGAGGTGCCTATTCTAGTTTTGGACCTCTGGAGGTTGTTCCTGCTGTTGGGAGCTGGAAGAAGCCTAAAAGAAGCAAGAAAAACAATCTCCGACACCGTCAGCGACGACGCCATGATGCCGCGACCTGCACTGAGGCTGGGGGCACCACTCCTGAAGTGCGCCCGCCTCACCTGGGGCTCCAATGCCCTTTGATGCTTTCGACGCCTGCAGTTATCGGCCTTACCGGCACCAGTGCTCGCACTGACATAATCACCGCCAGCCCCTGCATCCTGTTATCGTGGAGCCGATAACCATCAAGGGTGACTCCACGAGTCTTCGACTTCGCATCGCCTCACCGGAACCAATGCCTCACTGCCGACGGACCAACTCCCCTTGTCCTCGCCTCCTTGAAGACACGACGCCTCGCCTCCCCTGTGGCAGCCAGGGAGCCGGCCTCAACCTCGGCACCAACGCCTCATCTCCACGATGTCATGCATCGTCCAAAGACTTCGATCCAAGGTACTGTCGTTTGGGGGACTGTGTGACTCCATGCCGGACACTGCGCACCTCGCAGTCGGCGCTGTACTTTGGATTATTGCCTGTCACGACGTTGTAATAGCCCCAGGTAGAGCTATTTGTTTGCTAAAAGTTTTGTCTTGTTCAGTTTAGATAAAGATACTTTTGGGGCGTGGCTTGGACGCAGAGGAAGATGGCGGCATGACTGCTCAGCTCCGCTCCGGAGAGACAAACTCCTCTCATTTTCACCAGTAATTTTGGGTCGCAGAAGCTCGTATAGGTGCTCCAGTAATCAGTAATGCTACGAGGCACCACCTGTCCTATTCACAGCCCCTGATCTCGGAGGATCACGGAGGTCTTCAAAGCAGCCTAGTCTCTGACCGGAGGTAGGGCAATCGTGAAAAATCATGGAAAATCGGGAGCTTGCCTATTTTGCCCAAAACTTTGCCCAACATACAACGAGGATCTCCCTAGGTGCAATCTCAATATCGTCGCATTCGACACTCCGACTTAAGTCACTCTATATCTCAGTAAAATCTTACCGGTGTTCCGCGCTCATAGCTGAGCCCAAAATGGCGGTCGATATCATCGCCCGCTCGTAAATCTCTATTTACCTACAGAGAACGAGCGCGTCCACAATCCCTCTCAAACGGCAGCATCAACGCGCATGGAGGCACAACAGACAAACAAAATGCTATATATATGCTTGGAATGCTTGAATCACTCGTAATGCTCATAATGCTCATAATGTAACTTAACCGAATGCCTGTCTTTAAAATAGTGGCATAATACTAACAGGTTAAAGTGGCGTTTTAAAGGGTATGAAAGCGTATTAAAAGGTTCCAGCATTCCTATACCCACAAAGTGCAAAAGTATTCAACCATAATATACCCGAAATGCTCGAAATCTATCCGGATGCCTGACTTCAAAATGGCAGCGGCGGCATAATAGCGGCACACCAATGTGATTCAGCATTCCTTTACCCATAAGTGCCATAACTATCCCAGCTTAATTTGCAGACATAACCCACTGCAGAGCTTCACGATTGGCTCAATGCGCAGAGGCTATCTCTCAAGGTCTTCTCAATGGCACGCCGATTGCCGGACCTTAAAATGGCTATTGGTTAAACACACAGACTCAAAGTAAATGTCTGTGTGAGCACACGCTGCAACTAGCTGTTTGTTGTTACTGCCGCTGGCCACCTACTACTAATTACTAACTGTGACTCAACCCATCTGTTTGGTGTATGCATCAACTGTGACTCAATCCAACTATATGATATATGGTATATGCAACCGATATTGCTACTGACCCAGAGCCCATGTACCAGTGTATCAGTGGTCTACTAAGGCACAACACAACTCAACGTACCACATACTTCAGGACTCCCGGGGGTGACAGGAACAAGCACTGATAACCCCTTGATCAGCGACATCAATTGCACTGGATTAGAGGAAAATCACTTCCAAATTGGCAGGTGTCAGCAAGTGTCATCAGGAACCACCAGAGCTCACCAAGTGACACAAAAAGTCAGCAAGTCAGCAAGTGTCAACAGGAACCACCAGGACTCACCAAGAGGCACCAAGAGTCACCAAAAGTCACCAAAAGTCACCAAAAGTCACCAAAAGTCACCAAGAAACACCAAGTAACACCAAGTAACACCAAGTAACACCAAGAGATACCAAGAAACACCAAGAAACACCAAGAGATACCAAGATAAACGACAAGTGGCGGGCGGCAAGCGGCAGACAACAAGAGTCAAGCGTCACCACGTATCACCAAGTGCTACCAAGAGTCACCAAGTGCCACCAAGAATTACCGAGTGTTTCCAAAGAGAGCCACCAGAGAGACACTAGAGATCCACCAAGAGATCCATCAAAAATCATCTGTTGTCAGCAGCTTACGACTTAAGACGATATATTCGACGATATATTCGACCTAGCAGTGCAGTGTCATAATCCCCGGCTACATAGGATTACCAAAATTACGGACAAAGAAAGCAAACAATCTCTAAAAAGAGTGAAAGCGGATCCGCCGCACCCGGACTCACCAACAAAAGGGAAACAAGACATTAATGCAACAATGGATATGATCCTCAAGAAACTAGCGGACGTACACGAACTGGCCAAGTCCACAAAAACAAATACTGACTTCATGCAGAACGAAATTGCAGCCATCCGTCAAGACATGAAGGAAACAAGCACCAGAGTTACAGAGGCGGAAAACAGAATTAGTCAACTTGAAGACAACGGAAGCACAATGAAGAAATCCATGCAAACGCTCAATGTTGCCTCCCGGTCCTTTGAAAAAGAACTCTCAGAATTGGAAGATAGAAACAGGCGAGGCAACCTTAGTATTTTTGGCCTACCTAAAGGAGAAGAGTGCTCTGACCACTCCTGCATTGCCTTCCTAGAAAAATGGTTCACCCAGGCAACCAACATAAAATTTGAAAAAGATCTGGAATTTGACAGGGCCCACAGGGTCCCAACTCGGATATCTCAAAACGCCAAAGCTCCCAGACCTATAGTATGCAAACCCCTAAGGTATCAACATGTAGAACTGATTCTGAGTCACATGAGGAGACATAATCACATTCTATGGAAAGGCACAAAAATCTTTATCTCACAGGACTACTCAAAATTAACTGTGGACACTCGCAAGGGTTTTCTAAACCTTCGACCTAAGATGAAGTCAGCTGGCCTACAAGGTTCGTTCATTGCCCCGGCAAAATTCAGGATCTTCTCACATGGCATCCCTCATATCTTCACGGACCCAGGCTTGCTTAACAAATTTCTAGACGAAAAAAGCGAAACACAAATGGACACATCAGTCCCCAAAGACTCGTCCTCTACTTCCTCTCAAGTGAGATATATCTCTGATCACTGATGTCCTAGGTGGAGACCAGTCTATGACTGGGTCCTATGCCCTATGTTTAACAAAACTTGCTCTACAAATCCTATACATCCAAGAACCCAGTGCACCCAATGCTTTCAATTTGGAGCATGTATGGTACAAACATGTTACAAGTATGTTGTAATAACAATGCTCCACTTGACATGAACCACATTCTTCCAAGTCGTATCTCACAGTTACAAGTATGTTACAAACTTGTTTGTTACAAACATGTTACAAGTATGTTGTTTGTAGTTAATATTCTCATATTTAGCCATATTTAGACATGCATGGGTTTCCCACGCACTGCTCGTACGTACACACACAATTATCTCAATTAACACTTTCTTCTTATTACAGATAGCTCACTCTTACTTTTGTCTACATCTTATAACTACATCTTATAACTACAATCACTGACTACTCAGTGTCCAACCAATCATGCAAAAAGCTCACACAATGGGCTCACGATGGGCTCACGTAATCACACGACCATACATCTATACACTATGCGCACTACGCACATCCGGACGATACGCATCAGCAGACTCGGAAACATCCACCTACACTTCTTCCCAGACTAGAATCCACACATTACTTAGACCTCTGTACCCAATCACACACAAACGCACTACTACCCTCGATAACACCATAGACCATAATCTCAACAATACTGTGTGCACTCTGCGTACATTATGTGCATGCCATCATGGCCTCCTTTCGCAATGCCCACAATGCTACCAATGTTAGACTCTAGTTCAATGCTAATTCAATGCTAGTTCAATGCTAGTTCTATGCTAGTTCAATACTAGTTCTATCGGGGGAAGTTTCCGCCCCAATTTACTGTGGTTCTTAATACCAGTTCTTAATACCTGTTCCTCCGGAGGAGCGTTCTTCCTCTTATCGCTAAGCCCGTTGGCGACTATGGGGGGTGGGAGGGTGGGGTGGGGGTCTTGAGGGTCGGGTTCTCTATTTGTCACTCTGCTGTTTCCCCTCCTTGTTTTACATCTTGATTTTTGTCTCACAAGTATCATATGTCTCATACCAATCTAACAAACACAAGGGGAAGTGTTCAATTCAGGTGTGGTCTCGCTTGGCGCAACCCCACCCAAAGGGGTCACTGATCCACACCACCCTCTTATCACACATCATATGGCGGGTATGAGCCAATGTATTAAAGTAGTCTCCCTAAATGTAAAAGGCCTGAACCACCCGGTAAAGAGGAGGAAGATAGTTGACTATCTGCATAGACTCAAAGGAGATATAATTCTCCTACAAGAAACAAAATTGGATAACTCACTATCCGAGAGTTTCGCTAGTAGTCATTCTTCGGATTATGCCTACTCAGCCGCGGTGGGGAAGAAAAACGGAGTACTAACACTCATTTCCAGAAAGTCTAGTATCAACTTACTCTCGAAGTCCACTGACTCACAAGGCAGGTGGGTCACCTCGAAGCTTACTAAAGACAAGGTTGAATTTTAGGTAGCTAATGTTTATGCACCTACTAAAGACGACCCATTCTTTTGGGACGATCTATACTCACAACTAGAAAGAATCCCAGATACAGCTACCATTATCCTAGCGGGCGACTTCAACCTACCTATAGATCCACATCTAGACAAAAACTCTAGATTTCCATTTGCTCCTA
This sequence comes from Calotriton arnoldi, assembly GCA_963921515.1. Taxonomy (NCBI): domain Eukaryota; kingdom Metazoa; phylum Chordata; class Amphibia; order Caudata; family Salamandridae; genus Calotriton; species Calotriton arnoldi. The sequence goes on from CAWUFW010014544.1 coordinate 257,072, forward strand.
ATAAATCACATAAAGTCCTGAAGAAAATTTGCTCGAAATGTAATCTATCCGATGCTTGGAGAATCCAAAACCCAGCAGAAAGGGATTATACATTTTACTCCTTTCCCCACAAGTCGTACTCACGTATAGACTATATTTTGATATCCAACAATACACATTGTAAGGTAGATCATACATCAATCGAACCCAGGGTGATCTCAGACCACTCCTGCATCACACTTTCTATCTCTTACCCAGCACCTTAGAAAAAACAATCGAATTGGCGTTTCAACGATGAGATACTAGCTGATCAGGAAAACGTCCAAATAATTAAAAACACAATCCTTAACTTCCTTGCGGAAAACAAGGCTGGCGAGACGTCGGACCTGACAAGGTGGGAGGCCCTAAACAATAATAAGAGGGGAAATAATTAGGATTAGAACAGGAATGAACAAAATAACTAACTCTAACTTAATGAAACTAGAGAAAGAAATCGCAGAATTAGAAAAATTACATATCACCAACAAAGAAGATGACACTCTTAATAAAATCCTTAACAGAAAATATGATTACAATAAAATCATTAGTAATAGGGCGGGGATATGGATCAACAAACAAAAGAGCATCAAACTATGTGAGTCTAACAGGGCAGGCAAATCCCTTGCGTCTTTTCTAAAATTTAAAATGCAGAAATTCGCCATAAAGGACAAAGCAGGTAATATTATCACTAACCCACAAAAAATTAGCGGACACTTTCATGGGCTTCTATAAGGACTTATATGAACTAAACACTAATGTAAAGTACTCAAAATGTCAGGACTACCTAAACAATATTACTCTCCCTATCCTTATAGCCCAAGAGAGTTTATCAATAAAAGGCCCGATCACAGAAAATGAGGTAATGTTAGCGATCAATAAATTAAAGCCAGGTAAAGCCCCAGGCCCGACGGGTTCAATGTAAAAAATTTCAAAACATTCTCACCATTTCTGTTGTCACCACTAATGAAGCTTTTTACCCACTTCTCAGAAACTGGCCAAGTCACCGGCACACCAGCGGAAGCAACCATAATAGTCATTCCCAAAGATGGCAAAGATCCCCTTTTACCTAAAAATTACAGACCGATATCACTAATAAACCTCGATTGCAAAGTTTATGCATCAATCCTGTCATATAGAATCCAACAACACATCTCAAAATTGATACATCCATCTCAGGTTGGTTTCTTAAAACACATGCTCTCTAGTGACAACACGCGCCTCTTATGTCATACCATAGAAAAAGCTAAACTCCTAGACTCCCCCACGGTGGCCATCACACTGGACGCGGAAAAAGCCTTTGACAAGGTGGATTGGAGATACCTAAAGGCCGTCTTAGAAAAATTTAACCTGGGTGATAACCTGATCAAAATGATAATGGCCCTTTACCACAATCCTACCACTAGAGTTAGAGCTGATGGTATAGTTTCCCCCTCCTTCAACCTAAATCAGGGGACACAACAGGGTTGTCCTCTCCTACCCCCCCTGTTCCTCCTAGCTTTGGAACCTTTTCTCCAACATATTAGGGAAAATAAGGACATTACTGGCATCCCCTTCGGTGACTACAACATAAAACTCGCCGCTTACACAGACAATGTATTAATTGTCTCTCAAAAAGCCTCATCTGCAATCCCAGAACTTATGAATACCATACACCACTTCTCAGAAATATCCGAATATTCCCTTAACAAAGACAAATCCGAGGTAAAACTTCTAAGCCGCTACGGTGATAAAAGTATTCTAGGCTCGTCAGGACTAGCCTGGCAACCGGAGGCTATCAAGTATCTAGGTCTTGAATTCACAAATGATCTATTCACCACCCTACATACTAACGAAAAAATATTAACCAACAAAATAGACTCTCTCCTAGATACCTGGTCTCCCAAATTTTTATCATGGTGGGGTAGAGCAGAGACCCTAAAGATGATGCTAATTCCTCTCGTCAATTATCTCAGTATGCTGCCCATGTTCCTATCAGAAGAACTTCTAAAAAAAACTGATAAAACATTCAGCAAGTTTCTATGGCAGGGAAAGAAGCCCAGAGTTTCTATGAAAAAGCTCAAACTGGCCAAGAATAAAGGGGGTATCTCCCTACCCATCTTCAGAAACTATCAAACGGCTTTTCTCTGCAAACAGGGCGCAAACTGGTTTATTGATAACCCTTCATACATACCGCCCTGGGTGTTGATAGAAAAGTCCCTTATACAAAACATCCCACTCGCCGCAATAGCTACGATGGACACCTCCCATCTTCTACACTCCAGAAACATCATACAGAACACAAAAAGAGCCATCCTACTCCTAGACTCTCGCCTTGAGATCAAAATAAAACACACCCACTTTTCCTTACTATGGTACAACCAAACACTCAAAATTGACAGTTCCTCACTCTATTGGTCAGACTGGTCATGCAAAGGCATTAACCTTGTGCAAGACATTTTCGAAAACACTTCCCCGCTACCATTTCAGCCGTGCAAAAACGTTTCAATCTTACTAACTTGGACTTCTATAAATTCCTTCAGCTTAAAGTAAGGGATATCTGCCCTTCTATCACTACCCTCTTATGCCACCTGTCCAAGGCAGGACACCTAGTCTCACACATATATAAAATCCTCCTGCCAACCCAAAGCAAATCTTTATCTTGCAATCAACAGAAATGGGAATCCGAACCTTCCAAGTTAAACATTGCCTTCAACTGGCCCGTCATTAACAAATCCCCCTTTTCACATAAAATCTCACCAACACTATCACAAACTAAATTCATGTTAATTAACAGGACTTACTGGACTCCTGCAAGACTCTTCAAGGTCGGCCTTGCTAAAACTCCCCTCTGCTGGTGCTGCGACAAACATGAGGGCTCCCTGGAACACATGCTATTCGGTTGCCCCCTTCTGCAAGACTATTGGGCTAAGGTCTTTGATTACATCGCATATGCCCTAAAGATTCTCCCCACAAGAGAGTTCTTATACATTTTACTGGGCCCTTTGGATCCCCAACTTAGGAACAACAATGATCGGTTCCTCTTGGATTTAATGCTTACTCTAGCATGCAAACTAATCCTAAACAATTGGAAAAACTTCAAAGCGGTCTTCTTTTTTAAATGGCAGGAGTGGCTCTCTTTCCTTAGGGGTGCTGATAACATTGCTCTCCAAATACCCCCATGGAGAGCTTCACGACACTCAATCTGGAATGCACTGGATACAAGGGACTTTGCATTCAAACCACCATGAACCACTTAATGGCTACTGCTCGTTCCCACTTCCTCCTTAAGATGTGTATATCTCTCCATTACATCTCAGTGCTCCTCTACATTATGCCATACACCCACTATCACCAACACTCCCCCGCATACTTGTGAGACAAAACCTTTCTATTCACTCCTGTGCATCCCATAAGATCATAGATGTCATGGTAATTAATTCTGCTTACTTTTATTCTAATCGTTCCTAACCAGCATGATTATAAAACTACTGTTATGTAATGTTGGCACGCATTGTGTATACATGGTTTTATAGCCCGTACCATATGTATTATAATGTCATGTTACAATGTCATGCTATGCACCCTATGTATTATCCAGAATTACGTGTCTATGCTATATTCTCTATGCATTACACTGTTCAATCAATACTGCAGAATGTTCACTGCATCACCTTATGCACAGCTTACACCCCCACCCCCTGTTGTATCCAACCTTTCCCACTGTGTATTTATTCTGTTTACCACTGTCTACCTCTGCCTGCAAAAATGTAATAAAATACTTTGAACTAAAAAAAAAAAAAAGATACTTTATTTTTCCAAACTGGTGTTGTGTCCATTTGTGCTTTGTTTTCACTGTGTTACTGTGTGTTTTGAGTACAAATACATTACACATTGCCTTTGGGATAAGCCTGTTTCCTCGTGCCAAGCTACCAAGGGGGTGAGCAGGGGTTATCTAAAGTGTGTATCCTCCTTACCCTGAAGCAAGGGTCACTACTTGGACAAAAGTGCATATCTCTGCCAACTAGAGACCCCCATTTCTAACATTGGTGGTCAGCGGTGAGGATTGAACTTGTATTTGTACTTGACCCACAGTGATTGGTGTACATCACTAGTTTAGTGCAGACCACTACGCAACCCCAAACTGTGTTTTCTGGTTCTATTTTTGATTGACCCTTGAAGTATCCATGCACTATGTCTCTAAATGGTAAACCAGCAGAAGATGTTGCAGAACTGGAGTTTGATATTGTAATGTTGCTTACATACAAAGTGGATCAACTCAGACAATTTCGCAAAAGCTTTGGATGCCCCATGAGGGGCTCCTCTAAGAAAAAGGAGTCGCAGAAGGCCTTGAGTGGCTGGTGGGAAGCCAGAGAAGCTGGAGAGACAGGGGATGCAGTTGTGGATGTGGATTTGCCACAAGGGGGCTTTGTGTCCCGGGATTTGCCTGTAGGAAGAGCAGCCTCTGTGGTCGGCAGCAGTGTGTCTTCCAGAATTTTGTCTCCAGAGGAGATGGAGGTAAGGCAGAGGGTCAGGAATCATGAGTTGGAGCCTGAAAAGTTCAGAAGAGTAGACAGGGCTCAGGCCTTGGAGGAAAAGAAATTGTTCTTGGCACATGAATTGAGCATGAGAGAGCTGGCCATCAAAGCCAGACAGAGTCCAGCGCAAATAGTGGCAGCGTACAGCCAGTGCAATCTGGGGGAAAGGTCTACATTCCCAAAGATCTAGTGCAGAATTTCCAGAAGAGGGAGGATATTTATGCCAGGTTTGCATCTTATGAGGCAGCACTGCGTATGAATGAGGTCCCAGAGAAACATTGGGAGGCGGGCCTGTGGAAACACTTTGAGTCCAATGGGAGGAACACCCTGACACCTTTGGAGGAGGCGGATACTCTCACCTTTCCCAATATGAAGGAGGCTTTATGCCTCAGGAATGGGCTCACACCTGAGCAGTACAGGGAAAAGTTTAGATCTTTTAAAAAGCTTGAATCCAATACGTGGGTTGAATGTGTAAATCTTTATTGCAGAGAACTGGAAGGTTGGATAAAGGGCAGCAAGGTAACTGATTACCAGGATTGTACAATCTGATTGGTTGGGAGCACTTGAGTAGTCTTTGTGTTTCAGAGCTGCGCCAGCATCTGATGGATAATAAGATGACCCGATGAAGCTTGCTCATGAGGTGAACCGCTGGACGAGTACCAGGGTCCACAAGGGGTATGTGGGAAACCCAGCCAAGGGTGGGCAGGGTCCCCAGCAGAAGAGTGAGGGGGACAAAGGTAACCAATGGGAGTTCTCGAAAGGGCCCCAAAATAGTTTCCAGGGTAAAGATTCCCAGCCCCCCAGTGGTAAGAAGCCACGGCCCCCTAGGGGTAGGCCAGACATCCGGGGTCCCGGCAACTGTTATGCATGTGGTCAGGAGGGTCACATGCAGGGGGATCCCAAGTGCCCCAAGGTGCCACGGGCACCCACTGGTGCACCGTCACCGGGGTTAGTGTAGTGCTGGGGGAGGAGTTGGTTCCTAGTGATTGGGGAGCCAGCTGTGATGACCCTTATCTCATTAGGTGATAGAGAGATGGTCTAGGAAACCTATCTGCTGGATAACACTAAGAAGTACCTGCAGTTGGTGACCATCAATGGGAGGATGGTGGAAGCTCTGAGTGACACAGGAGCCAGTGTGACATCTGTGAGGTGTCAGTGGGTGTCTGAGGAGCAGGTAATCCCCAATGTACTTCACCCTGTAGTTGCTGCAGACAGCTCTGAGCACCTGTGTAAGGTGGCGCACGATTCCTTTGAGTGGGGGGTCTCAGGTCCTTTGAAGGTCATTGTGAGTCCATCCATGCCTGTTGACTATCTGCTTGGCAATGACCTGGAGAGATCGCCTTGGAAGAAGGTGGAACACGGGGCTCGTTTGCCTGAGTGGGCATGTGTGACCACTCGGTCAATGGCAGCCAGTAAGGGTAATCAAGAGAACCTGGAGCCTGAAACAGTGGCCCAGGTGCCTGCCAGAAAGAGGAGGGGCAGGGGGCGTGGGGCGTGGTAAACCCGCTCCAGACGTTCCCATGGTCCAAGAGGAGGCAGACCTTGAGGGGGAGGCCCTGAAACCTACAGGGGAGCAAGTGGCCGAACTGGGAGACCTAGCTGAGCTGACCAATTGGCAGCAGGAAGGGGGTCCCTCCAGGGAGGAGTTCTGCAAGGTGCGGCTGGAGTGCCCTACTCTTGAGGGTTGCAGCAGCAGGCTGCAAGCCAGGCATCATATGATCAGTCTGGATCACATTGGAATTGTTGGGAAAATAGTCTCCTATATAGTGAGCTTAAGGTCGCTGAGCCTGGATCAGCCCGTGTGCTGGTGGTACCCCAGTGCTTCAGGACCTTCTGACTGGGTCTAGCTCATGATGTGTCTTTGGCAGGACATTTGGGGTGCGACAAGACCTTTCACAGGATTGTCACCCACTTCTTTTGGTCCCAAATGCGAAGGCACACTGATACTTATTGTAGGACTTGTCAGACTTGCCAGGCAATCGGCAAGAGTGAAGGGAAGGGTAAGGCTCCCCTCCAACCCTTCCCGGTAGTGAGCAGCCCTTTCGAGAGGGTGGGCATTGATATTGTGGGCCCACTGGAACCCAAGACAGCCTTAGGCAACCAGTATATCTCGGTCTTTGTGGATCATGCCACCTGGTACCCGAAAGCTGTCCCTCTCAGGACAATCACGGCCCCTGTGGTGAGCCATGCATTGATGGGGATCTTTGCCCGTGTGGAGTTCCCTGAGAGGTGGTATCTGACCGGGATACCAACTTCATATCTAGGTATATGTCATCTTTTTGAGAAGAGTTCGGTGTAATGTACAAATTCACCACTCCTTACCATCCCCAAGGAAATGGGTTGGTTGAGAGATTCAACCGAACCCTGAAAGGCATGATAAAGGGTCTTACAGAACCCATGAGACGTAAGTGGGACGTCTTCTTATGATGCCTGTTGTTTGCCTACAGGGAGGTACCACAGAAATCCTTAGGGCTCAGTCCCTTTGAATTACTGTAGGAGCACCCTGTGAGAGATCTTTTAGTTTGGTGAAGGAAGGTTGGGAGAAAACCACTGGTAAAACTCCCCAGGATGTCTTCAGTTACATGCTTGCCTTCATAAAGTAGACTCAGTGCTTCAGGAAACTCGTTCAGGTGAACCTGGAAGCCAGCCAGGAGGAGATGAAATGTTGGTATGACCAGAATGCCACTCTGGTAGAGTTTCAGCCTGGCCAAAAAGTGTGGGTGATGGCATCAGTGGAGCCTTGTGACAAGTGTACTGGGCCATTTGCGGTGGTAGAGCGCAAGAGTGAAGTAACCTACCTGGTGAACTTGCAGACTTCTAGGAACCCTTTGAGGGTCCTGCACGTGAACAGCCTCAAACCTCACTTTGAGAGGTCTGAAGTACCTATGCTCCTGGCTACAGATGACGGAATGGAAGAGGCTCGCGGGCCTCTTCCTAACCTCCTGTCTGCCAAGGAACATGATGGGTCAGTGGATGGTGTAAACCTCTCTGCCACTCTAACTCCAGAGCAGGAGGTGGACTGTCACCAGGTGCTGAAACAGTTCACCTCTCTGTTCTGCCTGACCCCAGAAATCACCAATTGGTGTATCCATGATGTGGACACTGGAGACAGTTTACCTGTAAAACATAATACTTACAGGTTGGCTGACAAGGTCAGAGCTAGCAGCAAGGAAGAAGTTTCCAAGATGTTGGCATTAGGGGATGACACGGTTAGCCCAGTGGTCTTGGTTCCAAAAGCTGCTGCACCCGGTGCCACTCCTGAACTGAGGTTCTGTGTGGACTACCGGGGCTCAATGACATCACCAGGACTGACGCTCACCCCATCCTCAGAGCTGATGAGCTCATTGACCGGTTGGGAGCTGCCCAGTACCTCAGCACGTTTGATCTAACGTATGGGTACTGGCAGATTGCCTTAACTGATGGGGCACAAGAGAGGTCTGCATTCTCAATGCCAGAGGAGCACTACCAATTCTGTGTCATGCCCTTTGGGTTGAAGAATGCCCCTGCCACATTCCTTTGGGTTGAAGAATGCCCCTGCCACATTCCAGAGACTGGTCAACCAGGTACTGTCTGGGCTGGAGGAATTCAGAGCCGCCTACCTGGATGACATTGCTGTGTTCAGCTCCAGCTGGGAAGAACACTTGCAACACCTCTGTGAAGTGTTGCAGGCTCTGCAGAAGGCAGGCCTCACTATCAAGGCCAGTAAGTGTTAGTTAGGGCAGGGGTCTGTGGTGTAGTTAGGGCACCAGGTAGGAAATGGTCAGGGGCGCCCCTACAACCTAAGATTGACACCATTCTGGCTTGGGAGCCCCCCAAGACCCAGACGGAGGTGAGAGCCTTCTTAGGTCTCACCGGGTATTACATACGGTTTGTCTAGGGGTATGGTACTATTGCTGCCCCTTGACAGAGCTGACTTCAAGGAAGAAGCCAAGGAAAGTGATATGGACTGATGCCTGTCAGACCGCTTTTGATGCCCTGAAATCTGCCATATGCACAGCGCCCGTGCTCAAGGCACCCAATTTCTCCAAAGAATTTGTTCTGCAGACAGATGCTTCAGAGCATGGGTGGGAGCAGTTCTCTCACTATTGAACGATGAGAGGTTGGACCAACCTGTAGCTTTCATTAGTAGGAGGCTACTTCCCAGGGAACAGAGGTGGAGTGCAATTGAGCGAGAAGCTTTTGCTGTGGTCTTGGCGCTGAAGAAGCTAAGGCCCTACTTGTTTGGGACTCACTTCCAGGTTCAGACAGACCACAGGCCCCTCAGATGATTGATGCAAATGAGGAGTGAGAAGCCAAAACTGTTGAGGTGGACCATCTCCCTACAGGGAATGGACTTTAAAGTGGAACACCGCCCTGGTACAGAACACGCCAATGCTGATGGTCGGTCCAGATTCTTCTGCCATAGTGATGAGAACTTCCAAGAGAATGGGTAGTTCTCCCCACTTTTCAGCTGGAGCGGACACATGTTAGACGTAGCATCCTTGGCATTGTTTCCCCTGACTTTATGCCTCTACCTCCCGTAGTTTTGATGCTGTGCTGGATTTCATTTTTGCTGGCTTAGATGCTTTGGGCACTTTGCCACTGCTGATCAGTGTCAAAGTGCAAGTGCTCTCTGTGTAAATTCTGATTATGATTGGTTATCCATGATTGGCATATTTGATTTACTAGTAAATCCCTAGTAAAGTGCACAGAGTGTGCCAGGGCCTGAAAATCAAATGCTACTAGTGGGCCTGCAGCACTGATTGTGCCACCCACCCAAGTAGCCTTTCAAAGGTATCTCAGACATGCCACTGCAGCGTCTGTGTGCAGTGTTTACTGCCATGTCGACCTGGCAAGGGAAACAAAAGATCTCACCCAAAACTGCAATAAACAGACCCACATCAAAGGCTCTACCCTCTACACAATCATTTCCAACCCTCCAGTCCATCCTTCCCACTGACTGGACGGACCACCACCTAATTCTGTTCAATCTCAATGTCAACCAACCTAAGCTCTAGACCCAAACTAAACATCCTGAACACTGGGTGAAAAATATGCACCAAATCCCTCAACCAGAATTAGAATCCCCAATCACTTCCCAAAATCTACCTCCTCCCGATCTTTCATTCACTGATGACCTCACCTCTCACAATAACTCAAAAATGTCAGAACTGATTAACACGATCACCCCCTTAAAACTCAAAAAATCAAAAAGTATCCCCTCCTGATCCTAGTTCAATAAAGACCTCAACAATGAGAGACAAAAACTTAGGCTGGCTGAAAGAACAAGGAGACAATAACCCTTGCTGACCCATCTCTCTCTCCTCCGAGCTGAAAGCCTAAAATACAAAAAACATATCTATAGAGAGAAATCATCCTTCTTCCGAGCCCAACCTGACCACTCCAAAAATAGACCCAAAGACCTTTTCAACATCATAAAACAGCAAACCTCCTAATTTCCGCAACATCCAACTGATCTCTGTTAAGCTCTGTGAAGAGTTCGTCATATACTTCTCTGAAAAAATAACTAGCATCAAACTCTCACTGGACACCCCCACTTCCTCCTCCTGCATCAAAGATCCACCATCCACCAAAGATGGTCTCCTCACTGCCACACTCCCAACCAATGACGGTGCTCCCAAACTCACCTCCTCAGTGAATCAGAGCACCAGCCTCAAGCTTACACAACTAAAAAACAATGCATCCTGGACCAAATTTGATGTCTCGGAAGAAGAAGTCACCAAAATACTTGCATGTATTTAGCCAACTGCGCATCTCTTGAACCCTCTCCCCTCTCCACTCATCAAAAATCTCAGATACATCATTGCCCCTACATGGTCCAAAATCATTACCTCCACCTTTCCAGTGGCTCCATGCCAACCTCCCTTAAACTCAGCCAAGTCACCCCCTCATCAAAAAACCAAACTCTATGTTAAAATCTCGTCATCCAAAGACATCCATCACCTAAATCACACCCTCTGCATGGTGCAGTCCTGGCTAACTAACAACCACCTAAAACTTAACTCCAACAAAACTGACTCCTCCTCATCCAACCTAATGTTAAGTCGCTTCCTGTCCAAAACTGGCTTGACAATCTAACTGCACTAAACTGCAAACTTTCTGGGCCATATTATCAAGAACGGCGATAACATTATCGCCGCTTTAGCAGCAGGAAACTGCTGCTAAAGCGCCGATAAGGGGCTTGATAATATGCCCTATAGAATTCCAATAGAAGCCCAGCTTCTGGTGCGAAGGACATCAAACCTGGGCTTCTATTGGAATTCTATAGGGCATATTATCAAGCCCCTTATCCCCGCTTTAGCGGCAGTTTCCTGCCGCTAAAGCGGCGATAATGTTATAGCCGTTCTTGATAATATGGCCCTCTATCTTTAACTCCATTAAGTCTCTTGGGATTACACTAGACAAAAGCCTGACCATGAAAGACCACATCAGTACCTCAACAAAAAGGGCCTTATTCTCACTGAAACTCCTAGAAAAATCAAACCCTTCATCCCCGTGGAAGATTTAAAGACTGTAGTGGAATTCCTAGTCCTTTCCAAGCTAGACTAGGGTAATGCAAAGACCGCCAGTTCCCCAAAAACCTACCTTATCCCTATGAAAGCCACACTCAATGCAGTGGCTAGACTCCTCTCTGGGGAGAGCCGCTTTGACCACATCACTTTCAAAAACTCAACTGGCTACCAGTTGAAGCGAGAAGTATATTCAAAACAGCCTGCTTAACCCATACAGCTCTCTACATTGAAAACCCTATCTACCTCGCAAACAAACTTTCAAAAGCTGTCCGAAAGAGACCTTTCTGAAGCTCTAACACCCTACTCCTAATTCCACCCAAATTCAAGAAAGAACAAGCATCGGCATAGCCAATAGGTCTCGCCTTTGGGCCCTTATAAGTGTTTACCCATGCAACAGTTGATGTTGTTGCACCAAGGATATTGTGCTGCATAACTAAATACTTATAAGGTCCCAAAGGCGAGACCTATTGGCTATGCCAATGCTTGTTAAACTTGGTAACACTCTCTGGGCATTGGTTGCATTACGTTCGTACCAATTAAACACCCAAATACAGCAATATTTGACCTGTCCAGGTTTGCAAAGGTCCTTTCACTGTGCAGCAACACGTGCCGTCGCATTTTTAGTAACCTTTGAACCGTTTGAGCTGGAAACTTTTTTGGGGGTTAAAATCTGCGGCAAATGCGGCAACTCTATAATGATGTGAAAATGGCAGCAGCCACACAATCGCATAATCCCAGTGGTCCTGGACAAGACATAGTGATGCAGTGTGATAAAACATATTGATGGAGTGTGAAAAGACATGGGGGCCGATTCCGATCTCGGCCGGTAGGGCTCCGAATCGGACTCGGCTTTACCAGATCCGATTCGGAGCCCTATTTCCCGACCGAATCGTACGTGCGTCCGGGCGAGCGAGTACGATGCGTGCGCTCGCGAAATCTCCGACTGACTAGTTCGCAGGACCTGACCGCTCCGACCGACTCGCACGGGGACGACTCGCACCGCGCAATGGAGACGTTCCCCGCCCGGCCGGGTAAGTATGATGCGCACCTCGACCGCTCTGACCGACTCGCGCAGTCCGGCTCCAAGGAGCTGTCGAAGCCGCACTTTGGGGGTCCGTGTCGGACCCCCCTGGAAGCGTAGGCACGCGAGTCGCACACAGGGGGGACCCATGGGTCCCCCCTACACGTGCATGTACGGCGCGACCCGCATCGACGCGAACACGCTGTAGGGGGCGCCCTTGTTCGCGTCGTGCCCATTGAGTCAATGGGAGCCCGTGTACGCTCAATGGGAGTCCGACCGAATCGAGTCCGATGGCATACGTGCGCATCGTACTCGTTCGGTCGGGCTGCTAGGGTCCGATTCGGTCGGGAATCTCTCCGGGTCCGGCTCGGTCGGGGAGATTTCCGGCCTGTATCGGAATCGGCCCCATAGTGATGCGGAGTGATAGACATGCCCAGAGGTACTCTTTATTAATCACAGTTACTGACACAGTGTTATATTTAGGGGATGATACAGAGAGACAGACATGTCTGCGGTGTGGCATGGATTTGTGTGGTGTGATGTGGAGTTGTGTAGTGGAAATATGTGGCATGGTGTGCTGTGCAATTATGTGGCTAGCAATTAAATGGGATTACATGTACTGGAATTATGTAGAGTGAGATTATGTGTTATGGAGTTTATTATGTGGAATGGTATTGGTGTTGCGGAGTGGCATGTTGTGGAGTTGAATTATGTGGTGTGCTGTTACATTTTGTGGCATGATGTGGAAATCTGTGGTGTGAATTGGAGGTATATGGTGTGTTGTGGAATTGTGTTGTGTATTTGAAATTTGTTGTTTGGTGTAGAATTATGTGGTGTGTATTCGAAATGTGTGGAGTTGAATTGTGTGGCCTGGAACTGTGTGGCGTTGAGTTAAATTATGCTTATTGGAATTAAGTGTTATACTGTAGAGTGCATTTATGTGGATTTCTGGTATGTGGCATAGATTGCATTTATGTGGGAAAAGTGAAAGAAAGGAAAGAAGGGAAAAAAAGAAAACAAGGGCAAGAAACAGAAAGTAGTGATAGACAAAAAACAAAAAGTAGTAAAAGAAAGACCGAAGAAAACAACAAGAAAAATAGAAAGAGGAAACAATAAAAAAGGAGGGAAGGGAAAGAAAGGAAGAACAAAACAGCAAAAAGTGAAGTAGAATAAATGAAATATTAAAGAAAAAAACTCATAAAAATGAAGAAACGGGGAAAAAAGAAAGTGAAACAAACAGAAAGAATGCATTATGGTATGGTTACATAGAAAGGAGAACGAAAGCAAAAAGGGAGAAGGAAGGAACAAGAAAGATAGACATGGAAAGAAAGGCGAAAAATAATCATCCAGAGAAAGAAGCAATGACACCTGCAACAAATGTGGTACGCCGCTCGCCTTCCTCTTCTGGATCCCATTCCACTCAAGACCAATAAATAACTGTGAGACACGGGAAACTCTACGGCATCCTGAGAGCCACTGATCTCTAAGACACGAAGTGATTCGCCTCCGAGTCATGCCTGGCTGAGGAGCGCATGCGCTAACCGTTCAGCCTCACGCGCCATCTTGCCAAGTAGTACCTCCAGGCGCATGCGCTTCAGTGATGATTTTCACACTAATATGACGAAGCAGCGTGCATGTCGCCGTTTTTTTTACGTAGATTTGTTTAGTTCTGTTTCAGGCGAGTTTGAGAAGGAGAGCTCAGTGAATCGCCCGCAGGTAAAGAGAAAGATATTCGCGCAATGATGTCATCGGAGCCTCGGGCGAGTGCGGTCAGGTTTACAGAGAGGGAGTAGCCTTGACGGAGGTTTGACTACAGGCGTCCCACCTCATACTCACCGATGGACTTATGGGGCCCAATGATGGTCGCATTTTAAGTCTTTTTTGATATTTAACACAGGCCAATTAGGTGCTGTATATTTATTTTGTCTTTTTCTTTATAATAATTGTGTTGATTGTGACACCTGGAGTGGGAACATCATTTTCCTTCTAAGTCCTGATGAAATGCCTTGGGGAGAGGCATGAAACTAGTTGACCATAAAAGGGAAACGATAGGTACTGATGCCTAGGGTTTTCCCACACGTCCCAAGATTTTAACATACCTTCTTTGGGATAGGGAATACATTTGTTTTTGGACCCACAAATTTGATACTTTTAAACTATTTTCACTTCTGCTAAAAAAGACACACTCCCTTCAAATATATCATAGGTGGATAGGTGTATAGGGACCCCCCCTATATTTAACAATTTAGTGCTCCCGCGTATCCATTGGTAGCAGCACGCCCCTGTCCGTAGAGGACATGGATGGACCCAATGATGAAGCATGCCACCAAGGGGAAACCCGGGTGGGTGAGGGTTTTATGAAAAGAAAAAATCTTTTTCTTTTCCTTTTGTGTCTTCTGCAAGGTATTGAACAAAATCCCCCCTTCTCTTGTTGAGGGTACCTCTCTTGGTCATGTAAAGTGCCCAATACTTGCCGGTCAGATCAAGTTTGAGTTACATAAAAATGCACAAAAAAAAATAGTACCTCAATTTACAATGGGAGCAGCGCGGACTGACACACACACAAGGAAGCCACACATTAAGTGAAGCCTTGTAAGTGCTGCTAAATTAGAAGACAGCGAAGAAGAGTGATAAGGATGTCAACAAATGGTAAGTAATGAGCAGCCTTAAAGCCCTTTGTTGGAGAGGGTTTTTTTTATACAAAAAAGGTCATATTGCCAAGCGACAGTGTATGCACTCTGCATATAGGCTCGACCTAAAAAGGGTGGAAGAAGTACAAAAGAATGCACTAGGTGTGAGAAAAGAGGATGGATTGAAGGTAGGGGAATGATAGAAAATAGCATGAGAGCATAAGAATAGAAAATGAATGACTGAGGAAGGTAGCACGGTGATTGGAGAGATATGGGGGATGTGAAGCAGGAGAACATGTGGAGAGAGAAACAAAATTCTGGTCAAAATAAATTACAAAAAGGTTTTATATTTTTTCCAACACAGAGCCTGGTCCTCCATTCATCTCATCTCTTCTGGCAAAGAAGTTAACAGAGCAGGGTCTACTCCTGGGAACTATAGCACTGCTGCAACATGTTTGCACTGTTTTGTCTCCTCTCTAAAAGTGTTTTGTGCCAGAGTTCTTCAACACCAACAGACATTTTCAGGGAGGAACGGAGATATTCTTGTTGTTCAAGACTATGGGCTTCAAATATAATGCATGCTTCAATTCAATTCTCTTTTGCAGGAGTACCCACTGTAATGTGTAGTCATCGACTTATCTCACTCCACTAATTTTGTGGAAAACATTGGCACATCCCTTTTTGAACTTCTGATTCCCCTAATTCCAAATCAAAAGAATTCATGGGCATACCGGAAATATTAGGCGACTGTGTGTCAATGTGACTTAATGAGAAGCAGCTTTTAAATCAAAGGTTGAAAAGACCTCAGCTGATCTAACTTGTGCAAACAATTCCTGGACTTCAGGTAATGGATGTGTAATGGCTGACAATTGGTCTCACTCTAAATGCTCCTACTCAGATGAGCAAGTCATGAGGATCACCCCTGGGGCAACCCATTGTGCAGAATTAACTGGTTCAATAATTTCATAATGACGCAATTGTTATAAAATAATTCACTTCAGATGTTTATTTGATATATTTCACACTTTCTGTAAAATAATTTGTATCAACGTCATCTAGCACAATGTAATGTTTGAAAACTCTAAAAACAATTGTCCTACTATTTCTAAAACAAGTTCTGACGCTCTTCACTTCGCTCCAATAACCCGCTTAGCCTTGTGTTTCCATCTGATAATGGTTTGCCCCTTCTTGGCAATATACCCTTTCCAAACGCTTTATGTGATATATATATTTAAAATATTAGTCTCAACTTTCTCAAGCATGTTTATGGTATTGCCACCATAAGCCGAAGGTTAGATATCCAAAGGGCTTAATGCTTGATAATGTCACCCTTGGTATACTTCACACGTTTAAATGCATTCCTTTTACTCCAACTCATGCACATTTTTAAAAATGACCGTTTGTACATCAGTTGATGACCTCTACACAACATTACACAATGTGTTAATAGCAGGGTGAGACTGTGCAACACATCTGTAATGAAATCCTTGTTAGTGTGCCTAACATACTCCATTTTACCTGTCACATTCCAGCATACCTTCTACAACCTCCCCTCTGGCATTGCTTCCTTTAGCTTTCTCAATTTCTTGCCTGGTATCACTGATCTTTGAGACCCACTACAGTTGTCACTGTTGGCTATGCGTAGGATTCTTATAATATAGTAATCACTCCTTTTCCAACTGTAATAGTTAATGACAAGTTGGCTTCCAATATTTTGCTACCCAGCCCATTACAACACATAATTTAGCCATGTAATCATAGATAGTCTCTTGAATCTGCAGATGCTTAATACACTCTCTGCAAACAAAACTAGGTTCTTCCATACATTCTTTCTCCAACCTTTTGACAACATCTTCATATTCATAACACTCATCAGCCTCAGAAATTGGTGGTGCATCAGTTTTTAGCAGCTGCTAAAGAACACGTTTTGTTTCTCTCTAAATAAATCTTATAGCCAACCAGGTAGTGGATGGCCTCTGCTAGTTTCCATTTCTAACATGGTTCAACTTTACAAGAATGAAACATTACACTTGGCACACCATTCTTCATTTTTAATATGTTATATACAAATAGTTCTCCAAAAGTGTCTACTATTGGGAAAGTGCATGTGTACTTCTTGAACTAAAAGTATGGTGCATTTCCAACAAGGTAGTTGACTAACGGGTTAGGAAGCAATCATGAATATCATTTAGTTAAAGAAACAGTTCTGGCATGAATAAAACAGTGGCATCTGTTAAACTGTGCCGCAGATAGCTGTGGATGACGAACAGCAGTATCTATAAGGTGTTACTTTTCTTCCAGTGAAAATGATATACCTAAATAAATCGATTAACTAAACCTTCTAGAATAATAAACCAAGATTTTTGAAATTCCTGTGGGATTGCCCTAAATAAATATAATATTTTTGGTAAAAAATTCATCTTAATGATGTTACAACGTCCCACGAGAGAGAGATGGAGATTATTCAGTCTATCTAAATCCAACCTCGCCTTCCTAATTACTGGTTCCATATTTTTAGCCACTAGCGTTCCTAGGTCTGACGTAACCCGTATACCAAGGTATAGCGCCGAATCTGTGGCACGGGGATCTACAAAATTAACCAACCGATTCTTTATTACTTGGGTCTTAGATCTATTAAGTGCATACCCAGCAAATATACCAAACTCTAGTGCTAGTGACTCAACCGCTTTCAATGCCGAGTGTGGCTCTGCAGTGACTATGGCCACATCATCGGCATAGGCGAGGACTTTAGTTTCGATCCCCTGACTAACAACTGGACAGATTCCTTTATTAACCATAAATAATCGTATTAGGGGTCCATATAAATAGCAAATAACAGAGGGGATGATGGACAGCCCTGCCGCGTCCCCCTCTGTATGTTAAAAGAGGAAGTATAATTGCCATTAACCTTTATTCAAGCTGAGGGGCCCTATATAACACTTGAACAGATTTAATAAACCCCTCGCCCAGCCCAAACCATCTCATAGCCTCCCAGAGAAAATCCCAGGAGACCCTATCAAATGCCTTTTCAGCATCTAATAACAATACGGCCATAGGGTCTCCTGAGATCTCCATTGCGTCAAAAAAACGTAATCACCCGCCGTATGTGTTGCGTTGTTCCACGACCCATAATAAACCCATGCTGACAGGGGTGAATAGTTTTTTTTAAAATGCCATTTAATCACGTGGCCAAAATTTTGGAAAATATTTTTACATCACTATTCAGTAGTGTGATTGGCCGATATGAACCCGGCTCCCTGGCTGGTTTGCCTTTTTTCAAAAACACAACAACATCTGCCCCTGCCCACGATTCAGGAGCCGGCCCCCCCTTTTGTGCAAGTAACATGACCTCTATTAAATCCGATCCAATAGCATCTTTAAAAATCTTATAAAACTCCAGCGGAATCTGATCAGGGCCGACGGCTTTTCCAGAAGGCAAATTTATTTGGGCACACGGCAAAACTAGGTGGGCACTCCGGTTTATGTCTTTATCACGGGAAAAGGGGGGGTTTTCGGTCCCTGATTTTAGAAGTTACTATTGGGCTGCTGTCTTGCAATATACGGGGATATTGGTAGGGGTATGTCCTGTGGACACTGAAGGGGAAAATGAGCTCCCGGATGTTTATAATTTGCTACTGGGCGAAAACGCTGAGAGGTGTTTTTTTAAATTCTCAGAGCCCAGTTATTACAAAAGAACTAAATTTAAGACGCTGATGGCTGTTTTTAAGATCTGGAGTGCGTAAAAAAGAAGATTGGTTTGGGGAGACTCAACCACTATACAGTGTTATACAAATACCCCACATTCCCTGGAATTTTCTCCGATGAGACTATGGCAGGATGGGATGCTAAGGGTGTTCGGAAGGCTGGGGACCTAATTGGGATAGAAGGGTTTCGCCAATTCAACGATATACAGATGGAGTTTGGGTTGGAGAAAGGTAATTTCTTCAAGTATTTTCAATTGCGCAGCTTTTTTAGTAAAAAAAATTGGGGGGGATAGTGAGTTTGATAGTAATGTAATCATTGATATTATGCAAGGCAGGAATCGGGGGGTTATCAAGTTGATATATGCAGAATTGATAAGTTTAATACAAGATGATTTAACTAAACACGAGGTTAAATGGGCTGAGCGTGTGGGGGCTGCTCCCGGAGCACTTTCGAGATCATTAGAGTTGGGTCAGTTGGTTTTATGTTCAGCTGGGCTTCAGGCACAACATTTTAGAACTATTTTTTCTCTATACTATACACCGGCTAGAATAGCACAGTGGGGCGGGTTATCAGGGATTATATGTCCTAGGTGTGGGGGGGTGGATGCTGATCTGGTGCATATGTTTGCATCCTGCCCTTGTCTACAGGGGCTGTTGGACTCAATTATGGAATACTTAGATTGCTCACTCGGGGTTAAAATTAAATTAACCCCTGAACTAATCTTGCTAGGAATAAGTAGTACGACCCAAAATGAGCTAACTTATCGATTTCTTTTTGTTGCTATGGCGGTATTGAGGATTAAAATTGCCTCGGCTTGGTTCGATCCTTTCCCCCCTACTTTCCAGCAATGGCTTGCTCGTTTACTTTCTTTATATACAATGGAGAGAGCAATTTATGAAAGAAAGGGAAAAAAGTCAAAGCTGTTGGGACAGCGCATCTGGGCTCCTTTAATAAAATGGAAGGAAAAGAATAATTAAAGCCAACCAGGGGGTAAATTTAATGTGATGTTGGTATAAAGTGGTCAAAGTAAATCTCTCTATGAAATATGTTTCTGTTAATGGGTTAGATTAGAGTCTTTGTAATCGAGCTGATGACTTTTTTTTTCTTATGTTATTTTAATTATTTGTCCGTTTATGTGATTTATTTCCTTCCTTCAAACCTTACATCTTCTTCTTTTGATTTTCTTTTTGATTGATATGTATTGGTGCTGATACCCTTGCAAGAAAATGTGGAAACATTTTTAATAAAGATGAAGAAAAAAAAAAAAAGTAAATTATATACCTAACATAGTGCATGTGACTTCATATCTCGTGAGAATTTTGGGCCCGATTCACAAAACTAACAAGACAAAATCCTAAACTTACTACCATTTTGGTATTCACAGAAGGCACTTACTCATTTTGGTATTCACAGAAGGCACTTACTCATTTCGGTATTCACAGAAGTTAGGAGTCCTAACTTTAGGACTCCTAAATGCCTTCTGTGAATACCGAAAGTCATTAAAGTTAGGATGTTTCTCAGTTTAGGAGTAGTAAAGTTAGGACTCCTAACTTTACTACTCCTAAACTGAGAAAATCCTAACTTTAAGACTTTCGGTATTCACAGAAGGCATTTAGGAGTCCTAAAGTTAGGAGTCCTAACTTTACTACTCCTAAACTGAGAAAAATCCTAACTTTAAGACTTTCGGTATTCACAGAAGGCATTTAGGAGTCCTAAAGTTAGGAGTCCTAACTTTACTATTCCTAAACTGAGAAAAATCCTAACTTTAAGACTTTCGGTATTCACAGAAGGCATTTAGGTGTCCTAAAGTTAGGACTACTAACTTCTGTGAATACCGAAATGAGTAAGTGCCTTCTGTGAATACCAAAATGAGTAAGTGCCTTCTGTGAATAGGATTTTGTCTTAAGTTAGTTCTGTGAATCGGGCCCAGTATGTATAAGTATATAATGCATATAAGTTCTAAAGCAAAATGATGCTGAGATTTGGGATGATGGTGGCAACCAAACGAAGATCGCCTAACCGTTGTAAATCAGGGGGAACCAAATCAAGATGGTGCTAACCCATGTTATCGTAGGACTACCTCAACTCTCACTCAATTTCAAATACATCACTTCACCTCTGACTACAAGCAGAGTCACAGCTAGCCCATCCTTCTAAGATGGTCCTCAAGTTCCAACATTTTGCCTTGTGGTCTAGTTGTTTCCAAACTTTCGTATATATCCAAGCACAAAAACCATAGACCTTAAATAACTGCCTTGCTGCTGTTAATTTTCTATACCTTACAAAGTACACCTCTAAGAAACTCACTAACAAAACGATTTGCCTCAAAGTGGCGCTTTGTGGCTCCCCCTATTTGCAGGCAGTCTAGGCCTCCAATAGAAAAAAGCACCAGAGCTCATTTTGGCCTTTGCAGAGCTTGTCGTTTGTTGCTAAAGTAAAGATGGCTCTCTGATGGGTTAAGTATGAAGAAAAAAATCTATTAAGATTACAAGACCTCTCCCTTGTTGCTCCATCACAGCAATCCATCCAATGTACAGTTGCCAAGTTGAAAGTTCTGTCAGAATACAAGAACCAGGACCTCATGGAAGTAATGCAAGGGATATATAAACATACAATGAAAAGCATTTGATGCAGACAGAGGGCTGACAAGCCTAAAGTTTGCTTCTTTTCTCCAGAGCTCTTCTTGTAGTTTTTACAACTCAGTCGGTGTCAAGCGCACTTCAGAGACCAAGATGAGAGAGCTGATTCTGAGGCAGTTCTACATGTTTCTTGGTGAGATCAGAGGAGATATCAATCTTCTGTTCTGTGCCACCCTGACTGCTCACTGCTGGTGGCACCCAATTTGCAGCATGGTCCTCTGAACTGTGAGCCTGGGACATTGACTCATGTAGTTTTGTCCTTGAACGATGGGGCACTTTGTCTCCTCTCGTACTGGTGACAATCTTCTCCTAACTTGAATTTGTCCTTAACTTGGGGAGCATGCACTGACCTATCCAGTTCTTTGTCTGTAGGTAATCTGTGAACTTTGTAGGGTCGCTGCAGCTTGCCTTTAAGTAGCAACGTTCTACTAAATTCAGGTAAATTAAGGACGGTGAGTTTTGAAGGGTTGTGTCCCTTTTCACTTGGCTGTATTCGTGTAGTCGATTATGCCTTCTTATTAGATGATTGTTTTCAACATTTTCTTCAATTTTTAAAGTTTCTACCTATATAAGTCCCAAGCCAGTCTGTTTTTATAATCTGGTGATGGTCCGCCTTTGTTCACCCATTCCATTATACATTTAATGCAATCTTACTGAATGTTCCCCCATTTTTTCAGATTGAATCTGTTCACATTGATTCAGTAAGTAGCCTGAAATTTAGTAGCATACTTTCATTCCGCTGCAAACATTGCATATCAATATATTACATGTTATTTTTCATTCATGGTACATGGCTCCTTGCTTCAGCATATCTTAATGTCTTGATGGTGACACATTAACCACAACGATTAGAAATGCCATTGACGAATGCAGCAATTGGAACTTGTTACAGGTAGCTTCTTTCACTGACTTACAATTTGATTAGAAGCAGTGTAATCACCTATCTAATGATGGCAGTTCCATTGAAGGCTCGATAAATACTAGGGATGGGTATAACTTGAGTAATTTGCTGAGTACGCAAAATGACAGCACCATTATGCAAAATGATGTGGAATTATGCGAGGAGTGTAACCAATGCATTTAGTGCTATCTTACTCTGACCTATTAAATACTCACATTATTGTATTTGTATTCTTCCACTGTGTGATCACATGAGCACTGGGCACTTTATTGAAGCAGTAAATGCCTGGCAGAAGCAATGTTTAAAGGTTTTCTATTTCATTCATATGTTAGCACCATATCATGATCATTCATACTGATTTTTTGCACACAGAACCTTTATTCTACATATGTTTGTTTCTCCCTGGTTCCAGGTTTTTTTCTTAGGGCAGCCTGTTTCTGTTAAGCCAGTCAACCTGGGGTGGTTCTCTCCCTGAATGAAAGTACTTCAGTCAACTTTAAGGTACTTAAGTTCATCTCGAGGGGCCTGTTACTTGCTGTAGCACCACTGGGTCCATTTATTTTGTCTCATTTTATCTACTTAATCTACTCCTCAGATTCATTTACTTGGTCCTCCGATGGACCTTGAACCGTGCCGGGAGGGGTTGCCTATAGGGGATCTAATCCAGTTATCCAATAAGGACCAGGAATTAGGTAACTGGCCTATAAACTTATAATTAGATTCATATATATAATGCTATACAAATACAGGATTATCACATCTAGACCAAATCTCTGGAAGAAATTCAGTCGGACTAGAATCATGCACACCAATAATTCGGTTAGAGCTATGCAAAATAATAACATTAGGATCTGTTAACCAGAGACCGCTCTATGAGAATTCCCATCCCTCATCAATACCGTATTGGAATGCACAATCAATTATTGGAGACAAACCATTGAAGACAGAAACAGGTTTTAGTTAGGATTAGGTTTTATCAGTAAATTTTAAAAAGAGTAAATACATAAATGTCAGGCATATAAATTTAGAAATACAGAATAATCAAATTTATCTCTTGTGGCCCATCAGTTACCAAAGCTATAGAAGAAAAGTTCAGGAAAGACGTGAATCATCTCAGCTCAAAGGTTCTTTCCCAAAGAGGGAAAGGAGTCTGGGAATAGCACACACAGCGTATGCGTCAGCCAAAAGAAGGCCAGTAAAGTCCACAAGAAACGAAAGCTGTCTCTGAGTCCGAAAGAGCAAGATGAAAAATTGACTCTCCATCCCTGTCTCTCCGTCACACACTGTATTTCATTCCTCATGTTCCAGGGTGACACCTCATGGTCAGACCACTCAGTCCATTAGTCAGTTCATATACGGCGATTGTCATGCAGCGGGAAAAAGACACATTTTATGCAAAAATGTAGTGATCATCATGTAAGCTGTCGAACCATTCTAAAATGTAAAGTTTGTCAACAATAGTCTTTTAGCAAAGGCACATGAGTGAGTTCAAGAAGACAGTTTCTCACAGCAGATGTTCCCAAAGTAGCAAATTAGTAGCGAGTAGTCCTAGTATGCGCATGGGAGCTCCTTCTATGTAACATAGTTTTATCTCATACTGAATGTTTATGAAGCCTTTCCATGAGAACATAATCAAGCAAAAGAACGAAAATGCAGGCCTAAATTGAATTTAGTTCATGATATACACAATATAAAATAGGAGTAATATGCATTACATTCAAAAGTTTCCAAGGCCATATATCCTTTTCTTCAACTTATGGCACATAAAGCATTTTAGTTTTATTGAAATTACACGTGTAACTATGCCACATTACTAGATTTTCAAAATACCAATGTGTAAAATCATTTCTAAATATAAAATAATTATGTAATTTCTAGTAATTCTCATTAGTACATATATGAAGATCATTGTAAGAAACTGGCTCTATATATACTGCACCAAAGTGAGGTACAGTGTGTATAGAGTCCAAGGGTCTCCAGAGGTTTGGCAGAGGTTAAAGTTAGATAGAACCTTACTCGCTAAAGTGGTAGCTTGGTCGAGCAGTAAGGCAGTATCAGAGGACAGTGTAAAGCATTTGATGTACACACTCAGTCAGCAAATGAAACCACACACTCAAGAACTGAACTCTAGGCCAATTGTTTTGTATTAAAAATATACTGTTATTTTATTTTAGAACCACAGGTTTGCATAAAATACTTTCTCAAGATAAGATGCTGTTTGTTGAATACTTTCCATGAACAATAGACTTTAAATGCAATATGGTACAGGGGTTGCAATAGGCAACACAATACTTGGTATACTATAACATTGAGCTCAATGGGATTTTTGAGTAAACTGCAATAGAATTACTTTACGAACGTTTTTCTTACTCATGGTTGGATCCTGGATTCAGCCCTGGTGCATTTCCTGTAAACAGTTGAAAGAAATCGTTTTTGTTACACAGGCGATTTTTAAGGAATATTTGTATGTTGCAAAAATCGACACTTAGAAGAATTTCTGGTAAAAACCAGGCAATGTTATCCTATGGAGGAAAATCAAGTTATCGGAAAATCACAGTTGTAATCACTTTTTCTAATCAGTGCTGGGTACCTAAATCCAGCACTGGGATCTCTCCTGAGAACAGGTGAGTAATTTAGATTTTGGTATTCGGATGATTTTTAGTGAATATTTCAAAGTTCCAAAACTCGACACTTAGAAGAATTTCCAAGTGAAAACCAGTCAATGTTACCCTATGGAGAAAATGTAAGTTATCGGCTTTCAGGTAAGTACTCGGCTGGCAGAGTTAAGGTTCTGGGGAAAGACTCAGGGGTCTCCCAGGTTCAGGCTTGTACTGTTGTTACACCCTCAGCGGCACAGGGGCGGCCGGGTGCAGAGAGAGTAGGCCCAACATTAGCCTATGGCGGGCGGGGGGCCTTTGGTTGGTGGCTGCTGGCAGGCAGGCCACGCGGCTGTGGGAGCATAGCTCCTGGTCACTTACTCAGGGCAAGTGGGGGAGTCGAACAGGGTAGTTGGTGCACCCTCAGCGGCACTGGGGCAGCCGGGTGCAGTGGACTTTTGGGCCGTCGGGCGCCCAATGGATTTCAATGGGAAAGCTGCGAGACGAACAAAGGCTGCAAACTAGGGGACGGTGATTCTTCAGGTGCGACCACCACTTCGAGAGGTAAGTTGGGAAGCTGTAGGATGGGTAGACACCCAGGAGTTGGGCACAGGGGGCCGTGGGGCGCCGGGTGCAAGGGTGTCTTTAGGCGTCGGGAAATCTTACCTTCTGCTGGTCGCGGTTGGAGGGGTCCCTGGTTTTGAGGCTGCAGGCGTCGTCAGGAGCGTCGAGCTGAGTCCTTGGGTGCTGGATTCTTGGTCACAGTCGCCGGGGGGACGTCCTCGTGGTCTTTGTCCACTTTGGCTCGGGCCGGGCTCGGCGGGTGCAGAGTGGGCAGGATCCGCGGTTTCAGGCCGGGGCCTGGGGTTGCAGATGTTTGAGCAGAAACACTGCTCGTGGGAGTCCCAGTCTTTAGTTGAGCAAGGGAGTCAGGTCCTCCGGGGTTTTCGAGGTTGCTGACCACTGAAGAGGCCGGGATTTAGCAGGAGCAGGTTTGAGGTTCGACAGGCCGGTAGGGCTGGGGCCAAGTCAGTTGGTGTCGTCCTCTTGTTAGCAGCTGCATGGCTGGTCTTCTTTCTTCTTGCTCTTCTTGTTGTTTCGGAATCGGGATCTGAGGAAGGAAGGTTCAGGGTGCCCCTAAATACTGAATTTAGGGGCGTTACAGGTAGGTAAAGGTTAGGGACCAATGGGTCCCTTCCCTGGGGTGGGTACACCCCCTACTCTGCCACTCTCCAGTGGGAGGGGGGCAGGAGCCTGTCCTTGGTTGGCTGGGTCCCCCCATCCTCAAGATGGCGGGGACTCGAGGTTGTGCTTCACCTCGCCTCCCCCACCCTAGGGGTGGAGTTGGCAGAGGTGGGCACACCTCTCTTCCTCACTTTGTTTTTCCCACCGGGTCTCTCACCAAAAGGGGGGTAGAACCAGTGGGGACCAGTTTGCTGAGTACAGCAAGTGGTCTGGAGAGGCTCACAAAGGCGGTATGTCTTTGAAGCTTCTCCTTCGTGAACCCTGCCCATCCTGAGGGAGGAGGCTTGGCACCTCGTCCCAGGATGTGCATTGTTTCAGGCCCCCGAGAGCAGCAAGCTCTCAACCCAGGGGTCCAGAAACATGTCTGGTGGTGGCAGCCTCGGTAGCCACTCAGTCAGGTCACTGGGAGTTGGTCGAGTTTCAGGGGACATCTCTAAGATGCCCTCTGTTGTGCATTTTACATTAAATCCCACACTGGCATTAAATCCCACTGTGCTGAGAAGTTTGATACCAAACTTCCCAGTCTTCAGTGTAGCCATTATGGTGCTGTGGAGTTCGTAATGACCAACTCCCAGCACCATATACTCTTAATGGCAGCACTGCACTTACAGTGCCCAGGAATGGACCTGGGTACTGTAGGGGTACAGGGCTCATGCACCTGTACCCTCACCACTGGCATAGGGCACCCAGCTAGAGTGGTGACTGATGTATGCCAGGGCAGTGGTTTGTGGACATGGCACACAGGGATGTGTAATTATCAGCGAAATGAAAGGGATGCACACCAATCTTCTTTCAAAATTTGACCAAGTTTATCCAAATACTCCACAGAATGCGTGCTGAACTGGTTTAGATGCCTTGCCCTGGTAGCACATGAAATCTAAACAAAACTGTAGGGGGCAGCATTTCTGCCCCGAGCCCAGTCGCACAGCTTTACGTTGCTCCATACTGGTAATCCATTAAACTCCATTTAATCCATGTCCTCCTCAATAAATTCAATTTTAGCGTTTATTATCACATTCACTCCACACGTAGGGATGTCGTGCTGTTTTCCAAAGATTCTCATGCTCGAGATGTGCCCATCCGGACCTCTTGTCAAGAACACGAACTGACGCATGATTCGTCCAAAAGCAGTGTTTATTAAAAACCCAATGCATTTCGGGCTATAACAAGCCCTTCTTCAGGGGTCACTACAAATAACGATAAAAAACATTCACTGTAACACCATTATTCACTGTTGTACGTAAAAAGAACAATACTGCCGATAATTTTGTATAAAAGGCAATTGTATTTGTTCATTGAAACATCAAAAACAAAAAACCACACACATTTCATTTTACCTTCCCTTGTAATCATTACCCACAACCTAGTGCAGCCTGATTTCGTCACCCATCTTCTCTTATAACTTATGAAGACTAATCGTCGCCTTAGCACACACGCTGCGCACTCAATATCATAAACCACGCACAACGCACTGTTAATCAACTCGCCACATTCTTTCCTTCATTCAATCCTTCACACATTATTGCACACAATGTCACATGTTCCTATCTATCTCCATCTAACCATGCGCCCTATTTATCTTACGCCTTATCTAATCCCACATGCAGAACTCCAACCACCCTGTTCATATTCACACGCCCCACCCAATCTCACTAATACACGCGCTCCAAAACTTCCTCTTTCATTCTAAACTGGTTCACATTACTTGCAGCCATTACCCAAATGTACACCACTTTCATACTCCGTCGTTCTCCCCATTCTACAATCACTAGAATGACTGCATTCCACATACCTGCCAAAAGATGCTTAAAAGCTCCGTCCTAGCCTCTCATTACAGAAAGATGTTACCTCCTAATACAAATCACCCGCTTTTTAAACCAAACTTTCCCGACACACACTCTCACTCATACGTGCTAATTGGTCACATGATCTCCCTCTCACGGATTCATCAACCGTTATTGCGAACCGAGAAACCACAACTCCCATAATGCAATCTACATAACAATACGGAACATTTTACAATGATGAGATGTTCGAAATTGCATGTTTCTAAATTACATCATAATGCAACAGTACAACTAATGATAACGAGCAATATTTAAAAACTTGACATTGTAAATGCCTCAGTACACGTTTGTAACCAGTGTGAACACAAACTTGCTTGACGAACACGTTGTTCCTCCGTACGTGTGGAATCAATACTGTTGACTCATTTAATCATTCTAACATTTTAACTGTGGGTGCAAACCCAAGTAGGGCAATTTAATATGAAATTATCAGCAAAATGAAAGGGATGCACACCAATCTTCTTTCAAAATTTGACCAAGTTTATCCAAATACTCCACAGAATGCGTGCTGAACTGGTTTAGATGCCTTGCCCTGGTAGCACATGAACCAGTTCAGCACGCATTCTGTGGAGTATTTGGATAAACTTGGTCAAATTTTGAAAGAAGATTGGTGTGCATCCCTTTCATTTCGCTGATAATTTCATATTAAATTGCCCTACTTGGGTTTGCACCCACAGTTAAAATGTTAGAATGATTAAATGAGTCAACAGTATTGATTCCATACGTACGGAGGAACAACGTGTTCGTCAAGCAAGTTTGTGTTCACACTGGTTACAAACGTGTACTGAGGCATTTACAATGTCAAGTTTTTAAATATTGCTCGTTATCATTAGTTGTACTGCTGCATTATGATGTAATTTAGAAACATGCAATTTCGAACATCTCATCATTGTAAAATGTTCCGTATTGTTATGTAGATTGCATTATGGGAGTTGTGGTTTCTCGGTTCGCAATAACGGTTGATGAATCCGTGAGAGGGGAGATCATGTGACCAATTAGCACGTATGAGTGAGAGTGTGTGTCGGGAAAGTTTGGTTTAAAAAGCGGGTGATTTGTATTAGGAGGTAACATCTTTCCGTAATGAGAGGCTAGGACGGAGCTTTTAAGCATCTTTTGGCAGGTATGTGGAATGCAGTCGTTCTAGTGATTGTAGAATGGGGAGAACGACGGAGTATGAAAGTGGTGTACATTTGGGTAATGGCTGCAAGTAATGTGAACCAGTTTAGAATGAAAGAGGAAGTTTTGGAGCGCGTGTATTAGTGAGATTGGGTGGGGCGTGTGAATATGAACAGGGTGGTTGGAGTTCTGCATGTGGGATTAGATAAGGCGTAAGATAAATAGGGCGCATGGTTAGATGGAGATAGATAGGAACATGTGACATTGTGTGCAATAATGTGTGAAGGATTGAATGAAGGAAAGAATGTGGCGAGTTGATTAACAGTGCGTTGTGCGTGGTTTATGATATCGAGTGCGCAGCGTGTGTGCTAAGGCGACGATTAGTCTTCATAAGTTATAAGAGAAGATGGGTGACGAAATCAGGCTGCACTAGGTTGTGGGTAATGATTACAAGGGAAGGTAAAATGAAATGTGTGTGGTTTTTTGTTTTTGATGTTTCAATGAACAAATACAATTGCCTTTTATACAAAATTATCGGCAGTATTGTTCTTTTTACGTACAACAGTGAATAATGGTGTTACAGTGAATGTTTTTTATCGTTATTTGTAGTGACCCCTGAAGAAGGGCTTGTTATAGCCCGAAATGCATTGGGTTTTTAATAAACACTGCTTTTGGACGAATCATGCGTCAGTTCGTGTTCTTGACAAGAGGTCCGGATGGGCACATCTCGAGCATGAGAATCTTTGGAAAACAGCACGACATCCCTACGTGTGGAGTGAATGTGATAATAAACGCTAAAATTGAATTTATTGAGGAGGACATGGATTAAATGGAGTTTAATGGATTACCAGTATGGAGCAACGTAAAGCTGTGCGACTGGGCTCGGGGCAGAAATGCTGCCCCCTACAGTTTTGTTTACACAGGGATGTGTGCCATGTCGACTCTTCACTTTGTTCTGCACCAAGACACGCAGCCTGCAAAGGCAGTGTGTGTGTGTCAGGGTACAGGGCCTCCAAGGGTGGCACAATAAGTGCTGCAGCCCTTGGAGGCCTTCTCTGGTCACAGTGCCCTGGGTACCAGTGGTACCATTTACCAGGGGCCTACCTGTGGCCAGAGATGCCAATTGGGTTTAGGCTTCAATGCAGTTAAGGGAAGGAACACAGGCCCTGGGTACCTGATTGGCAGGAGCCCAGGGCACACTCAGTCAAAGCACATCAGCAATTCATCAAAAAGTGGGGGCATACCATGCAAGAAAGAGGGCACTTTCTCACACAACCCCCCCCCCCCCAAACGAAAGGTGATGAGACTAACCTTGCCCTTGGGAGTCTTCATTGTCTAAGTGGAAGAACCTGTAAAGTCCATCTGCATTGGCATGGGCAATCCCAGGTCTGTGTTCCACTTCAAAGTCCATTCCCTGTAGGGAGATGGACCACCTCAAACGTTTTGGATTTTCCCCTTTCATTTGCATTAGCCATCTGAGAGGTCTGTGGTCAGTTTGAACTAGGAAGTGAGTACCAAACAAGTATGGTCTCAACTTCTTCAGGGACCAAACCACAGCAAAGGCCTCCCTCTCAATGGCACTCCAACGCTGCTCTCTGGGGAGAAGCCTCCTGCTTATAAAAGCAACAGGTTGGTCTTGGCCTTCATCATTGGTCTGGGATAGGACCGCTCCTATCCCTAGCTCAGAGGCACCAGTCTGCACTATGAACTGCTTGGCATAATCTGGAGCTTTTAGAATTGGTGCTGAGCACATTGCTTCTTTCAGGGTGTCAAAAGCCTTTTGGCAACTAACTGTCCAGTTAACCTTTTTGGGCATCTTCGTGGAGGTGAGTTCTGTGAGGGGAGTCACAATGGACCCATATCCCTTCACAAACCTCCTGTAGTACCCAGTCAAGCCAAGGAATGCCCTGACTTGGGTCTTGGTGGTTGGAGCTGCCCAGTCCAGGATGGCCTGGATCTTGGGCTGTAAGGGCTGTACCTGTCCTCCACCAACAAGGTGGCCCAAGTACACCACAGTGCCCTGCCCTATCTGGCATTTGGATGCCTTGATAGTTAGACCTGCAGTTTGCAGGGCTTTTAAAACCTTCCCAAGGTGGACCAGGTGATCCTACCAGGTGGAGCTAAAGACAGCAATATCATCAAGATAAGCTGCACTAAAGGACTCCAACCCAGCAAGGACTTGATTCACCAACCTCTGGAAGGTGGCAGGGGTATTCTTTAAACCAAAGGGCATAACAGTGAACTGATAGTGCCCATCAGGTGTGGAGAATGCTGTTTTCTCTTTTGCTCCTAGTGCCATGCCAATCTGCCAGTACCCTGCAGTTAAGTCAAAGGTACTTAAGAATTTGGCTGCACCCAATTTGTCTATCAATTCATCTGCTCTTGGGATAGGGTGTGCATCTGTATTGGTGACAGAGTTGAGCCCTCTGTAATCCACACAAAACCTAATTTCTCTCTTTCCATCCTGTGGGTGAGGTTTGGGGACCAGAACCACTGGGCTAGCCCAGGGGCTCTCAGAGGATTCAATAACCCCTAACTCCAGCATCTTGCTGACCTCCGCTTTGATGTTTTCCTTGACTTGGTCTGACTGTCGATAGATCTTGTTTTTGACAGGTGCACTGTCACCAGTGTCCACATCATGGGTACACCAGTTTGTCAGACCAGGGGACAAGGAAAAGAGCTTAGCATACTGTTGCAAGACTTGCTTGCAGTCAGTCTGCTGTTGGGCAGAGAGGGTGTCTGAAAAGACAGCTCCATCAACTGACCCATCTTTTGGGCTGTATGAGAGGAGGTCAGGGAGAGGTTCACTCTCTGCTTCCTGCTCCTCATCAGTCACCATCAGCATGGTGATGTCAGCCCTGTCATTGTAGAGTTTTAGGCGGTTCACATGGATAACCCTTTTGGGTGTCCTGCTTGTGCCCTGGTCAACTAAGTAGGTGACCTCACTCTTTCTCTCCAGGATAGGGTAAGGGCCACTCCATCTGTCCTGGAGTGCCCTTGGTGCCACTGGCTCCAAAACCCACACCTGTTGCCCAGGTTGAAATTCAACCAGTGCAGCTTTTTGGTCATACCAGTGCTTCTGAAGCTCCTGGCTGGCCTCAAGATTCTTGGATGCCTTTTCCATGTACTCAGCCATTCTGGACCTTAGCCCAAGCACATAGTCCACAATATCTTGTTTGAGTGTTTGGAGAGGCCTCTCCCAGCCCTCCTTTACAAGACAAAGTGGTCCCCTCACAGGATGGCCAAACAGAAGTTCAAAGGGTGAGAAACCTACTCCCTTCTGTGGCCCTTCTCTGTAAGCGAAAAGCAGACATGGTGAGAGGACATCCCATCTCCTTTTGAGTTTCTCAGGGAGCCCCATAATCATGCCTTTCAATGTCTTGTTAAATCTTTCAACAAGGCCATTGTTTTGTGGATGATAGGGTGTAGTAAACTTGTACTGCACCCCACATTCCTTCCACATGTGTTTCAGGTAAGCAGACATAAAGTTAGAACCTCTGTCTGAAACCACCTCCTTAGGAAATCCTACCCTGGTGAAGACACCAATGAGGGCCTTGGCTACTGCAGGAGCTGTAGTAGTCCTAAGTGGGATTTCTTCAGGGTACCTAGTGGCATGATCCACTACCACTAGTATGAATTTGTTCCCTGAGGCTGTGGGAGGTTCAAGTGGACCCACTATGTCCACACCTACCCCCTCAAAGGGAACCCCCACCACAGTGGAGAAGTGTGGCTCAATGGTTAGAGCGGCAGACCCTGATGCAGAGATCTGGCCCGGGACCAGGGTTCAATTCCCGCCTCGGCGGGTCTTGGGCTCAATTTCCTCGGACCTGATAATTCTCGCCTCGGTGCCTATTCTAATCATGGGTCCCACTCTGCAACTCTGGGCAATAGCTTGCTTAATCTCCACAACGGCCCCAACAGCGCTGGGATGCCTGGCTTCACCCTGGTGGTGCCCAGAAGTGGACATTTCACAGGGAAAAGCCAGGAAGGGTTCCACAGCGGTATGCGTACAGCGCCTGGACACCCCTTTGGGGGTATGGGTGCGCTTTACAAGTACAAATTTCATTTCATTCATTTCAAATTTCATTTCAGGCAGTGGTATCAGGGGGGCCTTTGGGTGGCCACCTGTCTTGCCACTGGCCTGACAGGTAACACAGAAGCTGACAAACTCCTTCACCTTTTGGTGGATCTGGGGCCAGTAAAAGTGGCTAACTAGCCTTTCCCAAGTCTTGGTTTGGCCCAGATGTCCAGCTAGGGGGATGTAATGAGCTAAAGTTAGGAGGAACTCCCTGTACTTCTGTGGCACTACCACTCTCCAGGTGGCTCCAGGATTGGGGTCTTTTGCCTCAGTGTACAGTAATCCCTCTTCCCAATAAACTCTGTGGGTACCACTGACATCTCCCTTTGCTTCTGAAACAGCTTGCTGCCTCAGGCTTTCAAGAGTGGGACAGTCTTGCTGCCCCTGGCACAGCTCTTCCCTAGAGGGTCCCCCTGGGCCTAAGAGTTCAACCTGGTAAGGGTCAAGCTCCATGGGCTCAGTTCCCTCTGGGGTGTCCAAGTCCTCTCCCTGAGGAGAGGGGTCCTGATCCTTTGGCTGTATAGAAGCTGGTCCCCCAGTCTTCTTACCTTTTCTCTTGGTAGGTTGGGCCATTCTTTCAGGCTCCAACACTATTTCTTCACCTTGCCTTTTGCTCTGTGCTCTGGTTTTTACACACACCAATTCAGGGATGTCCAGCATTGCTGCATGGGTTTTTAGTTCAACTCAGCCCAGGCTGAGGTTTCCAGGTCATTGCCAAGCAGACATGCAGCTGGTAGCTTTGGAGAGACCACTACCTGTTTCAGGCCAGTAACCCCCCCCCCCGCCCAGTCTAATGTCACCATAGCCATTGCATGATTAGTGGTAACACTGTCAGCATTGGTGACTGGGTGAGTACGCCCAATCAAATATTGCTCAGGGGAAACCAGTGTGTCTCGCACCATAGTGACACTGGCACCTGTATCCCTCAGAGCTTCTATCCTAGTTCCATTGATCCAAGGGTACTGTAAGTATTTCTTTAAGTTGGGTGGCCACACAGCTACAGTGGCAAACTCAACTTCCGCCTCTGAAACTAGAACTGCTTCAGTGGGCATCCTGATTTGCTCTGGGCACACTGTTGATCCCATCTGTAGACTTGCCACCCCAGGAGTAGCTGTACTTGTGGGCTTAGGGGCCTTCTTGTGAGGGCAAGACTTGTCTACAGTTAAGTGTCCCAACTTCTTACAGTTGTTACACCAGGCCTTTGTGGGATCAAAGTTCTTTCCCCTATAGGGCTGTGGCACATAGGGAGTAGTTTGGGACCCACCCCCCTGTACAGGTTTTTGGGGCCCTTTGGAAGACTCAGACTTTTTATCTTGGGGTTTCTCACCACCTTTCCCCTGGGGAGGTTTTGTAACCACCTTCTTCTGGTCACCCCCAGTGGTTGTCCTTGTCACCCTAGTCTTGACCCAGTGGTCTGCCTTCTTTCCCAATTCTTGGGGAGAAATTAGACCTAGGTCTACCAAATGCTGATGTAACTTTTCATTTGTGCAATTACTTAATATATGTTCCTTCATAAACAAATTGTAAAGTCCAGTAAAGTCATGCACATTGTGTCCAGTTAACCAACCATCCAGTGTCTTTACTGAGTAGTCCACAAAATCAATCCAGGACTGGTTCTGGGTTTTGTGAGCCCCCTGAATCTAATTCTGTACTCCTCAGTGGTGAGTCCAAATCCCTCAATCAGAGTTCTCTTCATGAGGTCATAGGACCCTGCATCTGGCCCACAGAGGGTCAGAAGCCTGTCTCTGCAGTTACCAGAGAACAGTTCCCACAGGAGTGTACCCCAGAGAGGTTTCTTCACCTGTCTCAGGTCACAGGCCCTCTCCAAGGCTGTGAACCATTTGGTGATGTCATCACCCTCCTCAAATTTAGGGACAATCCCTTTGGGGATTTTAGGATCATAAGACTGCTCTTTATCCTTGTTATTGGTATTGCTGCCACCACTGATGGGTGCTAAACCCATCTCCTTTCTTTCCTTCTCTAGAGCCAGAAGTCTGGACTCTAGATCTAGCCTTTTGGCCAACCTTGCTAAAAGGTTGTCCTCCTCACTGAGGCCGTCCTCAATGTCCTCCCTGGGACCTGAACCACCTGTGTGGCCTCTAGGTCCCCAGAGGTTAATTCTTGAAAATAAGGGTGCAGGGACCCTTTCTTCCCTAGGCAGTGGTGGAGGTGGGTTCCTTTCTCCATCCTCCTCACTCCTTTCCTCCTCTGCTTGGTCATCACCATGTTCAGAGGGGTGGGCCTTTGCATACTCAGCCAGGAGCTCCTGGAGCCCTTGTTTGGTTGGATGCTGGCCCATTGGTATATTTTTAAGTTTACATAAGGACCTTACTTCCTTGAAAGACAAGTGAAGGTAAGGGGTGAGGTCGAGCTCCTCAACCATGTCCTGCATGTTATTATTATCTTCACTAATAGCTGGGTTCTTTTCTTGAGACATTCTAACAAAAAGTTCTAACCCCTCTACCCTTGACTATAGTGACTTTTTATTTTCTAAAACTCTAAAGGGACTTAAGCAGGGCCCTAACAAGACTTTTAGTAGTTTGGAAAAAAAATGCCAATTTGAAAAAATCAGAATTCTAAAGGCAATTTAAGAGTTCTGTCGTGTGATCAGATGGTAACCAAGTAGTCCAACAAATGCAAGTTTGTATCCCACCTCTGATCCACCAATGTAAGAAACTGGCTCTATATATACTGCACCAAAGTGAGGTACAGTGTGTATAGAGTCCAAGGGTCTCCAGAGGTTTGGCAGAGGTTAAAGTTAGATAGAACCTTACTCTTTAAAGTGGTAGCTTGGTCGAGCAGTAAGGCAGTATCAGAGGACAGTGTAAAGCATTTGATGTACACACTCAGTCAGCAAATGAAACCACACACTCAAGAACTGAACTCTAGGCCAATTGTTTTGTATACAAAATATACAGTTATTTTATTTTAGAACCACAGGTTTGCATAAAATACTTTCTCAAGATAAGATGCTGTTTGTTGAATACTTTCCATGAACAATAGACTTTAAATGCAATATGGTACAGGGGTTGCAATAGGCAACACAATACTTGGTATACTATAACATTGAGCTCAATGGGATTTTAGAGTAAACTGCAATAGAATTACTTTACGAACGTTTTTCTTACTCAGGGCTGGATCCTGGATTCAGCCCTGGTGCATTTCCTGTAAACAGTTGAAAGAAATCGTTTTTGTTACACAGGCGATTTTTAAGGAATATTTGTATGTTGCAAAAATCGACAGAAGAATTTCTGGTAAAAACCAGGCAATGTTATCCTATGGAGGAAAATCAAGTTATCGGAAAATCACAGTTGTAATCACTTTTTCTAATCAGTGCTGGGTACCTAAATCCAGCACTGGGATCTCTCCTGAGAACAGGTGAGTAATTTAGATTTTGGTATTCGGACGATTTTTAGTGAATATTTCAAAGTTCCAAAACTCGACACTTAGAAGAATTTCCAAGTGAAAACCAGTCAATGTTACCCTATGGAGAAAATGTAAGTTATCGGCTTTCAGGTAAGTACTCGGCTGGCAGAGTTAAGGTTCTGGGGCAAGACTCAGGGGTCTCCCAGGTTCAGGCTTGTACTGTTGTTACACCCTCAGCGGCACAGGGGTGGCCGGGTGCAGAGAGAGTAGGCCCAACGTTAGCCTATGGCGGGCGGGGGGCCTTTGGTTGGTGGCTGCTGGCAGGCAGGCCACGCGGCTGTGGGAGCAAAGCTCCTGGTCACTTACTCAGGGCAAGTGGGGGAGTCGAACAGGGTAGTTGGTGCACCCTCAGCAGCACTGGGGCGGCCGGGTGCAGTGGGCTTTTGGGCCGTCGGTGGCCCAATGGATTTCAATGGGAAAGCTGCGAGACGAACAAAGGCTGCAAACTCGGGGACGGTGATTCTTCAGGTGCGACCACCACTTTGAGAGGTAAGTTGGGAAGCTGTAGGATGGGTAGACACCCAGGAGTTGGGCACAGGGGGCCGTGGGGCGCCGGGTGCAGGGGTGTCTTTAGGCATCGAGGTGAGTCCTTGGGTGCTGGATTCTTGGTCACAGTCGCCTGGGGGACGTCCTCGTGGTCTTTGTCCACTTTGGCTCGGGCCGGGCTCGGCGGGTGCAGAGTGGGCAGGATCCGCGGTTTCAGGTCGGGGCCTGGGGTTGCAGATGTTTAAGCCACTGCTCGTGGGAGTCCCAGTCTTTAGTTGAGCAAGGCAGTCAGGTCCTCTGGGGTTTTCGAGGTTGCTAACCACTGAAGAGGCCGGGGTTTAGCAGCAGCAGGTTCGAGGTTCGACAGGCCAGTAGGGCTGGGGCCAAGTCAGTTGGTGTCGTCCTCTTGTTAGCAGCTGCACGGCTGGTCTTCTTTCTTCTTGTTCTTCTTGTTGTTTCGGAATCGGGATCTGAGGAAGGAAGGTTCAGGGTGCCCCTAAATACTGAATTTAGGGGCGTTACAGGTAGGTAAAGGGCAGGGACCAATGGGTCCCTTCCCTGGGGTGGGTACACCCCCTACTCTGCCACTCTCCAGTGGGAGGGGGGCAGGAGCCTGTCCTTGGTTGGCTGGGTCCCCCCATCCTCAAGATGGCGGGGACTCGAGGTTGTGCTTCACCTCGCCTCCCCCAGCCTAGGGGTGGAGTTGGCAGAGGTGGACACACCTCTCTTCCTCACTTTGTTTTTCCCGCCGGGTCTCCCGCCAAAAGGGGGGTAGAACCAGTCGGGACCAGTTTGCTGAGTACAGAAAGTGGTCTGGAGAGGCTCACAAAGGCAGTATGCCTTTGAAGCTTCTCATTCGTGAACCCTGCCCATCCTGGGGGAGGAGGCTTGGCACCTCGTCCCAGGATGTGCATTGTTTCAGGCCCCCGAGAGCAGCAAGCTCTCAACCCATTGGTCCAGAAACATGTCTGGTGGTGGCAGCCTCGGCAGCCACCCAGTCAGGTCACTGGAAGTTGGTCGAGTTTCAGGGGGCATCTCTAAGATGCCCTCTGTTGTGCATTTTACATTAAATCCCACACTGGCATCAGTGTGGGTTTAATGTGCTGAGAAGTTTGATACCAAACTTCCCAGTCTTCAGTGTAGCCATTATGGTGCTGTGGAGTTCGTAATGACCAACTCCCAGCACCATATACTCTTAATGGCAGCACTGCACTTACAGTGCCCAGGAATGGACCTGGGTACTGTAGGGGTACAGGGCTCATGCACCTGTACCCTCACCACTGGCATAGGGCACCCAGCTAGCGGGGTGACTGATGTATGCCAGGGCAGTGGTTTGTGGGCATGGCACACAGGGATGTGTGCCATGTCGACTCTTCACTTTGTTCTGCACCAAGACGCTCCGCCTGCAAAGGCAGTGTTTGTGTGTCAGGGTACAATAAGTGCTGCAGCCCTTGGAGGCCTTCTCTGGTCACAGTACCCTGGGTACCAGTGGTACCATTTACCAGGGGCCTACCTGTGGCCAGAGATGCCAATTGGGTTTAGGCTTCAATGCAGTTAAGGGAAGGAACACAGGCCCTGGGTACCTGATGGGCAGGAGCCCAGGGCACACTCAGTCAAAGCACATCAGCAAAAAGTGGGGGCATACCATGCAAGAAAGAGGGCACTTTCTCACAATCATGCTATAGAAGTAATTGGAATTATTATAATCGTGTAGCACCATTTCTCTTTTTCGCTGTTGGTGCCCACATTAACATGAGCAAAGATAGAGTAGAAATCAAAACTTCTTCAATAACATTCACAGTGTTATCTCATTAGCATTTAGTTTCATTACTTCTTCCATACTCTAATATTTAAGAGAAAATGGTTAATGCAATCTCTACAACATATGAGTCACATTTCTATTCCACGTTAAATGAATACACCATTGCAATTTAGTAAGCACGAACCTGTGTCATGCACATTAGCATTTTTGTCTAGTCTACACTCTTCTGCATGCTTTTACGATGCAATAACTAAGGGGCATATTCACAAGGATTCAACTCCGATTTATCTCCACCTTAACGCAACAAAAGTGGAGATAGATTTAACACCCCATTCACAAGCTGGTGCAAACTGCAGACAACGCCAGTATTCCCGCGATAACTGCCCCAAAATCTAACACCACGGCGGACACCACCAACTAACCCTAATGAGATGCAGAGTAGGCGTTCCCGTGCAAAAACACACGAAAAAACAACAACACCACTTTCACAACGAACTGACAGAACTGCGAAGCTGAACCAAAAACAGGCGATAAGCCGCGGTGGCCGCAGGTATTTAACACCTGCCTCAAGCAGGTGTAAAGACGGACGTCTACCTGCAGTAGGCAACGGAGCCCCGCACACAGCATACCCGAAGAACAAACGACGCCATGGAGCTACTCATCATGCAGCTCGGAGCCCCAACAGGACCACAACACCAACCGCCACCACCCCCAGGACCGCCACAACCCCCAGGACCCGGACCCGCCCCCCCCCGGACCACCACAGAGGCAGCGTAGAGTAAGACAGCGGACCTACTGAAAACGCACCACTCTCACAGACCTAACGCCCGCGGAAGTCATTGCCCACTACAGGCTCAAAAGGACAACCATCCTACGCATCATGACCCACATCGCCCACAGGCTGACGGTCCCAACACAGCGGAGAACAAACATCCCTCCGCAGACAAAGTTGCTGGCAGTGCTGCACCTGTTGGCCTCTGGTACCTTCCAACCAACAACTGCCAGAGTCGGAGGGGTCTCACAGCCAGCCCTATCAAAGTTCATCACACCTGTCCTGGATGCCATCATCAGCTTCATACCCCAGTACCTTCACTTCCCCAACACTGCGCAGGAACAGCTGGAGACTAAGCAAGGCTTCTACGCCATAGCCGGATTCCCGGCGGTGTTGGGGGCAATCGACTGCACACATGTCCCACTTGTGCCCCCTGCGGATACTGCACACCACTACCGCAACCGGAGGAACACGCATTCCATCAATGGGCAGGCAATAGTGGACCACCGGGGACTCTTCACCAATGTCGTCGCCAACTACCCAGGCAGTGTGCATGATTCCTTCATCTTCCGACAGTTCATCATCAACCAGCGCTTCCAGGATGGCACATATGGAACAGGACTGCTCGTTGGTAAGTACCAAATCAACACACCACACATCCCACAGCCACCAACGCACAAAGCACAACTGTGGGGATGCACAGGTGACCAAACCACATCCGACATGTCAAACTACACGACCACCTACCAGACACGACTACACCACTCCATGGTCATCCTGGGCTACCCCTGCACCCAATACAGACTTCACATGGCACCACAGCCACACAACAGCTGAACATGTGGAGATGCAGAATGCAGCCATGACACATGTGAGGCACTGCTCTGTCCTCATGACCCTACCCCAGTCTCCCGCAGGTCAGCGTCCCGTGGCGGTGGGCCCGTGTCGGCCGCTGTGTATCTGCGGCGACTAGCCCTGTGTGACTCGAGTCATCCCTCCTTGTAGTTCTGACATTGCATGTCTGTGTGCCTGATGACTGTTGGTGTAGTTGCCAGCACCAGCTACTCCCTGAGGTCTGGCTTACACTCACCCCACACAGAGCCAGCACAGGCGTCACTGAATTGGTGGGCCTGCCATCACATCCTGCCGAACCAAGTATTGACTCTTTTCTCCCTGCACTGTCACAGGTGATCAAGGATATGCACTCTGCCCTTGGATGATGACACCCCTCCGGGACCCGAACACACCCGCCCAGAGGCAGTACAATGCGGCCCACATACGCACCAGGGGCATCGTTGAACGCACATTTGGCGTGTTGAAGTCACGTTTCAGGTGCCTGGACGGCACTGGTGGGAAGCTCCTGTACAGCCCGGACGTCGTGTGCAAGATGATCGTTGCATGTTGTGTGTTGCACAACATCTGTGTTCGCACCAGGGCCCCATGGATCCTTGTTCCAGAGGTACCGGACGATGATGGTGGTGATGGGGCAGGTGGCCCACATCCCACTGCAGCTGCGGCAGGAAAGGCCCATAGGGACTCCATCATTGACACTTACTTCTCATGAGCACGTCACATTGTGACCGTCCGTGGCGTTCATGGGACAGTAGTAGATGTCCAATTGCACTGCATGTGTGAATAAAACATATTTGCAGGTTACAGGTTGGAATTGTACATTGTCATGTTACATATCCCTGGGGTTTCAGATGTGATTTGCCAGGTTGTGCACATTTTCCGAACCAGTTGTGTCCTGTGTTCAGTTGTGGAGGTGTTGCTGTTTGTACCGGGATGTTGTCAATGTCGAGGTGCACTTCTGCTTATGTGCGTATGCTGCACGGTGGGTGTGTTGCTCCTGCGGCTCTGATTTGTCTGCCACTGGTCTCTTTCATGCAGTGTGCCTGTAGGTTCTGTTCTTCCACGGTGCTTGGATGTTGTGGTGTGCATGTTGTCCTCTGCAGTTGGCCAGGGTGCATCCGTGGTACTCCGCTGTTGATGTATTTTGTTCTGTGGCATTTTCCATATGCTGTTCTTGTGCTTTTCTCCGCATTGCGCGTGAGTATTGCTGCCCTCGCGCTGGTTGTCACTGTTTTCTTATCGCGCTTTGGCCCATCGCAGCTTTTTTCGCGTTGTGGTTTGTGTTTTTATCTCCGTCGAGGTGGTTGTATCGCGAGCATTGGCTGCGGTGTCGGCCAACTAACGCATGCTGCCGCCGTGTTGTGAATTCCACGTTGTCACGGGGTTATTTTCCCGCGATAGGCTGCGATGCTGAAAGTTGCGTTGCGCTACTCTTGCGGTAATTATCACACGTTCTTGTGAATATACCCCTAAGTCTTTTTATGATCTATTTCTCAAGATTCTTCACATATATTGAGCACAAATTGTGCATGTTTGTCATTTTCCTCTCAAAGGTGTCAAAATCGGTTTTATGTGTCAACTAAGGATTCAGAGGTTTATCTGCTTCATCAATCTCCTATTAGATGGCAAATTAAGCTATCACAAAAAATCTTTTCTGATGTCATATATTACAATTCTGTAGTCTTCATCATTTTTAATCTAGAGTTTTCCAAAACGTTCATTTCATCATAGTACCCACATTGACTATCTTCTAATTCTATTTCAGCTCTTTTCCTTTTTATTTCTTTAGTCTCTTTCTTAGTTTTCAAACGTCTATAGACCTTAAAGATGACAACCAAGGTCAATATACATAATGCAGTTTGTCAAGATGGGCTTCAAGATTTTTCCCAACAATACACTTCTCATATTTGAAAATCATCTACCTATAGAAGAAAATCCTTTCCCAATTGACTCCCAAGCACCATCAGATTTTAAATCTTTCAAGTCCTTTCCAAGGTATGTGATATTCTGAATGTAACTTTTCAAATCTTTACTTTTGTCTGGAATATACATGCAAAAATGTTGCACCATCAGCATTCAATAGACTCCACCTTCCTTTGCGAGAAGGACGTCTAAAGCAAGATGATTTTGAAGAACCATAGATCTCATGGCAAGCAATTCAGTATCTATTGCTAAGAATCCTCCAACAGTATCAGTAGACAGCTTATCTACCATAGTAGACAATTTTTGTATTTTGTGAAAATTTTGTATCACCCAACAGATGGTAGCAGGGCTCCAAAAATATCTCCTCTATCTCTCCTGCACTTGCACCTCCCTCTCTTGTGTCTGCTGTGAGAGGCTTCGTTGGTTTCATCTGATTTACCCACATGATACCTTTTTGGAAAAACTATTCCCATGTAACAGAAACCATACTATTATTTAGGCAGCATGTAATAGGCATTTTCTCACAGATATAATAAACCCCAGGGAATAAAGGATCAACACCTCCCATAAACAGTCCCCAATTTTTCAGAACAGGGAATGTGTGGTCACATTCGCTGAAACCAACATAATTAGTATCAGCTTCAGTCCTACGCTTTATTATACATAGCTTTCCTCTATGTTGCCAATCTAGAGCAATAGCAGCTTGGTTTCCCATTGCTTCGAGATCTGGTTCCCTAAGTGCCCAGGATGGTATCCTAGAATAATTTGCAGCTTTAGCCATAATCTCTCTTTGTCAACCTTCTATTGATTCTACGAATTCCCTTTCCACATTATGCAAAAGGCATGTTAGATTGTGTCAATGTGCATAAGCTGTCTCTAAACTTTGGGTAGGCTTAAAGAATCCTCCCATCAATTCAGCTGTTTTAGTATCAGGCTCAGGATTTAAATATTTCCTCACAGGCACCTCAGAAAAGATGAGGTCATAGTTAGAATAATAGTACTGAAATTGTCCTTTGCCATAAAATAGGCAAGTTAATATGCTACAAGAAATACCATATGTTACGGGTAGATGATGGTAGATCACCACCTCAGAAACTGATGTAGGCAATTGTAAACACCCATAACAATCTCTAGCATCCATGGTGTCGACGCATTCATACAATAGCTTGGTAGATACATTTGTTGAAAACTCACCAATGGACTGATCTCCATGTAATATCTTATCATCTGAAATGCTTAGGCCATTACCATTTGCGAATTTTTTTAGGCACAGAAGTAGGCTCAAGCTTGCTAGGGTATAGATGATGGAGTAAATTCAAAACTATAAGCAATGCTACAAAAAAAACAGAAAATATAGCAAGTATACAAGCACATATACATTTGCATTTTGATTATATTGCGTTAGGTTCCATTACCTCTTTGGAATCAGACCCCGTCACTTT
Source organism: Calotriton arnoldi (assembly GCA_963921515.1). NCBI lineage: Eukaryota > Metazoa > Chordata > Amphibia > Caudata > Salamandridae > Calotriton > Calotriton arnoldi. The sequence goes on from CAWUFW010014544.1 coordinate 300,558, forward strand.
TTCTGAATTCGGATTCGATGTTAATAGCGTAATCAGCAAAAGTGAGTTTCAGGAAGATCAGCCCTTTCAAGACTTCAACCATGTTATTTCACAGCACAGTTTGCGCTTTCTTTATAGTTTGTAAATACAGGCTCGTAGCAAATGCTCAGTTCTCGAAAGTTGCAAATTTCTTTGGCACAAATTGACTCAGTTCTTTTATTGGCAAATCAATTTCAGGAATTTTAAATGAAACACAGAGTTTTCTCACGGTGGCTCATGCAAGCTCGGATTGTTGTAGCAAAAGGTGTGATATGCTTTTTCCCAGTCATTCAGTGCCAGATAAGTCCATTCAGGAGCAGCATATTTTTGACTTGGAATTTTTGCTCATTTGGACCTCCTAACTGACAGTCCCTCATCATCACTGTCGCTCTGCTCTGACTGATTAGAGGCTTCCGCAATGGTTCATGGCACTCTTCTTCCTCTTAGAGTGCGTCTCAATCTGTCTTGTCTTCTGGGCCAACAGTCTCCGGGTGCTACTCACATTTCAGGTGCACTGTTCCCTTCATTGAGATCAAAATGATGCCTAGTCAGCTCTTCCTATCGTGACACTTTGGTGCCTACAAGAGCCGACTCTCTCGGACCGCCCTCGTAACTAGTGCACTGAGTCCCAGTAGCTGGAACCCTCTTTAAGGTTAGGCTAACCTGAGACAGCTGTCTCTCTGTAGCCACCAGCACATGCGAAACATGGACCGTATCGTCAAGAGGACATGGGACTCTGCAAGTATGGGCGGTGTGCACCCAATTTGGAAGACCACCACACTTAACATCAGTTGTGGTTACCAGGATCACCTGGAATGGCCCCCACCAACGAGGTTCCAAACACGACTTGTGCAAGTGTTTTTTCACCAGGACCCAGTCACCTGTGCTAAGGTCATGCACTGCTCCTGTTGAGGCGAAGTTCCAGCTTCCCCAACCTGCTGAGACACAGAACATACCACATCAGCCAGTCCTTACAATAATCGAGCACCAAATCATCTGTTATATTAACCAGTGCATTCGCTGGAACTGCAGGCTGTTTCATAGCCCTCCGCATAATGATTTCATGAGGAGATAGTCCTGCTCTTCTGTCTGGGGTACTTCTCAAACTCATCAACACAAGGGGTAATGCATCAGGCCACCTTAGAGAAGTCGAACCACACATCTTTGCCAATCTGGATTTCAGTGTTCTGTTTATTTGCTCCACAATTCCAGAGGCTTCTGGACGATAAGCACAATGGAGCTTCTGATCGATTTGTAATGCTGCACATAACATCTTTAAGACCTCATTATTAAAGTGTGTCCCTCGGTCTCACTCCAAAGAAGTCAGAAATCCAAAATGTGGTATTAACTCCCCCAACAGTAACTTAGCTACAGTGAGACTGTCATTTCGTCGTATTGGGTAGGGTTCTACCCACCTCCAAAACACACAGACAATTACAAGAATGTATTTCAAACCATTACAAGCAGGCATGTCAACAAAGTCAAGCTGCATTCGTTTAAAAGGACCTCCTGATCTCCCTCTGTGATTCATGATGACTGGTGTTCTTTTTCCTACATATTGTTGTTGACACATTATGCAACAGTGACATAAAGCTTCTGAAGCTGATCTAAACCTTGGGTTGAACTATGTCTGATGAAAGAGGCACATCAAAGCATCCCACCCAACATGTGCAGGACCATGATATTATCGCGCATAGGAGGCAGCAAACTATCTGGTAGTACATGTCTCCCATCAGTGTACACCCACACCTCATCTTCCTGCCTTTTAGTACAATCTGCTCTGACCCATCCTTGTCTTTTAGTTTCTGGTACCTCATCCTGTAATGCCTTCACTTCCTCCCATGATACTACAGTGGATAAAAACAGTTTGCAATCTGTGACATCAGTGTTCTCTCTCAGAGGATCTCCATTGAAATTATAAGAAATTAGGATGCAAGAGCTCACAGTCTCATCCGCAAAGCAGTTTCATAATCATTTCCCTGCCGATGGGCCACACCCTACACCATGGCAATCTGAGCAGACAATTGTAATGACAGCAAGAGGTTTCTCACACTCTCTCCATGACGAGGTCATGAACCCTTGTTGTGACTACAACTGCCCGAAGTCATGTACGATACCAAATCCGTACTGACTGTCGGTGAAGATGGTAACTCGCAATTTGTCAGAGACGTTACAGGCTTGCGTCAAAGCAACCAATTCAGCCACTTGAGCCGAGAATACATCTTGCAACCAGGAAGCTTCAATCACCCACACAACGGTATATACAGCATAAGCAGCTTTCAAATTCCCTTCTGCATCACAAAAACAGAATCCATCAATGACAGGCACATGATCTGTTTCAGGCAAAGGAGTATCAAGAATATTGAGGCAAGGTTTCGTGTATATCCAGGCAATGATGATCAGCCTCATCAATCACAACCTCATTTCCCAGAAGGGGCATCAAGTTTGCAGGATTTAAACTCGTGCATCGCATCAAAGTTACATTCTTAGCTTCCAGTATCATTTGCTCATACCTGGTGAGGCAGCTGTTTGTGAGGTATTGCGTTCGAGTACGAGTAAGCAAGAACTCAACTGAATGGGGCACATACACCTTAAGCGGCTGTCCCATCACAATGCTCTCACTCTGCTCCAAACTCACACATGTTACTGCAACAGAGTTCATGCATCCAGGCAATGCGGCGGTAGCATGAACAAGAGTTGCTGAAAAGAATGCTACAGGTCTGCGTGCAGTACCATGCATCTGAGCTAGCACTGATAATGCACATCCGTCGCACTCCCTGCAAAACAGAGTAAAGCTTTTTTGTAGTCGGGCATTCCCAAAGCTGGAGCTCGACAAAGACTCTCTTGCAGTTCAGTAAAAGAGCGCATGAAATCATCGTCCCAGAGTACCGAGTCTGACACGTCTTTCTATGTCAGCCTCTGAAGAGGTTTGGCTGTCAAAGAAAAATTGGGAATCCATTGTCGACAACAGCCAACCATTACCAAAAACATGCAGCCTTCCTTTTTGAGTACTTGGCGGACTCATATTCAGAATCGGAGTGATCTTATCTTGATATACTTTCCTTGCTCCTCTCTCAATATGGTGTCCAAGCTATAGAACGTTCCTTTTGCAAAATTGCAGTTTGGACGGTGACATTTTATGTCCATTTACAACCAAATGATTCAGTGGTAACGCATGTAAAAGCCTCCTGTGTACTCAATGCTACCAACAAGTCGTCAATGTACTGAACAAGGACAGAATGATTTGGCATCTCTAAGGATTCCCGATTCTTCATCAAAATCTGATTGAATATGGAGGGACTTTCCGTATACCCTTGCGGAACTCCACACCATGCCAAAACACAACTGCCGAACCGGAAAGCAAATAAAAACTGGCTGTCCTCATGCAATGGAATTGAAAAAAAGGCTTGACACAAATGAATGACCGAAAACCATTCAGCTTCACATGGAATTTGGAATAGAATCACTGCAGGATTTGGTACCACAGGATAACATGGGACAACAGTCCAGTTAATTTTGCGCAAATCCTGAACAATACAGTATTTATTGTTGGGTTTCTGCAAACTCATGATAGGAGAGTTACATGTACTTCCCATTATTTCTTTCAGTATTCCTTGCTCAATAATCAAATCAATCAAGGAGAAATCCCTGCAATGGTTTCAGGACTCAAAATGTATTGCGAGATTCACTGAAATTCAGCATTAGGCTTCATAGTAATGTTTACTTGAGGCACACCTTTGATCAGACCAATGTATTTTCCTGTAAAATCCCAAACCTCTGGAAATACGCTGTCTCCTAATTCTGGAGGCAGGCCATCTCTTGTTAACAGGGGAAACAATCCTGTACTTTCTGTCTTCTGCTTAGCTAATTTAAAGATAACATCCTCATAATTTGTGTGAAGTTCAGGTCCCTTTGGAGTACAATAGATTGAACAATTGAGTTTACATAACAGGTCTCATCCCAGTAAGTTTACTGGACTTGAATATTTTACAATTAATTTCTGTACATCCTCAAAGGAACCAATTTTCACAGGCTTCTGTAAATGGGTTTGACATCTGTCGGTTTGCGACTCCTACAACTTGGATTCTTTCTTCCAAGAGGGGTAGGATTTGAACTTTCGCTGTTCTTACAGTGGAACGCTTAGCACCAGTGTCAACAGGAGTCCCATTCACCTTGCCATTCACATATGGAACACTCTGGTCTACCTCTAAGGATGCACCAAGCATGCTTCCCTCCTCCCCTCTCAGGCACCGTCATTGTGACAGATCTGAGTCTGTGTCATCTAGTTGGATCAAAGAATACTGCTCGGACACGTTCTGATTTGCAATAGATCCTTCATCTGTATGAAATCCTTTATTTGAATTGTATTTCTGAACCAGACCATTCATTTGAGGCATCGGGACTTAGGTTAGATTTTGAATTTGATTTCTTTGTCTGTGCACCTGTTGAGTCTGTACCGTGCCATCTCCCTGTGTTTGTGCATTACCAACATTCTGAATCTGTCCCCTATTTCCTTGATTAATTGGATTAAATCAACATTCGCACTTCCAATGCCCCAACTTGCAACATGGCACAGATTGGTTCTTTTCAACACATCAATTGGAACACCTCGACCTCTTCCTTGAGGCTGCATACCCTGCTGTTATCCTCCACTTACCCCTTGCATCCTTGGGGGTAGTTGATAACCCCCCTGCAGAATGAACATAGGATCAACACCTGTTCTACCCTGACCTTTCTAAACCGCTTTTATCTGAGCAATCATTAGCTTCTCCTTAAGCTTCTTGTGTTTAGAGTCAATTTCATCTCCACAATATTTGCATAATAAAGTATTTTGTCTATGGGTTTACTTTGCCAGCTAATTAAATGCTGCTGAAACATGCTGCTAATCTCAGGTCTCAGTCCGTACACAAACAGATAAACAAAATGTTCTATATCTTTTCAGGTACATTCTCCATCCCACTATACTCCTTGAATGCCTGCAAAGGCCTTTCATAGTAAGCATGAACTGCTTCTTTCAGCTTCTGTGTGGTCCTGTCAATCTTTACTCAATCAATCTCTTTAGGAGAAATTTTCCCTTTCAAATAGATGATGGCTTGGTTGTATTTCTTCATCACCTTAGGAGATGGTGCACCTGTACGAGCATTCCTTGCACGTTCTGTATCAGGCCAGTCGACAGCAGTTTTACATTCTGCCCACAAATCACTCTGGATCACAATGTCAATAAGGTATCTAAATCCTTCGGCAAAAGCTTTGAAACCTTCACAAACCACTCAACTTGTTTGTACCATTCAACAGGATTCTCTCTCAATTTCGGAAAATCATTTGTAAAGGACAATATGTCTGGTCTGGTCCAAGGGACATGAGCATATCCTCTTCCAAGCCCCTCTCTCATGGGAAGCATCCTTACTGCCTCGTTCCCATCACCCTCGATAACCAGGAACATCTGCATAGTGACCCTCTTTGTTTCCTTCTTTTTGGCCCATTGACCTTCCCATTTTTCTAGTTCTCCCCATTTCCTGAGGATAGCCAGTAACTCTTTAATCTGTAACCTCATTCCTGGAGGTCTCATGTGTTCGATGTCCTTGTCACTGAAATCTATTCTATAGGATTTTTGCAATGTTTTTGACCATTGTACATCCAATTCAGATAACTTTTCATGTGTGTTTCGAGCGCTTCTGGTAATGGCTTTACAGACGAACAATAATTCATCATCCTGACATGCAAATATCCTGGCAGGGCTTATGGTTCCTATAATTTCCTCTAATTCCACCTTAAGCCTTGCAACATCAACGGACCAATCCTTTCTCGTCCCCAAAGAATTTGCTCCATTAACTCGAACACTTGTGTCATTTGCCGGAGTAGCTATACCTTTAAGCCAATCATGGAATTCTTGAGAAGTAGGACCATTTTGCCCTTCTGCAGTATTCCTAACAAATCCTCATCCTGACCTTTCATTCTAGCAATAGGTGTGGAGAAGTGACAAGTCAGAATCTGGCGTTCCCAACGGGAGAATGTTTCCTTTAATATTCTGTGTTACCCTTGGAGTTACCATGCTATTCTCAGGTATATAACAAATTTGTCTCTGGCCTATCCTTCCACTGGAAGAATTTAATCGAGTGGAACGTACACTCAAACTAGTGCTGGCTCCACCAGGAACTCAGCTGGAGTTGGAATTATAGTCTTTTAAGAAGGCCGTCCCGATCTCACATCTGCAGAATTAAAGGATGAACCATTTATCCCAGCAGGGACAGCCAATGTGTGTAAATTTTTCCCTTTATTCCCAGATTGATTTAAAGGAACAACAGGACCTATAGTCACTGGAACAGTCAAAGCATCTGGTGCACTTAAAGCAGTCTGATTGTTCACATCAGTCATCTCTGTATTACCACCCACTGGTGTAAAAGGGCTGTGTGTAACCGGATCTATGGGCACAGCAGGTGCATCAGGAACTATCCCCGAGTAAGAGGGTTGGTCTTCATTATAAGGTGGTGGGCGATTCAGTAACAATTCATTTAGAAATTCTTGATCGCTGTCTCCAGCCAGACCTAGTGTTCTTGACTCTTCACAATGCTTTTTCTTTTCCTTACGCTTCCCTCCATCTTCCTTCTCTGCCACTATTACAGGATACATTCTTGTTCCCTCTGCTATATCTGTTCTCCAGGGCTTCTGTTGAGCATCCCACCTAGCCTCGACATATCAGTTTAAAGTATTGTCTTACCTTCCCTGACATTTCTGTTTGTCTTTTTGATGAGCCACATGTTCCCATTCACTGAGCGCCTCAAATTACATGGGTCTAGGAGACGGTTTATTCTCATATAATTGTCTCCTCAAATTTTCAAGAATTCTGACATTATAATGTTCCATATTGTAGGAAAGCTAATGGTTCATCATTTTCGGTGTACTTCATCCAATTTTCAAGCCATATACATGTGTGATATCCTCTCTCTTGAGTCACATATAATGCTGGTGTCCCCTCAGGTGGTATAGGTACCCCTCCATGAGTGGGTATAGGTGCACCCCCCTGCATCAAATACTGCACATTTGTCTAAATTTTCATTTTTTCCCTAGATTTAAAAGTTGTCCTTTACAATTAATTCGCTCCAATCAAATTCTCTGACACTTCCTTGTTTAGCTCCTGTACAACCAATACCAGCACAGCACACAGTGACATAGTCACCCTATCACAGCACAGCATTACACCAACCGACCAATACCAGCGTGACACCCTATGACATCAATCTCACTCCTCGCAGTGGCTGCCCCTCCTTTACAATCCTTCAGGCCCGCTGTCTCTTAGCCAAAACCTCACACAATGCAAGCTTATTTCAAAAACCTCTGTCTGCTCCACTAAATAATTGAAAGATCTTTCTCACACATGAAGCCTAACTATGATGATCCAATCTACCTTTTCATGTACTTCAAATGAGACCTCGACCAGTGTGATCTCACTCAGGCTGATGCAATATGTTCCCCGTGCACTGAAAACAGTTGTAACAACCGTAACCCTCACTCACACAAAGAAATTTCCCTTCTCTTGGTGGTACTGCAGATGACGTCTCACGAACAGCACCTTCAAAACACAGCAGACAACTTGCTCAGCATATGCCCCACTGAGACCACCCGTAGGTGTGTATCCCGGGATCTTAGGTCACGACGGACCCGATAACAACTTCAATTCTTCTGCACAAAGCACATCAATCAAGCTCTAACCATTTCGCATAACTTCAGACAGCCATTTCACAATACTGCAATCTAAGCTTTAAGCATTTGCAACCGACAACCCTATTGATATTGATACACATACCACTGCTTTAAACCGTCTTCATTGCACACCTCCTTTGGTACCATACTTGGTCTCCTTCAACTGGACATGAGCCTTGAGCTTGGGCTGGGATGGGCAATCTTTGGACAGGGGATTTCGATAGAGATCGCAGTAGGGACCCACCCCCAATATCCTAACTTCACCGGATGCAGAAACCATTCAACACGCTACCAGATATAACTGCTGTAGCGCCACTGGGCTAATTTACTTTGTCTCATTTTATCTCCTTACTCTACCCCTCAGATATATCTTCTTGGTCCTCCGATGGAGCTTGACCATGCCGATAGGGGTCGGATATAGGGGATCTAATTTAGTCATCCAATGAGCACCAGGAATTGGGTAACTGGCCTATAAACGTGTAATCAGATTCATATATGTGCTATACAAATATAGGATTGTCACAGCTAGACCAAATCTCCTGAAGAAATTCAGTCAGACTAGAATCATGCAAACCAATAATTCAGTTAGAGCTATGTAAAATAATAACATTAGGATTTGTTGACCAGAGACCTGTCTATTAGAATTCCCCTCCTCGTCAATACTGCATTGGAATGCACAATCAATTATTGGAGAAAAACCGTGGAAGGGAGAAACAGGTTTTAGTCAGGATTAGGTTTTATCTGTAAATTTTAGAAGAGTAATTACATAAATGTCAGGCATTTAAATTTAGAAATACAGAATAATTGAATTTATCTCTTGTGGCTCATTTATTATCAAAGCTATAGAAGAAATGTTCAGTAAAGACATAAATCATCTCAGCTCAAAGGTTCTTTCCCAAACAGGGAAAGGAGTCCAGGAATAGAGCACACAGCGTATTGGACAGCCCAAGGAAAGCCTCTAGAGTCTGCAAGAAACAAAAGCGGTCTCTGAGTCTGCAAGAGCAAGATGAAAAATCGACTCTCGGTCCCTGGCTCTCCGTCTCACACTGTATATCATTCCTCAAGTTCCGGGGTGACACCTCATCTGGTCAGACCACTCAGTCCATTGGTCAGTTCGTACAGGGCGATTGTCATGCAGCATGAAGAAGACACATTTTCTGACAAAAAGGTGGTGATCATCACGTAAGCTGTCAAACCATTCAAAAATGTAAAGTTTGTGAACAAGAGTCTTTTAGCAAAGGCACATGAGTGAGTGCAACAAGACAGTTTCTCACAGCAGAAGTTGCTAAAGTAGCAAATTAGCAGCAAATAGTCCTAGTATGTGCATGGGAATTCTTTCTATGAAACATAGTTTTATCTCATATTGCAAGTTTATGAAGCCTTTCCATGAGAACAGAATCAAGCAAAAGAAAGAAAATGCAGGCCTAAATTGAATTTAGTTCATGAAATACACAATATAAAATAAGGTAAATATGTATTAGATTCAAAACTTTCTAAGGCCTTACATCCTTTTCTTTAACTTATGACACTTATAAAGCATTTTAGTTTCATTGGAATTACTTTGACACATTACTACATTTTCTAAATACCAACGTGTAAAGTAATTTACAAATATAAATTAATTATGTTGTTTCTAGTAATTCTCATAAGTACATATATGAAGATCATTTTATAGAAGTTTCTTAAAGTAATTGGAAATATTATAATCGTGTAGCACCATTTCTCTTTTTCTCTGTTGATGCACACATTAACATTAGCAAAGATAAGAGTGTAAATGAAAACTTCTTCAATAACATTCAAAGTGTTCTCTAATTAGCATTTAGTTTCATTACTTCTTCACATAATCTATTATTTAAGAGAAAATGGTTAATGAAATCTCTTTAACACACGAGTCACATTTCTATTCCATGTTAAATGAATACACCATTGCAATTTAGTAAACATGAACCTATGTTATGCAAACAAGCATTTTCGTCTGGACTCCACTCTTCTGCATGATTTTACGATGCAGTAACTAAGTCTTTTTATGATCTATTTCTCAAGATTCTTCAATTTATAGTGAGCACAAATTGTGCGCGTTTGTCATTTTACTCTCAAAGGTGTCAAAATCAGTTTAAGGTTTCAACTAAGGATTTAGCAGTTTCTCTGCTTCATCACACTTGTGGACTGTGCTCACAATGATGCAAGCTCCTCAGCTTCCTTGGTGCAAACTATTTACTCCCCATCCATTTTTCAACTCCCCCCCCCCCCCATTTCAATCAGCTTTTAACTGTCCACTTACTCCTCTGTAACTCTGCACCAACATTCCACCATGACATAACACTGAGCAACAAATCAAATTCGTCATACTAGAATCAGTAGAAATGAACTCCTCATGTGATGCATCCAGCTTACGTAACTTTTCATAACAGCAATCTATCCTTCAGCTAGAATGCAATGTACAATGGCCATGTATTGAGGAGAATACTTCCATATCGAATTCTCAGAAATGGGATTATTAACTTGAAATGGGGATACCCCTATCAACTCACAAAACTCACTCTGGTTCGGTCAGAATACAGTTGTGAGAGAATCTCTGCTTAACCCTTCATATCAGTGGCACAAGCACCAAACAATCTTCAGAGAAGTGCACGCTCAGTTCAAGCTGTGGCAACAATTTTAAAATAAAGAGCATAACACACTAACATTCCCAAATCAATTTAAAGGAATAGAGGTAAAATAATAAGCAAAGTGACCTCAAGAATAATACGTATGGGGAATCGAAGATAGGAGATTTTTTATGTTTATGGGCAAAATGTACATAGGAATAGTAAAGCATCCATCAGAAGTCAATGTGCGCAGTTGACCAGGACCTAGGAGCGATTTCAGGCTGACTGCGATGTGGGGGAAGTTGGATACTCCAAGCAGATTGTCTTTATCAAAGATTTTACTTTCTGGCATAAGGCTGTATTTAGAGTTTGGTGAATGTATATTCAGTCACAAACATATTACAAGGTCATCATAGCCTATGGCACTTGTAGTACAGAAGACATGATATCCTCCATGTTTTGATGGAGTGTCCTGTCCACCAAATCTTCTAGCGGGACAGGTGTAAGGCTGTGACTGGCGAGGGACCCTTCAAGTTGAATACGTCGTCGTTCAGCTCCCACTAAAGCCATTGGTTTTGGTGCAAAATGCTTGGGGCAGGATAAAACTGGATTTCATGGCCATCAAGTGTGTTTCATTAGCCAGATAGATTTGCTGCCCCTCTCCAGTCCAAGGTTTTACCTTCGGACTAAGTCACTTTATTTGGAAGTCAAAATCTTCCAGCAGGGCAAAGTTGGTACCTGTAGCCAAGCAGAGCTCATTGAAGCCAGATACCTTTGCCATGAGGTCCCGTAGAGTCAGTATTCAATGTGGCAAAAACCTCAGAGTGGGACAAACCTAGATTTTGTGCCCTCCTTGGGTGCAACCTTTTTGGGCAAGCCTCAGCACCTTGTTGTGGTCTTTTGGAGGTGGACAAAATGAGAACTACCAACTTTTTCAAAGTTCTGGGAAAGTTCCTTCAGGTCAGTCCTTCTGATCTCAGCCTTTCAGGGCAGGCTTCTGGACATCAGGTCTTTCTTCAGCCAGTATTACTGCGGGATCCAGTTCTCAGTAGTGACTGGGCCCTCTTGGAATCACAAGTCCGTCTACTTTTTGTGTCCCAGAAACAGGAAAACAGAAGGCCAACGACATGACCCATGAGAGCAGTTCAAGTCCCTGGAAGCTAGCAGGAGCTAGTAGTCCTTGAGACCATGCATGAATCTTCTTGTTCCAGGAAGAGTCAAGAGTAAGGAGTCTTCTTCCAGCAGGGCCTATTTCTTCAGATGGGGTCTTCCCATATCCAGGAATGTTCTGAGAAGGTGATGCAATAGGTATCAGATTTATCCTACACACTAGCCAGAGATTGGAGAAATCCTACCACTCAAACCTAACTAATTTCTCATAGTTTCCCCACTTCCTATTGCAGCACTTTCTCTTTGCCATACTGTAAAATCACCCAGGAACTGCTGTTTCAAGGTAACAAAACCCAGCAGCCGCCAGGCAGGCTTCTCTTCAGCTTCTCAGCTACTCCATATTCAGGTGAGCTCTCCTCCCACATGACAGGTCAAATCTGCTTTTCTCTACTACACTGACTGAAGGCTGGCTGTCTGGGAAGGTTCTGTGGAAAAATAGGAGAAGCCTTACTAGGTATATTCAAGTCAAAAGAGGTAGTGCTAAACATTCTCTTTATTCTGCAAACTGCTACCTTTGCACTCCAAGATAATTTATCATGCTAAGCAGCCAGCAGTTAACACCTATTGGTCTTTCTTGGACTCGGAGGCTGACCATTGTCCTCCTAGCCAATGTTGTTAACTCTCCCAGCCAAAGATGTGCATTCCAGCCTAGAAGGTGTGATGACTGACTGAAGTGGTTTTAGGACATTTGTATAAAGTTACCTTTCTATCAAAAAACTGATTTTACAACTAAAACAGATTTTAAAAACAAGCAGGAAATATCTTTGAAGCATTTTTCTAGTATTTCCCAAGAAGATATAAGGATTTGTTTTTTGTTTGAAAATGCTTTATTGAAAAAGTAATAGTACAAGGAGAACCACACTACAAGTTGGTCAGAAATCCTGAATACAATGCATATAAACATTAACACTTAAGAATACAATTGCAACCTTATAGTGAAAATGGCAGGTGTAAAAAGCAGAACTTTTATGAACAATAAAATGGTTAAACTTAGCACTTGTAAAATTTTGTATTCAAGGAAGGAAGAAAAGGTAACCAAAGTAGGATAGCTTATTCTAAGGGATAAAAAGTTAAGGAGTGCAGATTTGTGTAGTGATGTTTCCTGGAAAATTGCTTATGGGAATTCATATAAAACTTTTACATTAGGAGGAATATTTTGACGTCTAGATAGGAAGGAAGAAAAGAGTAACCATAACAAATTGCGCTTGATTAATTAGTGTGTAGGTTTTGGCATTGGCAGTGTCCAGTCTGTGATGATGATAAAGCATATTCTACGATATAGGAAAAGTAATTTCATGAGCATTTTTCCTACTATATGTGATAATCTTTATTATGATTGCTACTGACAAATGGAGAAACTTACCCATCATAACAGATTTGTTCCATAGTGGAGAGGAACCACCCATGAAGATGTGAAGTTTATCGAATGGAATAGAAAGCGGATATATATCCATAAGTTTGGCCCATACCTGTGACCAGAATCTACTGACAGGAGGACAATTAAAAAACATTTTTTTTAAATCACTGTTGTCTACTGTGCAGGACCAACATTTACTTACTGTGGATAATTTGAATCTTTATAAGGAAGAAGGAGTGAGAAATAATCTATTGTACAAGAGAAATAGAATCTGTATGGGACCAGCAGAGTGAGAAGTGGAATGGATTTTAGTCCAAAGTTTATGTCATAATTGTATTGAGAAGACCTGTTGGAAATCTTCCCCATGAGATTCAGTTTTAGCTTTTGGTCTGTTAATTGGGTTCATAAGGTAATTTTCAATGTTATTATATATGAACAAAGCCTTTGTTGGGGCTGAAAAGTTAAGTGAAGATTAATTAGTATGGTGAGCGTGATCTGTGATGTTGGAATTAAGATTTTAATCTCATTTAAATTTAATTGGTGAAACCTCTACCAAAGCCTACAAAGTAAAATAGCTTTTGAAATTTATATGTATATGTATGACCTATTTTTATATATTAACACCCTGCCATGTGAGCTCACAAGCACAATTTCAGCGTGACCTATGAATATATAGCAAATATAGTTTTCCTACATGGAAAAGGTATTTTTCCCTGCTATATGTCGATGCAGTGTGTTTAAACTGCTGACCAGCCAGAGCACAGTGTTGCTCCTGGCAGGCATATATTTTTCTCATAGTAGTGGGTGGTGTAAACACAGACTAAAACCCACATATGACATTTAACTTTCCATGCCAAGGTGCACTATAGACACCATTTACATGGGACTGACAGAGAAATTAAATAGGCTAAATAGGGAGTTTCATTGTGCAGCACATTTTTAGAAAGGAATCAAATGCACATTGGTGCTGTTTAACAGTGGTACAGTGCACAGAATCCTAAAAACATCAAAATATAGGGTCCAGATAAAGGGGAAAATCTGGAGTGACCATACAGAAAAGGCAGATTTTCTAGAGTGCCCCAGACCGTGCCTATCACAGTCCTCTCTTGAGAATGTGTTGCTTTGAGAAATGTTGAATGAGTTCTTGCTGTCAGGAATATGACCAATAGTGAAAACTATCACTATAACGGGTATTGGAGGAGGCGTTCCTCTGATAGGTATCAGGAAGTGGTATTGTGAGAGGTCCTAGGAAGTCATTAATGCAGGGGGCAATGAGACATGTTACTGCAGAATTCATTGGCATGTTACTTTTGGGGTTTTGTGGGAGTGTTAGTGTGAAAGAGACTTGCTACTGAGAGGGGTATTAGGTATGTGCTAATGAGAGGTATTGGGGTGCTTCTGTGATAGATAACAGGTGAGGTGTTACTGTAAAAGGTGATGTAGTGCAAAAATTCACTTTTCATTTGTAGTGTTGCATCATAATTATGAGTAGTCTCCTGTCGTGTAGTTCCTACAAATCTATATAGGATCTGCGCGTTTAGACAACGTGAACTAAGGGATCGGTGTCCAGACTTATTCCAGACACCCCCAAAGGATATGTTAGTCTGTTAGTCCTTCTAGCTCACAGTGCCACTATGAGCCCCTCTTACCAAGGAGCGAATAGCTTCTGGCAACTATCGAACATGACAACCCTGACCCTTCAGGGATCGTGGAAACAGTACAGTATTTTTGCTCAGTCACTCGTGCTCACTTTGTCTCAGAGAGATGCACAGAATAAACGGTGGGGACATTTTCAATTAGCATTTATTGAACCAGCGTCATTCTAGTGTCAAATACTTGTGCTGCAACAACCATGAGACAGAAACAAATATATATAGTTATGAGCACCAACAGAGTAAAGAACAGGTAGAAGTCTACCATAGTGCTAAAACAATGAATATATGCAGGCATATAGATACATGACAGTAATAATGCGTACTCCTATGATGCAACCCTAACTAGATGTACCTAAGTGTACTTAGCATGTATATAGGTGTAAAGCCAAGAATCCCCTTAGGATAAAGCCAACCCCATTACCTGATGTGGGAGAGTGAAGGACCCCGTCTTGGTCTCAAGAAGTACACCCCGCGAGGGATGTCAGACCACTGCGTGTTGGAATGTGTGCGTGCAGGTACCTCAGTGTCTCGTGTCTGCGTGTCAGCATGGAAGTCTTTCTCCTCTAGTTAGCCCAGTGAAGATGAAGTGCTTATATACCCTAAAGGTACCCTCAGGGGTTCTACCTAGAAGTGTACTATGGGCATGTCGGGCAAGGATAATGATAGAGATGACCCTTATACAGAATTATTATGCAGAAGATGGTAATCCTGCTGTGATACTGAGAATCTTCATGCATAATACATGAGGCTAGTCTTCAGAGAAAGCCACACAACATTCATGTAGCACCTAACTAGGTAAAAGGTCAGCACCAGACCGGTTATCTAGAACAATGGTAGGACAGACGTAGGTAAAAGGTCTTGTAACTACCTAGGCCTATATTGGGGTACATTGGGGTTCATAACACTGCATTTGCATATATTCCTTTGTTGTATTAACATGAGATAATAGAACATGAACTGTAATAACGTGAACTGTGGTGCATTAGGGACATTTCAATGCAAACGTGAAAAGATTAACGTTGAAACGAGATGTGATTAGCTGAAAACATTAACGTGTAGGATTCGTAGATGCTTCTGACAATTATTCCCGTATGTGATGTGCTTATGTAACATGTAAATTTAGAAGTGCTCAGTAAAGTGTGTTCATTTTATATGTAATTTTATAATGTCTGTGTGCAATTTTCTTATCTTGGCCGATTTCTGTAGGCCTGAAATGCATTTTTTCTGGAAGCTCTTGCATTAGATTTAATAGTTGAATTTCATGTGCATGTTGGATTTGTTCTTTCTCCTGTTTCTGTTGTAGGTGGAAGAATAATCCTTGTTAGTTAGAATAATGTCTTTGTTTTAGGAGTTAGGCTTAGGGAGAAGAGGATATATTGAGCATTGATACTGATAATGGAGAACTGTTGTACTTTCTCATCGGAGCAAGCCTGATCCAAGGATTGAGATTTGAGTTTCAGATCCTGAAGTGGCCTAAGATCCTGGGTTATATTAAATGGTGTCGAAGACACAGAGTTATTGTGATTGTCTGACCGCAGATTTGAGGAGTTGTCGTGAGACGTCATCGGCAGTTCCACCTAAGACAGGGAACTTTATGTGGGTGGGACATATGGGAATCGTGTGGTAAACCTTGTGTACAGGGGTGGACTATACCGATTCAGGTGACCAGTGCAGGTTAAAGGTCGCTGTGTGTGAATGTTCTTGAGTGATTCAATTCTATCGATCTTGTAGAAGGCAGACAATTACGGTGTTGTGATTGTGTGAGTGAACGTAGACGGAGAAATTGTGAAGAAGGGTGAACCGCTGCGAGGAGGAAAAAGGTGACGTCAGAGTGTGCCACTCTGTGATAGGTCGGTTGGTTTAACACCGCGCTGGGATTGGGTGGTAGTTTTCAGGAAGCTGTGACTGAGAAATTGTCTATTGAGGGGAAGTTTTGATCTAATCATGCGATGATTTAGGGTCTTACAAGATCTGTTCAGGGGAGATCAGGGAGTTGTTACTCGAGTGGGTGAGGAAGCACCGCCCGAGAATACTCCAGCACACTATATGACAACAAATGTAGGACTCCACACTATCGTTTGGCTTCAAAGTTGGCATAAAGTCACTGAAAAAGAGGAGGATTTCGCATTTCCACGTTATAGCTCATTTCGATTGGAGGTGTTGTATCAGTTGAGAGGAGTGGTGTATTTGCTACGGTCTCTGCCCAGACCAACACATTTTGAGTCATCAGTTGCGTGGATGCGAGCAGCACATGCAAAGAACAGGGAGAGATTCAGCGGAAAGATGAAAAAGGCAATGAAGGCATATCAGGATGCACGGTGGTATGCACAACTTAAGACATGGAGAGTAGACACCATTGAGGGAGATAGGTTGTACCCGATGCTGGTGAGAGAGGGAAATACTCAGGATAGGAATGGAGGAGAAAATAGAAATGATGGGAGTGATACGGATGACAGCTTGTTAGACAGATTATTGTCAGAGCGTCCTCCACCTTACAATCCACATTCAGAGGAAGGAAGGCGAGAACTGGCGAATGCAGGGAATACGGAATTAATGTCAACATCACAGACAGGCCATAGTGCAGGGATAGTGGGAAGGATTTCAACGGGAGTAGAAGGAACAGGAATACCTGCTTTAAGAGGTGCAGAGTCAAGTGGAGTCAACACTGCTTTACGTTTACCCGAAGCCCTTATGGTACCGGTCACCATCGGACCAGTAGTCGCTGTGTATGACCCAAACTTAGTGGGAAACTCTAGTCAGCAACAGTCAGAGTTGGAGGAGAGGATCGGCATAGGAGGGAATGAGACCACAAACGGAAACAGTCCATCTCTGGTACCTGTGGAATCTTGTACCCCTTTGCGGGCAACTGCAAATCCTTCGAAAATACACATTGGGTCTAGTACCATGCGATCTGTATCCTTTCCGAACTCAAATTCAGATTTGAGGATGTGGGAAGCTCCAGTTAGAGGACCCATGGGAAGAACACCAGAAGCAAGCGCAGGTCAGGGAACCTTTGGAAATCAGCAAGCCCTAGAGACCACAAATTTAGAAAATTTACAGAGAAATCGGAATAGTGATAAAGAAGGACAGAATAGCACGCCGAGTAAGGGCACGATCAAGGCTGTGGTAAAGGCAAAGTTGTTGGATGTGGTGAGGTTGAAGGCTGAGGCGGGTGAAATAATCAGCGGGAACTTGCCTTTGGAGAGGATAGAGGCTTAGAGCAAGACGAGCTATTGTTTGTGGCAAAGGATGTCACTTGTAAGGCGAGAGGGGCACATGAGAAATTGACGGAATTGGCTCAAAAATATGATGTAGATCTGTCTAAGACAAAAATGCTACAGGGAAACCATAGGTTGAACTACAGTGATCGGGAACTGGAAGAGAAAAGAGTAACAGGCTTGAAAACACACATTCGAGAGCTGATCATAGAGTTAAACGCATGGAGCATGCTTGATAAATGGGAGGTAAGGTGGTCAAAGAAAAAGAGCATTGGGAAGGCGACGGGGAAAATACCACCTCCAGGAGGGGGAACAGGAAGAATTGAGGCTTATACACTGCGAGAAGTGCCTAGTGGAGGGTATGTGCATGTTCCTTGTAGTAAGGGTGATTTAGCTGCGTTCACAAATGATTTTCCACGGTTAAGGGAGAAGCCTGCTGAATGGTACAAGCAAGTCGATCGCTTTGTAAAGATAGCAAGGGTGTTGTGTATTGATCTGAACACGTTGTTTGACATTGTGGTTCCCAATGATTTATGCTCTGCTTGTAAAATTGCTATTGATTGGCATTCTGCTGGACCAGAGAAAGATCCTATAACTCACGGTCCTTCACCTTTGGTTATGAAAAAGTTTGAACAGGTGATTATATGGTTGCAGTCCAAAATAGCCCCACAAGATATCGATTGGGTTAAAATAGATCGAACAACTCAGGAACCTAACAAAGCAGTACATGCTCATTATGAACGGCTTTTGCCAGCCTTCAAGCAATACAGTGGGTTAGATACTCTTGATCCAAAAGACATGGGACAGTTTGTTTTCAAATTCATGATGGGATTGAGACTAGAAATTAACGTTATGATCCAGCAAAATGTAATCTGCTGGCAAAACAAATCAGTGGATTCCAAACACAGGAGAATTAAGGACAAGTTGATGTTGGTCCAAATGAGCAGTGCGCAAAGAGTAGAGCGTACCACCAAATGCCCTTTATGGAAGCATTGAACGGACTCGATCAGGACCTGTCACAATGACGGTGCCTGAGGGGGGAGGAAGACTGTACCCTTGGAGCAGTCTTAGAGGTAGACGAGAGTGGACCGTATGTGGAGGCAGATGTAGGCGGTCATCCCATTACATTCTTGATTGATACTGGTGCTACCCGTTCTAATGTGAGATCTGCAGTAGTCCCAACCCTACCCCTCTCAGGACAATCAATCCAAGTTGTAGGAGTTGTCAATAAGAGAATGACAAACCAAAGTACCAGTACCAACAGAAGAAGTACCAGTGAAAATAGGAACCTTTCAGGATCTGCACCAATTTGTGATGTGCGATTAGAGTCCAGTCTGTTTGTTAGGGCGTGTTCTCTTATGTAAACGGAACTGTACCATTTATTGTACGCCAAAGGGAATCGAACTGCAGACCAATGATGATGACATTGCATTCCAATTGGCAAATCAGAATCATTGCGTAGACATGTTTCCTGACAGTGGAAGACATGCCGCTTGATTTAAGAGACGCCGTCACTCCGCTATTGGTGGACCTGTTACTGCAGGAAGCATTGCGAGATGTTGCTGTGAAGCACTGGTTCATTGCTACTGTAATGGGGGAGGTGTTCAATGGTGTTTGTGAAGTTTTTGTGAAGTATGTAGGCAGTGCTTAATTTGAGCAGGTGGTTTCCGGTGCTCGGTACCGGCACTTATTGTCAACACTGGCACTTATAGGAGTCTGAAAACACACAACATAGACCAGGAACTAATGGAATTAAAAATCGTGACGGTAATAGGTACAGAGGTTGAAAAGTATAAGATAGGGCACGAACAATGTGTGTAAAACTGCCCTCACACACAGCAAGCTGTGTCATGCTTCATCATAGGGCCTGCTAAACACACCCCCGCGCTAGCCAACGCTGGGGGTGGAGCAATAGGGAGGGGAAGACAAACACAACACAAAAAGTGAACAATGAGTGTGGGACCTCAGAGGTGAAAAAAAGTGGCAGAGAATAATTAAAAACTGGTAACAGTGTATCCCTATACTATCTTTAATGGTGGGCACACTGTCCAAATGTAGAAGATGGTCCCTGTCGGACCAGTGGGTGAAGGTAATGGCTACTATATACCAGAGCCCTACCCCCCACTCTGCTAAAATGTCGACATGTTTCAGCCGGATCAAACTACTACCCCGGCTTTCTTCAGGACTTTCACCTGAGCAATCCCAGCATGGATAAAAACCCTACCTCCTTATAATCCAGGGGTAAGGAAATACAGGTACCTTGTTTAGATGCATACTCTGATAAAGAGAGTGAAGGAGCCCATTGCTCTTAATAAGGAACCGAGTTTATCAATAGGTCAAACTCGAACTGGCGGGGGGATATGTGCAAGTAGCTCCCTGTTGTCACACTTTCGTCAAGGTGAGCCCGCAACCGCCACCTAGTCGCACTCCCAGCACCGTAGGAGTCTGCCACAGTTGTTTATTAATAAAATATACTTTAAAATCACAAATACTTGCTGCCCATGCCATTCTTATAGCTCTGGGGGCATGGAATAGTCTGAATTGTAGCACTTGTAGGAGGGAGAAGATCAGTAGTTGTATTGGTTCTCTCCTCGGCAGCGCTGGCAGGTGCAAGCTGCAGTGGCTTCCTGACTAGGGCCCTGGCACTTATTGTTTTACAAATTTAGCACTGCATATAGGACTTGTAAATATTGGCATTTGAGAGGGGTGAAACTGTAAGAGGTATAGAGAGATGTGAAGGGTGGTTTTACACCAAACATTCACCCGCCCATTTATTTATTTTAATTTTTTTGGGCAGAGTTTTATATAGCGCGAACTTGACCCGAATCGGGTATCAGAGCGCTTTACATAGCACCAGTTACGTTACATGAGGACACACATTCATTTTGGTTAGGCACGGGGAGATTAAGTGATTTGCCCAGAATCACAGGATGTTCAGCGTCATTGCTGAGACTCGAACCCAGTTCCCCAGATTCGAGGTCGGCCGCCCTAGCCGTTAGGCCAACTCCTCTCCCCAAACACGCACACACCTCACTCCCCTTTCATACCTGAGACGAGGATGAGGGGTGGAGGGCACCTAAATGTCACTCGATCTATGGTGGCAATAACCCTTACACTAGCCCTGCTAGTAACATTTCAGTGAGCGCAGCACTCGTGCAGCACTAGGAAAACCCTTTATGCTTAGAAATGAAAGGCTGTAATAAACTACCTTATGATGAGGACTTTCTTAACATGAATAATCGCCTCCCCTGGCCCTAATAACATGTTTAGATTGCACTTGCGAAAGAGGACACGCAAGTGCTCCAATTATTAGACATTCTCCTCTCTCGCGATAGCCTGCCATTGCCCTCTCTGTAATAATAGCTCCAAAGCACCATGAAACAGGCCTTGCATGTTAGGGAGCAATTTGAAACCCTCTTGTACCTCGATAATAAGGCTAGTAATAGCTGCAGCGGCGCTGGGGAACAAACAGCCCTCTCAATGGCGCTCCCACTGCGGCTGCCCGGCAATCTCCAGGCTGCTGGCGTGCTTTTGTCTCCTTGTAGCTGCGAGGATGCTGTACTATTTCAAACATCTCCGAGCTGAAAGCTACCATGAAGGTTAATGTATTGTTGCTAAATGAAAAGCCTAAAAAGTGGCCTTGTGGTTGATTACTTCAAACACGATGGAAAAAAGCCAGCAATGCGCTCCCTCCTCAAAGGACTCGCGTGGAGTGTTTAATTGAAAATGAGCAGATGTTTAATAGACATCCCGAGTCAGGTGAACCTGTTTCCCGCCCGTAATCTCGACTCCCTGTACAATTTTTGTTTTTTGTTTTACATAGCTCGAACTCGACCCGACGGTATCAGAGCGCTTAACGGAAGCACCAGTTGCATTACAGACGGACACATTCATGTTTTTTAAGCAGGGGGGGGGGCAGATTTACAAGCCCCTTGCACCACTTTTGCGTCATTTTTAACATGGGAAAAATTACGCAAAAGTGGCGCAAGTGGCTTGTAAATCCGCCCCGGGTAGATTAAGTGATTTACCCAGAATCACTGGATGTTTGAGCCTCCTGCCAGACTCGAACCTGGTTTCTCAGCTTCAAAGTAGGCAGCTGTAGCCGTTAAGCCACATCCTCTGAGAACGTGGCAAACGATGTGGGGATTTCGGATGAGAAAATAGTGAGAGGGTTTTTGACATACCATTGCCTCCCCAAGAGAAATCACCAGTTTTCTTAGATAAGCTGTGAGCTATTCGTCTAATGCTGAGGGGTATATTCACAAGAACGTGTGATAACTACCGCAAGAGTAGCGTAACGCAACTTTCAATATCGCAGCCTATCGCGGGAAAATAACCCCGTGTCAACGTGGAATTCACAACAAGGCGGTAGCATGCGATAGTCTGCCGAAACCGCGGACAATGTCCGCGATACAACCACCACGATGGAGATAAAAACACAAACCACAACACCAAAAAACACGCGATGGGCCAAAGCGCGATGAGGAATCAGCGACAAGCAGTGCCAGGCCTGCAACACACACCTGGCAGGCGTAAAAATCTCCATAAAAGTAGAAAAAACACCCACACACAAACTGACCAACACACAAGCACCATGGAGGCAGCCGGAGCAGGCGCAGAGGACGAGCGCAACCCCACAAGCACCCCAGACGACCAGCCTGGGACCTCGGGGACAGGGAAGGGCAAGGACAAGAAGACAAGGAAGACCAAGTTTAGTCCGCAGGCGAACAGGATCATAGTCACGGAGGTGATGGAACACCATCAACAACTCTTCGTCACCTCCAACGTGTCATTGGGCACCAAAACTGGAATATGGCGTGACATCGTCGACAAGGTGAATGCGGTCGGAGAGCACAAGCGGACAAGGGATGAGGTCAAGAGGCGATGGAATGACATCAAGCGGAAGACCAAGGAGAAACTCTCCGCCAACCTGAAGGCAGCAACGCAGACCGGAGGTGGGGGCCCAGTGCCACAGCTGGAGCTGGATGACATGGAGGAGCTGGTGTCGACAGTCATCAGTGTGGAGACTGTGGCCGGAGTCGGGGGACCGGACACTGCTCGACAGGACACAACACAACCGCAACAGGGTGAGTGACCACCAGGTACTGGGGGGACGGGGGGAGATGGCCACAATGGCACACATGCACAAGCAAGCAGGGCACAGTGCACACCCACAATCACTCTGGGTCCTTGCCCAGACCCACAGACTGTCACAATGTACAATGCCATGCTGTCTGAATGTCAACCTGGCGTCGGCTGTGGAAAAGGGTTTTCTTTGTTCCAGTGAAGCTGAATACCTTACACCCACTTATACCCGTTTGCCCATTATCTACGGCGTTCCAAAAACCCACAAAGATGCCTTGTCACCTCCCTTGAGACCTATTGTATCCACGATTGAAGCGGCCACGGAGCC
The DNA here is from genome assembly GCA_963921515.1 of Calotriton arnoldi. Classification (NCBI taxonomy): domain Eukaryota; kingdom Metazoa; phylum Chordata; class Amphibia; order Caudata; family Salamandridae; genus Calotriton; species Calotriton arnoldi. The sequence goes on from CAWUFW010014544.1 coordinate 323,678, forward strand.
ACTCGCTAAATATGTGGACCATTTTCTAAAACCCCTAGTCCAGAAACTCGATTCCTTTGTTAGGGACACGGGACATTTCATCTCCTTAATAGAAGGGATGCCGTATGTGAGCGAAAGGGAACTCCTGGTCACCTTGGACCTGGAGTCCCTCTACACTAACATACCACAGGAAGGTGCCATGAGAGCTATACAAGAGATACTCCTTAATGAACCTAGCATCACCAATGCCTCATTTATCCTTGACTGCTTACAAATAGTTCTCGGCGAGAACTATTTTGAATTTAACAACAATTATTTTCATCAGATCCAAGGAGTAAGCATGGGAGCGTCCTGTGCTCCTAGCGTGGCTTGCCTATATATGGGTCAGTTTGAACAATTACACATCTACAATGAGATGGCCCCCTTCTACGAAAATATCCGAGCATGGTCTCGGTTCATTGATGACATCTTTTTTATTTGGGAGGGGGACTCTGCATCCCTTAATGAATTCATTTCATGGATTAATGCGGCTGATAGTAATCTGATATTTACGGCCCATTCCAGCAACCATAAAGTGGAATTTCTTGATGTGTGGATCGAACACAACCAGAACAAATTGTTTGTCTCGCTATTCACCAAACCGACTGCCAGAAACACCCTCTTGCAGTATGGGAGTTATCATCCTCGCTGTCAAAGAGATAGCATCCCGTTTAGTCAGTTCCTCCGTCTCCGGAGAAACTGTACTAATATCAGCGACTTCCTCAAACAGGCGGACATCCTTAAAATCAAACTTGCCAATCGTGGATATCCTGCCAAATTGGTCAAGGATTCTTTCAAGCGAGCCAGATATTTCAACCGTGAAGCGATGTTTCAGACCCAGGAAAACCAACAAATGGACAGAGTGGTATGTATCACTAAACATTCTAATATTAGTCACAAAATCAGACGTACTGTTAATTCTCTTTGGTACCTTCTCAACATGGACAGCAGTGAGCCCAGACTTGCAAAGCCTCTGTTTGCGTTTAAAAGGAACAAGAACTTGAAAAACCACCTAGTGATGGGTAAGATACCGATTGCTACTGGCCCTTGCCAGAAATCCATCACTGGCCTAAGACCCATTCAGGGCAATCATCGTTGTGGCTCATGCCAGGCATGTGCCCATGCACTGGTTGGCGACACCGTTAAGGTCCACGAACGTTCTATATACCTCCACGAGATGACGAATTGTAGGACTTCCAATGTTGTTTACATTATCACATGTCCTTGTGACTCTATCTACATTGGGGAAACGGGGCGTGAAGCCAGATTTAGAATTGGGGAGCACAAATCTAATATACGCACCAAGAAGATCTCAGCTCCTTTGGTAGAGCACTGGCTTAACAAACAACACACTGAATTAGATCTCAAGTGGTCTATTCTTGAAAAAATCAAAACGCCCCCGGGTAAGGATCACCACAGTAAGGAAAAAACAGGAGGTTTTTGGGATTTATTTTTTAAATTCGGAAAAAAATGGCCTCAACGAAGTCTGTCCCTGGGATAATGCCATTATCTAGAATTGTCCTCTCCTCTCTGGCTATATTTTAATCCCCCCCTGGGTTGTCTTCTTCCTCCGGTTTGTTTTCCCCCCCCCCCTCTTTAGGCATCTGTCCAGTCTAAGTATTCTTTTAAATAAGCCTAATCTCTGCTATTCGTGCTGTGATCCAACGCTATATTATACTGTGTCCCTTTAGGCCCATAGGCGTGCATATTCTCTTTAACTCTGCTCCCCAGTACCAATATGGCCGCCATGTTCGAGTAGCATTACCTCCATGTTTTGGTGTCCTTCCTTTCTGTTTGCATCCCCGACCTGGCGCCTTTTCCTCCCGTCGCGTTTAAAAGCAGAATTTCAGCCTCCTGTCTCATCTCGCCTTGTGGTGGATACGGGCAGAATCCTTGCCCTTTTCAACGGAATCCCGTTAGATTCAAGACACGGCCCTCCATCAGGTATTGATCCGTGACTCCCTGGCGTCCTTCGGGTCTGTAATGGCTCTTGTTTGAGATGTTCTACTAACTTGAGCAGTGCTTCCCCTGCCGGTAGTATGGCCACGATAATTAGCGTGTAGTTAGCGGACGCCCCTTTTCTGGAAATGCTACCCCGGGGGGCCTCCGTTATTTTGCCATGTGGTTTTAGGTATCCGCTTTATCTTTAGTTTTGTCTGCTAATGCTTCAGATGCGCCCCCCTCCCTTTTCCTACTGTGCTTATATATGCCCTTTATATATTTTTTTAAACATGCATCTATCCATTTGCCACTGAAGGGAGCTTAAGGACTGCTCAGAAAACTGATTTGGCGTGATCCTATGATGTTATCTTTCCTCCCTGGATCTCCCGCCTTGAAATATTGATTGGGTGCCATCCTCGTAAATCATTTCTCTCCCTATGGTTCCCCGTTAAGCCCCTCCATATGCGGCACTTATGGGTAGGTACACTGGAACCTTTTTTGGGGGCCTCAACTATATGTTAGGAACTTAAACTTTTTTTTAAAAAGCGCTAATAGCCATCTATCTTTATTGATCCTATGTATGCACCCGAGCAGTCCCTGAGGATTATCCGGCCATACTTTTAAATGCTATACCACTTCTTTGATGTCTCGTTAAAATATCATTATAGGTATGCGTACGTATATTTTTTTAATTAGTCTCCTAAACACATGCCCACACTTCTTGGTCCCATCCGATCTTGGGAATTATTTTCGGTATTTGTCCTTGGTGTTGGTTTATTCTTTCTATATTTTTTTATTATTCACGTGCACAGCAGTCACTTGTTTTTTTTATATTTATTAAACTTAGTACCCCATTGGGGTCTCTCTGTTCCTTTCGATGCAACTTTCCTTGCTTATCTGTTCTGACCATTGTGTCTGGCTCTTATCAACCCATTCTTGATTTATCCCTTTCCTCCAAGGTTTCTCATGTATATATTGATTAAAAAATGTATAAATTTATTTAGGAAATGACATATTTCTATGTTGTTGTAGGTACTTGGGTGTCCCACGCCATCTATCTATCTGTATATGACCTGCCCTGATGAAGGTGTAGCCCCTGTTGTGGGGTCTCACCGAAACGCGCTTCGGCGTTTGGTCCCCGGAACCCGGGATCGGGTTTTCCTTGTTTTCATCTGGACTTAAACGATTGAACATCAGCTCATCTTCTGGCCTCTTTAACATCTTGATAGATGTGCAGTGTATGAAATGTATGATTGGGGTTCAGAGCTCACTGCGAATCTTTTGAGTGTGTATGTATGTATGTCCTTGTGTGTGGGGTACTCATTTTATTAGATTGTATGTGTTTGTATTAACATGCAATGAAAAAGAAAAATAAGTAAAAAATATATTTTTTGATACCTTGCTAATAAAAAGAAATAACAAATCCTTTGTTTATCCTGGTTCTTTTCAATATATACTCCTGAGAGCCTTGGTTGTTCACTTATTATTTTAGGACTCCCTTGTGGGCCTTAGAACTAATTCTTGCTTAGGGGCGGGTATTCCTCTCTTGATGTGATTTGTCTATTTGATCCCCTGTTTTACCCGCCCCCATTCGTTTTCAGGGGTCCCTCCTTGTTATTGGTTATTACGTCACAGCCTGGTTGCTGTGGAGGTTTGCTCTGTGAGGAAAGTGCATCTTTTCTTTATTCTCTATTTTACGTTTCTGTGATCTTTCTTTCACTGCTTTTTATTGTTTTTTCTCATTCTTGGGCGTGTTTTGTTATCTATTTAAGCTACCGTCCCGGGTAGCTGAATTAATCACATGGATAGCATCAAAACGTTTGGTTTTACGGATGAGGAATTTGCCCGTATGATTGGGGTAACAGCTGACAGCAGTAATCAATTCACCCTGTCGAAAGGCTTAGAACAGGAGTGGAATAAACTATTAGATCTGAAGAAAAATCTAAGCGGACGGAATTCCATGCCAAATTTATGCTTGAGTATTTAAAGGCAGGTACTATCCCTATAGGACTTAGGGTCCGTAATATCCCTGGCCTCTTTGTGGAGATACGCCAGTTCCTGGAGAACTGGGCGCTTATTTCGAACCGCTGCTCCAGGGACTGGATGATGCTTATCATCGAGACAGCCAGGGAAGTGATAGCTATCCTTAGTAAGGAAATCGATGAACTTGAGGAAAAACTAAAAAAGGACAATGCGGTTGAACTAGGTAAAAAGAAACTGGAAGAAATTGGCTTGGAATTAGATTCTTTTTCTGATTATCTTCTAAAAAGGAAAACGGATAAATTTAGAAAGGACGTCCGACTCTTTTCTCAAGAACGGGCTTACCCGTACCTTTCCACCAATTTCTATACCTTGGTAGAGAATCAGGGTTCTCAAAATGATAGGCCTAAGTGGGGCAACAGGCGAATTACTACATTCTCGGACACTACTGACTCGGAGGGAGAAGGAACGTCGTACCTAGAACCTGAGTATAACTCGAATTATCCACCTAGATCAAGACCCGGGGAGAGATCCACCATGCCTAATCATTTTTTAGGCAATGGCAGGGGGAATGCCCGCCTTCGAACGTGGAACCCCCAATCGAGGAACTTCCATCAGGGTCAGAATCAACCCCAAATGTACATCCAAACGCGACATCAACAATACTGGAAAACATAAAGAGCATTCCAGTATTTAACCTGTCTACTTCCAACATTGAACCTGACTCCCTCTCTCTTTTATCTAGGGGTCTCTCTTTTGTTCCCTCAATCGGCTTTAACAAATTTGAATTTATGAAAGATCTCCATTTGTTTTTCAGGAAAATCAGACTAAAAGTTTTTTTTTCGTCTAGACCCTTTCCTGATAATTTGACCAATATCTCTGGTTTGAAACCGCCTTCGGAATTTACCCCTACTCTTGACTCGGTTGGCCCTGAGGTGGCCATCTTTGAGAAGGCAGTCCAGTCCAAAATTGAAAAGATTATCAAATTTGTCCCTAGACCTCCGGACAATCTTTCGAGAACAGAAAACTCAGCCTTAATGTCCCTCAAGAATAATAGGCAACTGACCATCAAGCCCTGTGACAAGGGTGGAGGGATTGTGATCTTTGACTCTATTACATATATCGAGAAGATGAACACCCTTCTCTCCTCGACACTATAAATGCATCGGGAAGAATCCTGAAACGGCACTGAAACAACGGATTGTATACTTAGTGGCGTCGGCTGTGGAAAAGGGTTTTCTTTGTTCCAGTGAAGCTGAATACCTTACACCCACTTATACCCGTATGCCCATTATCTACGGCGTTCCAAAAACCCACAAAGCTGCCTTGTCACCTCCCTTGAGACCTATTGTATCCACGATTGGAGCGGCCATGGAGCCACTCGCTAAATATGTGGACCATTTTCTAAAACCCCTAGTCCAGAAACTCGATTCCTTTGTTAGGGACACGGGACATTTCATCTCCTTAATAGAAGGGATGCTGTATGTGAGCGAAAGGGAACTCCTGGTCACCTTGGACCTGGAGTCCCTCTACACTAACATACCACAGGAAGGTGCCATGAGAGCTATACAAGAGATACTCCTTAATGAACCTAGCATCACCAATGCCTCATTTATCCTTGACTGCTTACAAATAGTTCTCGGCGAGAACTATTTTGAATTTAACAACAATTATTTTCATCAGATCCAAGGAGTAAGCATGGGAGCGTCCTGTGCTCCTAGCGTGGCTTGCCTATATATGGGTCAGTTTGAACGATTACACATCTACAATGAGATGGCCCCCTTCTACGAAAATATCCGAGCATGGTCTCGGTTCATTGATGACATCTTTTTTATTTGGGAGGGGGACTCTGCATCCCTTAATGAATTCATTTCATGGATTAATGCGGCCGATAGTAATCTGATATTTACGGCCCATTCCAGCAACCATAAAGTGGAATTTCTTGATGTGTGGATCGAACACAACCAGAACAAATTGTTTGTCTCGCTATTCACCAAACCGACTGCCAGAAACACCCTGTTGCAGTATGGGAGTTATCATCCTCGCTGTCAAAGAGACAGCATCCCGTTTAGTCAGTTCCTCCGTCTCCGGAGAAACTGTACTAATATCAGCGACTTCCTCAAACAGGCGGACATCCTTAAAATCAAACTTGCCAATCGTGGATATCCTGCCAAATTGGTCAAGGATTCTTTCAAGCGAGCAAGATATTTCAACCGTGAAGCGATGTTTCAGACCCAGGAAAAACAACAAATGGACAGAGTGGTATGTATCACTAAACATTCTAATATTAGTCACAAAATCAGACGTACTGTTAATTCTCTTTGGTACCTTCTCAACATGGACAGCAGTGAGCCCAGACTTGCAAAGCCTCTGTTTGCGTTTAAAAGGAACAAGAACTTGAAAAACCACCTAGTGATGGTTAAGATACCGATTGCTACTGGCCCTTGCCAGAAATCCATCACTGGCCTAAGACCCATTCAGGGCAATCATCGTTGTGGCTCATGCCAGGCATGTGCCCATGCACTGGTTGGCGACACCGTTAAGGTCCACGAACGTTCTATATACCTCCACGAGATGACGAATTGTAGGACTTCCAATGTTGTTTACATTATCACATGTCCTTGTGACTCTATCTACATTGGGGAAACGGGGCGTGAAGCCAGATTTAGAATTGGGGAGCACAAATCTAATATACGCACCAAGAAGATCTCAGCTCCTTTGGGTAGAGCACTGGCTTAACAAACAACACACTGAATTAGATCTCAAGTGGTCTATTCTTGAAAAAATCAAAACGCCCCCGGGTAAGGATCCCACCACAGTAAGGAAAAAAACGGGAGGTTTTTTGGATTTATTTTTTAAATTCGGAAAAAAATGGCCTCAACGAAGTCTGTCCCTGGGATAATGCCATTATCTAGAATTGTCCTCTCCTCTCTGGCTATATTTTAATCCCCCCCTGGGTTGTCTTCTTCCTCTGGTTTGTTTCCCCCCCCCCCCTCTTTAGGCATCTGTCCAGTCTAAGTATTCTTTTAAATAAGCCTAATCTCTGCTATTCGTGCTGTGATCCAACGCTATATTATACTGTGTCCCTTTAGGCCCATAGGTGTGCATATTCTCTTTAACTCTGCTCCCCAGTACCAATATGGCCGCCATGTTCGAGTAGCATTACCTCCATGTTTTGGTGTCCTTCCTTTCTGTTTTCATCCCCGACCTGGCGCCTTTTCCTCCCGTCGCGTTTAAAAGCAGAATTTCAGCCTCCCGTCTCATCTCGCCTTGTGGTGGATACGGGCAGAATCCTTGCCCTTTTCAACGGAATCCCGTTAGATTCAAGACGCGGCCCTCCATCAGGTATTGATCCGTGACTCCCTGGCGTCCTTCGGGTCTGTAATGGCTCTTGTTTGAGATGTTCTACTAACTTGAGCAGTGCTTCCCCTGCCGGTAGTATGGCCACGATAATTAGCGTGTAGTTAGCGGACGCCCCTTTTCTGGAAATGCTACCCCGGGGGGCCTCCGTTATTTTGCCATGTGGTTTTAGGTATCCGCTTTATCTTTAGTGTTGTCTGCTAACGCTTCAGATGCGCCCCCCTCCCTTTTCCTACTGTGCTTATATATGCCCTTTATATATTTTTTTAAAGATGCATCTATCCATTTGCCACTGAAGGGAGCTTAAGGACTGCTCAGAAAACTGATTTGGCGTGATCCTATGATGTTATCTTTCCTCCCTGGATCTCCCGCCTTGAAATATTGATTGGGTGCCATCCTCGTAAATCATTTCTCTCCCTATGGTTCCCCGTTAAGCCCCTCCATATGCGGCACTTACGGGTAGGTACACTGGAACCTTTTTTGGGGGCCTCAACTATATGTTAGGAACTTAAACTTTTTTTTAAAAAGCGCTAATAGCCTTCTATCTTTATTGATCCTATGTATGCTCCCGAGCAGTCCCTGAGGATTATCCGGCCATACTTTTAAATGCTATACCACTTCTTTGATATCTCGTTAAAATATCATTATAGGTATGCGTACGTATATTTTTTTAATTAGTCTCCTAAACACATGCCCACACTTCTTGGTCCCATCCGATCTTGGGAATTATTTTCGGTATTTGTCCTTGGTGTTGGTTTATTCTTTCTATATTTTTTTATTATTCACGTGCACAGGAGTCACTTGTTTTTTTTATATTTATTAAACTTAGTACCCCATTGGGGTCTCTCTGTTCCTTTCGATGCAACTTTCCTTGCTTATCTGTTCTGACCCTTGTGTCTGGCTCTTATCAACCCAATCTTGATTTATCCCTTTCCTCCAAGGTTTCTCATGTATATATTGATTAAAAAATGTATACATTTATTTAGGAAATGACATATTTCTATGTTGTTGTAGGTACTTGGGTATCCCACGCAATCTATCTATCTGTATATGACCTGCCCTGATGAAGGTGTAGCCCCTGTTGTGGGGTCTCACCGAAACGCGCGTCGGCGTTTGGTCCCCGGAACCCGGGATCGGGTTTTCCTTGTTTTCATCTGGACCTAAACGATTGAACATCAGCTCATCTTCTGGCCTCTTTAACATCTTGATAGATGTGCAGTGTATGAAATGTATGATTGGGGTTCAGAGCTCACTGCGAATCTTTTGAGTGTGTATGTATGTCCATGTGTGTGGGGTACTCATTTTATTAGATTATATGTGTTTGTATTAACATGCAATAAAAAAGAAAAATAAGTAAAAAATATATTTTTTGATACCTTGCTAATAAAAAGAAATAACAAATCCTTTGTTTATCCTGGTTCTGTTCAATATATACTCCTGAGAGCCTTGGTTGTTCACTTATTATTTTAGGACTCCCTTGTGGGCCTTAGAACTAATTCTTGCTTAGGGGCGGGTATTCCTCTCTTGAATGTCAACCTGTACCATGCGGCTACATACATGTGGACACATTGTAATACACCATCTCCCCTTCACATCGCAGGGGCATCGTCAACACCTTCTGCAGAGCAGTCACAGCCACTCTTCACTGATGACGAGGAGGAGGACAACACCAGCATTGACACCCAAACCATCCAAGACCTCATTGACCTCATCCGCAACTCACCTCCAGGATCAGGGCAGCCCAGCTACATCCATGAGAACCCACCCACCACCCAAACCACCCAGCAGGAGGCACCCACAGCCCCGGCACCCTCCCAAGTCCCCCAGGAACAACAAATGGCCTTCCAACGCTGTGTGCTGAAGGGCCAGAGGGAGACGGCCGAGCAGGTGCGGGTGGGGTTCGAGCTCATGGCTACCAAACTGGACGCCATCCTTGGGTGTCTTGGATGTCCGCCCCATGGACTCCAGCGAGCCGTGACTGACATCTCTGGAGTCATGACGCGGAGGGAAGAATACCTGTCCGCTCAGAGTGGCCCCAGCAATGCCAGCCATGAGCTGGCACACATGCGGAGGCTCATGGAGGACATGGTGCGGATGGAGGCGGAAAGGATGGCAGCCACCGCTGCACATCAGCGAAATGTAGCTGGGATCTACCGTGCCCTGCATGTCCTGATCATGGCATTGCTGCCACAAGGCGTGGCGATGATGAATGCTGCTGCCCCCACACCATCCACATCTCCGCCCCCTGGTGTGTCACTGCCTCCCAGTGCGGCAGGCGTATCCACTCCGGCACCTGATGTGTCACTGCCACACAGTGCGGCCGACAATCCTCCTCCAGCCCCTGATGTGTCAGTGGCACACAGTGCTGTAGCCGGTACTGCAACACCCACAGGTGGGCAGGGCACACACCTGGGGACGAGGACATGGATGGGACTGTGGTCAGGAGGGCCAGGCACTAGCATCCATTTCCGCCACCTTGCCTGTTTCTGCTTGGTGCCGCACATGGCCTAAAGACCTACCACTGACCCCCGATACACTCCGATGCACTCACCTTGGACAGCGACATGGGCTGCCACATCCTGTTTGACGACCAATGACACGGCGGACAGACTGCGGACTGTACCCTTCCTCTTACGCAGTACAGGTCATCCCCGGATGTACACTGGCTGGCCCTCCACGGGCCCATATTGTGTAGTGTGCTCGGCATTGCCCTGTACCTCTCCAGCTGCATGACTGCACTGGATGTGCAAATAAACATCTAGTGACGCACTGCTGTGTAATGTCTTACGTCATTCATGTATGGATGTGTGGATGAATGTGGGGACAGTGCTTTCCCTTGCGTCAATGATGTTCATCCTGTGGGATGCCAGTCAGAGGGTGCGACATTGCATTTTGTGTACCGGGTTCCGTGAACACTACAACAGGGACACATGCATCAGTCACTTCCTTGTCCGGACATGGACTGGACCACGCTCAGAGCCCACGAGTCATTGTTGGAAGCCCTGCGCTGGTCGGGCGTACGGCAGGCCAGACCACTCCGATAACGCCCCGCGGGGGGGCCCTCATTGCTACCCGTCGCAGCCGTACTCGCTGGTGGTGTGCAGGTCACTGGTCTAGTTGTCAGCATGTCACAGCCACTCCCTGAGGGCAGGTTTTCACACACACCACACCCATCCGGCACATGTGTCACAGGCCATGTGACTCCACCAAAATAAGGGGCGGACGACGTCACAGTCCCCTCTTCCGGTGGTGACTGGATGACGGCCGCTCCACGGTTCTCACTCATGTATGGCCCATGAGTTGTTGCGCACAGGGTTAGTGGCATCCGAAGCCTTGCGGACGGCACAGGCCTACCACCACGTGGCACAGACTGGGGTTGCACAGGGTTAGTGGCAAACGAGGCCTTGAGTAAGGCACAGGCCTACCACCATGTGGCGCAGACTGGGGTTGCACAGGGTTAGTGGCACCCGGGGCCTTGCGGACGGCACAGGCACCCCGCCACGGGACGGTGACTTTGGGTGCACTGTGTCAGTGGCACCTTGAGCGGGTGTGCAGCCTGCGATGATGCCCCGTCCCGGCGGTCCGGACAGCTCAGGTTTTGTGTGCCCTGCTGGACCGCAGTGTAGGCCAGAGCCAGCGGGCAGCGCGGGCCTACCACCACGTGGCGTCGCTTCCGGGATCCCAGAGTTGGTGGCACCCATTGGGCTGAGCGGGTGTGCAGCCTGCGATGGTGCCGGGTGCACTGTTATGTCCTCTGCCATGGAGTAATCAAGACCCAGCACCAAACGTGAGACCTGGTGGCCTGCGGAGCGCGGCTGCATGATGTGGAGGGTGCCATGTCCGCGGGCCCCGGGCTTGTGGCTTGCAGCGGCACGTGGTGGGACCTCCTGTCTACGCGCCGGTGGCGGAAGGTGAGCATTGAGGCCTGGGTGTGCATGGGCGGGCATGCTCCGATGGGCGGCGGGAGAGGTTGGGGTGCCTCTGCCTGGGTGTGCATGGGCGGGCAGGCGATGTTGTCTTGTGCAAGTGTGTGTACTGTGCCAGTCATGTATCTGGGCTCTGTTTCAGCTGACGGCTCTGAATCAGATGTGTGACCTGGTGAACTGCACTACATACCGGCACGTGGTTGGAGACACACCAGTGGCAGCAGGTGAGCAGTGTGGCCTGGGTGCGCAGGGGCGGCACTCTCTCTCTCTTCCTCTCTTCCTCTCTCTCTCTCTCTCTCTCTCCCTCTCTTCCTCTCTCTCTCCTCTTCTCTCTCTCTCTCTCTCTCCCTCTCTTCCTCTCTCTCTCCCTCCCACTCTTCCTCTCTCTCTCCCTCCCTCTCCTCTTCTCTCTCTCTCTCTCTCTCCCTCTCTTCGTCTCTCTCTCCCTCCCACTCTTCCTCTCTCTCTCCTTCGCTCTCTCTCTGTCCTCTGATGTGCGTAGGACACACCTTCTCATCATGTTTTTTGTCTTACAGGCTGTGACCTACGTATTGTCCCGAGGGGAGCGGCCATGTGTCTTCATTTCATTTCGTTGTTCATTTTAATAAAGTTTCATTTGTTGCTTCGAAAGTGAATGTGTGCTGGTCATTTCTGTGACAACACATCCATGTCACCAGTTGTGAATGTGCGGCATCAAGCGGAATATTTTGTACATGTTTAGGTGTGGCTGATGTGGCATGTCTTTAGTCGGGGGGGTGCCAGGGAGGGGTGGTCCTGGGGGTGGTGGCGGTGGGTGTTGTGGCCCTCTTGGGTGTCCAGGCCGCATGATGGGTGGCTCCATGGCATCTGTTGCCCTTCCGATGTAGCCCTGGGCTGTGCTCCGTTTTGGTTTGCAGGCTGCCGTCCGACTTTACACCAGGTCAGAGCAGGTGTAGATTTCCTGGTGCTAACGCGCCTTATCGCCTGTTTTGTGTTTTTATCACGGATGTGGCTGGTCGTTGTGAATGTTGAGGTGTGCTGTTGTCTCGGCTTTTGTCACGGGAATGCCTACTCTGCATCTCATTAGCGATATTTGCGGGGGTCTTCTGTGGCGATGTTTTTTGCGGCTGCTATCGCGGGTAAACTGGTGCTGTGGGCTGTTAACACCGGCTTGTGAATGGGGAGGTAAATTTATCACGACTTTGGCTGCGATAAAGTGCCGTTAATTCGGCGATAGCTCCTTGTGAATATGCCCCTATGTTGTTTGTATTCTGGGAACTGCAGTTAAGTCTATTGTGAAAGCAGAACTACAACTCCCAGAATGCAAAGCAAGAACTTAGGCTTGGTGTGTTAAGCACGGAGGAAAAAAGGAGAGATCTGACTACAATTTGCTGTATTTTGTTTATCCTTGAAGGCCTACCTTCAGGCTTTGCTGTCATTGCTGTGTCAGTGAAGGGGTGGCAGCGGCTTCATTCTATGTGCAGGTCTTGGGTATCGGCCCGCCCACAGTACATATTAAGTAGTATGTTCCGACTGTTAATTGACTGCCTTCCCTAAGTCACTGTCCCATATGTAAGAGTGATAGTGCAGCATGACGTGGGAGCCAGGGCCGGACTGGCTACCGCGCATTCCTAAGTAAACAATGCAAAACCAAATGGTTTTAAAGTATGCTTTAAAACCATTTGTTTTGCTTTGTTTATTTAGAAGTGCATACAGGTCCCCTTTCACAAAATCAGCCCCCTCTGCAGTGAAATCGGCCCCCAGCTCGACAGCCCACCAAAACGCCCGGTAGCCAGTCCGCCCTAGTGGGAGCCGGTGCATCAGCAGGCAGACAGCAAAGGAAATTTCACCCCTACAAAGATGGCTCGGTTACTTACTGGTAATCTTCATTACTGCCTGCTCCCTCTTGATCTTGGACAGGACTCTGCTGATGAAGACAAAGCGAGAAAAAGCAAAGAGGGGACCTGAGGGCCATCTGAAGCTCATCACATCTACCTTCCATGCCTGCTGACATGAAAGGAGGGAGCAGAAGTTGGGAAGAAGGGCATCCTGAAGGGAAGCGAAGAGGTCTAGCCACAGGACACTAAACCGGTCTACAATCCTGAAATATCTAAGGACAGAGAGACAACAATATCAAGGAGGGCAATGACTGGCAAATTTGATCTGCATGTCTATTCTCCCTCACTGGAAGATAAATTGCTATCAGAGACAACTGGTGCTCCTCTGCCCAGACCCCAATCTGCATCACTAGAAAGGCTAGCAGAGGGACCTTGGTGCACCCCAAATTGTTAATAGACGCTATTGTGACCTGGTTATCTGTCCTGGTCTGAATGCGTTGCCCTTGACCCAAGGGGCAAAAGACAACAGAGATTTGGACATCGGTCAGACTTTTCCCGTTTGAAGAAGTCATGAATTCCATTGATGTCGGAAGCCTCAGGTTGATTGATCTTCCAATGTTGCTCCCTGTGAGAAATTGGGTTGCTGGTTGAGGGACAGCTGCTGCACTCCTGGTCCGGGTGAACCACAGAAAATCACGAAATTAACCTGCGCTTTACCCTAGGGTAGCTTGGCACAAAAGCAATCAGGCGTAACTTAGAGGCAATGAGTAAAGTATTTATGCAGCACTTAAACAGTAATAAAGTGAAAACACAACACAAGAAAAATGCCAGACTAATTTATAGTGTAAATTTTAATAACTTATTTGACATAAAAATGATAAAAATCCAATCAGTAGAACCAGAGTTATGAATTTCTAAAGTTTAAAGTGAAAAATAGTGCCTATAAAAATCAAGGCGTCAACCATAAGTATCTAGTTGCATGAGACCGGGGCCAAGGCGAAAGTAAAGGGCGAACTCGATGAAACATGGCTCGGATACACAGAGTGTATTAGCCCGGTGTCAGCTTACCTTCAGACTTAGATGAATTTTTAAAGAAAAATGTCTGAGAAGGTAAAGTTTAGCGGGCAAGGCAGCCGGAAGTGTCCGAGAATGAGGCGTCATCGTCACAGAGCCGCTGAACAATGTCACAGTGAAGATTTCTACATTCGGGCTTGGTTTCTTTTTTGGCAGTCGAAAGTTTCCAGCAGGACAAAGCTGCTGGTTGTATCTAATGAGGGGTCCAGGAGGCCGGATACCCTTCCAGGGAGGAGTTGCTGAACAGGATTTGCTGCTGCAGAGAAGAATTTAGTGGGAGCTACCGTGAAGTTAGGCTGACCAGCGATTCACCTTGAGTGGATCGGTGAGTAAGTAGGTCCTGGTCTCCTCTCGGTTTTCAGGGCACTTTTTGGCAGCAAATTTTCCACGTCCCAAGTTTTGGATTTGGCTATCTGAGCACCTTTAGCACCACTTCCAAGGGTTCAGTACTGGAGTGGCATCACTTGGATGTCATGAATTACAGGGTTCTGGGGCGGGTTCAAGATGGTTGGAGCCTTTTCTGCCCCTGAGGCTCTGATCAGGAAGCCAGATAACTAGCCCTCTGAGTCATTCTGGGTTCAAGCAGAAGTGCAGGCCTGAAGCAGCAGGGCAGTCCTCTGAGGGCACAAGGCAGGTTACAGGTAGCAAAGCAGTCCTCTTGGAGCAGCAGGGCTGTCTTCTGAAGTACAAAGCAGGCCACAGGCATCCGACAGCCTTCTCAGAGTCCTTCCGCAGGTCCAGAAGTGAACTGAAGAGTGGGTCTGAGAGCCCTTTCTTTATACCTTATGCCCACTTTGAAGTGGAAGAAACATCTTGAGTCCCCCCACTCCCCACAGAAGTATCTGGAATTTCCTGCCTACCTGTCCTGATCCTCATCTGTCTGTAGTCATAATTGGCTAGAGTGAAGTTGTGTGTGAGCTGAGGCAGTGCCCTTGAAGTGCAAGTAGGGCTGTGCACAGCTCCGCACCCCACCCTGCCTTGGATGACCCATCCTGCCAACACCCAGTCCCTTTATTTATTTGGCTGTTCGGGAAGAATACACAAAGGGCAGCTGCCAACTACACCTAGTCATGAGGCCAAGGGAACAAGCTGCAAGCACCAAATGGGTAGGACAAGAAAATGACAACTTTCTAAAGGTGGTATTTCCAGAACTGTGACGTAAAATCTGACTTTTCCATTAAAGAGGATTTTAAATTACAACTCCTTAGACCCCAAACATGGCATTTCTACCCGTTCCCAATGACAAATTAATGCACATTAATTATAATAAGGTAACCCAATGTTATCCAATGGTGGGGTAGACCTCATAGTAGTGACAGACAAATATGTGAATTGTTCACTACCAGTACATGGTCTACCGTAGAGGTGACCTATATGTAATAAAAATAGAGGTTTAAGCCTGTTAAGGGGTTTATTTTGCCAGGGCGAATTGGCAGTTTAAAACTGCATACAGGCTGCAATGGCAAGGCTGGGACATGTTTTAGTGGGCTGCTTAAGTGTGTGGCATAATAAGTGCTGCAGGCCCACTAGTAGCATTTAATTTTTGAGCCCTTGGTATATGGTATACCACTTTACTAGAGACCTATAAGTACATTAAATATGCCAATCAGGTGTAAACCAATTTTACCATGTTTTAGGGAGTGAGCACAAGTGCTTTAGCATTAGTTAGCAGTGGTAAAAAGAACAGAGTTATAAGGCCAACTAAAACAAGCTCAGCAGGGGAGAAGGCAAAAAGATTGGGGGAAGACCACCGTATGCTGACAGGTCTAACACACCCCATCCCAGACCGCTGGCATCCGTTGTTATTGTCAACTAGAGGGGTGTCCAACAATACTACTTTGTCTTGGTACAATGGAGGGAGCCACCATTGCATTGCAGTTTCTGAGAAACTGGCCCTAGGACTGGGACTGATACCTTGTAGTTCTGGGAGTTTATGTTCCAGCAGGAGAGAATGTGATAAGCCAGATGGAACAGATGCATACAAGCCCATGGGACTAGAAATAGGACAGCGGCCATGTCTCCTTGCACCTTCAGCCTTTCTCTCGCTGAGGCAACTTGAAAGTCCAATAGATTCCTCAGATGACTCCTAAAGTTCTGCTGCCACAGAGGAGGAAGATACACTCTTCCCATCATACTGTTGATTAAGGCACCGCTGAACTGGGGCTCCTGTGATGAAATCAAGTGAGGCTTTCTGTAATTGAGAATGAGTCCATGCTCTTTCATGCACTACCACACCAATTGGACGGCTTCTCGACCCTTAAGAAAAGAGGGAGCACAGATGAACAAATCATCCACATAGGGGAAAACCAACAAACCCAAAGTATGGAGGTTGCCCACCAATGGTGCCAGCATAGAAGTGCAGCCTAGGGTAGGTCATAGAATTGAAAATGTTGACCTAAGACAAGAAATATCAGATATCTCTCAGAAAGAGGAAGCATAGGAATGTGAAAGTAAGAATCCGAGAAGTCAATAGAAGCCAAAAACATGCCAGAGGAGACC
Source organism: Calotriton arnoldi (assembly GCA_963921515.1). Taxonomy (NCBI): domain Eukaryota; kingdom Metazoa; phylum Chordata; class Amphibia; order Caudata; family Salamandridae; genus Calotriton; species Calotriton arnoldi. The sequence continues at coordinate 340,293 of CAWUFW010014544.1, forward strand.
AGAAGTAAAATATGTTGTAGTCTCACCATCTTGAATCTTTAGTATTGAATATATTGATTGAGTGTCTTTAGATCCAGTACTGAAAAATACTCTCCTGAGCTTTTTTTGCACTAAAAACAACAGAGAATAAAATCCTTGACTTTTTTCCTCCCCGGGTACTGGAATGATGGCCCCTTTCCCTAAAAGATCCACACTCGCTTTGCTGAGACCTTTGATTTTCTGTGGATTGTGAGGAGTGGGAGTCAATCCACTGAAGGAAAATTCTGTCTTATATCCTCCTCTCATCAACTGGAGGACCCAGGCATCTGAAACATTCATCTCCCAGATGGCATAGAATTTCTTGATCCTTCCTCCTACTTCATCTGAATAGTCATGCTTTGGGAATGGCTGGAGGGGCTAGAGCAACTGCAGGTTGTTGCCAGGGCTTGTCATTGAAGCGAGGGCCACAGCCACATCCCCTCATTTCAAAAGGCCTGGTTCATGCCCCTGGAGGTGGGAGCTTGACCAAAAGCCCATCTGGAACTAAAATTCCTTCCTCTAAATGGTGGTTTATTCAGGGTCAGGAGTTTCGAATCTTCCACTGATTTCTTTTAACAAGATCCCCAAGCTGGGGGGTCAGAGAGTTTCGAGCCATTAAGAGGCAGGTGACTCAAGAGTTTTTTGAGAATTGTCCACCTTCCACGATCACATCTGGATGTGGCGTCTAGTTGAAGTGATGATTCCAGAGACTGCTGCAGCTTCTGATAAGGAGTCAAAAGTTATGTCAGAAAGAAATCTGACTTGTTGCTCCCATGATCAACAACTTCACAGTCCTATCCTCACCCTGCTGCAATTCTTCCACCAATGCCTGGAAGTTATGAAGAAGAGACTGGATGGTATATTTAGCATAAGCGGCTGCTCTGATGGCAAAATTAGATGCTGAGTATGCCCTGTTCACCACACTCAACTTTTTGGGTGATTTGATCTGAAAGAGAAGCATCCCATGGGATGATAGTGCCACAAGAGGCTAGGCCAGCCATTAAAGAATCAATCTTCATGGTGGAAGGAAATTCTCCCTGAAAGTTCTGAAGAGGGTATTACTTTGCTAGGAATCTTGGAAAATTGGATTTCTCCACTTTCGGCCATTAATCTAGACTACAACCCTTTGCTAGTGTTATGCATGGGCATTAAATCTGGTTCTTTTCTCCTATTTTGAGAGAAGAAAATCCTCCTCTTCAGATTGATAGATACTTGCAAGGAAAGAAACAATGTCCTTTAATTGGAATAGTACTTTCTCTAAGTTCAGATCCCCAAATGTACCTCCCTCTTCATTCTTCATCATCAGAACCGTCTGTATCAGCATTTGCAGAAGGAGAAACACTGGGTACTTTTGCAGGAGGCTGGCCATCTTGGACGGCAACAGTAACCTCGACTAATTTGTTGATCTTCGGTTGGAAGAGATCAACATCCACACCTGGATCATCCCTTATGGCAGATAGTGGTGCAGAACCTTCCTCACCTGTGCTAGACTCAGGTACATGCTTCAGTTTAGCAGCTTGCTTCCCCTCCAATGCGCTTCTACCACCACAAGGAAACAACAAAGGAAAGCAAGCATTTTAATAGGTGAGGCTTAAAAGAATTCCAGCAGTATTTTCTGGGTTCCCTTATTGCTAAGCAACAGGGGCCCTTTTGATTGTGAGGACTCGCTGGACTGCCGCTATGTTAGAATCAGACACAGCAGTCACTCAAGTCTTCCTTCAAAACAAAAAATGAAGAAAAAAGTAAAGCAGCTTCAAAAGAACTGAGTACAGGGTGAGGGCAGTGGCTACCTCCAAATCAATCTGACCATAGAGGTTGAATGCCTAGTCAACAACATAAATGTGGTCATGAGCAACCTTTGTGTCAGCTGTGGTAAATAAAAATTGTTTTAAATGTATGTTGTGTGCGTGCTTGTGTCTGAAAGTGTGCTTATGTGATAGGCTATGTGTATGTGTGAGCATGTGTGTCTGTACATGTAATCATGTGTGTGTAAGTGAAAGTCAGTGAACGTCAGTGACAGGTAGTGAGTGAGATTGTATGAGGTTGAGTGTCAGTATCTATCAGTGAACAAGTGAGGGAATGAGTGAATGTAAGTGTGAGTTGGATTGTGATGTGATTCTTGCAAGTTTATTGTTGGCCCTGGCATACTCAAGGTAATTATTATCTTATAGAGACACTCAGGGCAAAATACTGGTACTGGCATACTTGAGGCAACTCCAAGCATGCCAGACACCTGTGACAAAATACTGGCAGTGGCACACTGGGCATAATCCTGGGCATAAAGGGCACCACTGTTAAAATACTGGTATTATATCACTCATGGCATATTAAATTACATCAATGATGATAACTCAAATGAAATAATTGGTGACATGACTGATGGCATTAATCAATCATTGTGACACCATCCTATATGGTTTGTGGACGTGAAGTACCTCAACACACTACACATGTGGACAATTTTCTATTCACGTTAAAGGGATTACCCTCTTAAAGATTTCCCATAACCCGAATTTGGCATCAAAAGGTTAACAGGTGTACATTTGCTACTGAAAAGACACCTTCTGTCAGGCCCTATGGACAACCCTCTGTAGGTTAGTAAAATACACTACACAGATTCCTGAGATGGCCACCATAGAAACAACATTAGAGCCATGCTTACAATATCACTGTGAGATAAATCACCTCTAAGTGGGACACCTCTACATTCTACAATATTCAGCAATCTACAATACCTCAAAATCTTCAGCGAAGTTCTGGAAATAAACCTTCACACCTTATAAACATCCATAGAATTTATCTATACCAAAGTATTACAACTATTTACCATTGGCGCATGCCCAAATATCCACTGCTGTATAATATATGTGAACATAAGCTTTGGCTTTACTCACATATTTACTTGGAACAGGCTTTGGGATTAATCTACTTTCAAACAACCCATATCAGGTACCCTAAGCCCTTATCTTGTTTAACATGGACTCATACGTAATATTACTTTAGTGGTTTGCAAATAGTGCACTATATAACTTTCAACATTCGCAATCACACTTGCTTCCGGGGTTAACACTATTTCCATGCTATGGACCCACACATGTACATTCAGTAACTCAATGCTGTGTATATATATATTGCATTATCAGTGATGTCATCAATGATTTCATTTAACATGTCATGAGCGATTGTAATGTGTGTGATTATAAGCAGTGTATGGCAGGGGCATAAGTTATAGTTCTCAGTAAATTATAACTGGTGAATTTAATCTGTTTCTTTAATGTTAATGTTAGTTTTTATCTCCTTTCTACATCTAATCTTTATTTTTTTCAGTATAATCAAATCGCTAGACAGACAGATCGATCGATAGATAGATAGATATGTAAAATAAATGTCAAAGTAATGTACTTATTTTAATATTAGATATTTGTTCTCTATCGGACCCTGTTGCAGTAGCTTTGAGAATCCAGGTGTGGTGCTTGACTTATTCCATGGCTGAGCTGGAGTTCATTTGAGCCTGTTTTGACATGTTAAGGGCTGCAGTAATTTTAGAAGTGTAGTTTGTGAACAACAATGCTGTTACTCTTCGTGTGTGTGTTTTTTTTTTGTTTAAATCTCTTTTATTGATTTTCATTAACATTCACCAAAGAATCAGCAACAGAAGGCAGACAGTTGCAGGTAAGTTACAGTGCATAATTCGTTGGTCCCTATTAGGAGAGTTATAAGATATGAAACACAAGAAATAACCATAGGGTACAGACCCCAATGTTGAGGTTCTAGATATCGAGAGGAACACAAGAGGCCCCCACCCAGCGCTGCAACATCAATATACATCAAGCAGTTAGGGTTCTTCAGAAATACCTGTGCCTAAACTATCTGGACCAGCAAAGTTGCACCCACTATAAGCCAATATGGGGAAAGGGATACGTGGCACAAACAAGAAGAGAATAAAGGTCTGTTAGAGAATAGATGATCCCAATGGGTGGAGAGTGCTAGGCTCATAACAAATCCAAAGTAACTTTATTAGCTACTCTAGTGCGGGTACCCTGGCTTGGAGTTGGCACTATAAAGCTTAGTTTAGTAGAGTACATCGTGGGGGTCTGTCCAGATTTGCACAGGTCTGGTGTGGGCATTTTAATAAGCTTGTGAAGATGCCATGCACTGTTTGCAGCAAAGGGTCAGGGGGGAATCCCCTGGTCTGCTGGCCGGTGAAAAGGCTGGAAATCAAAGAACAAAACCCCAGTATTGGAGAGATAGAAGGAAAGAATAGAAAGAAGAACAGAAAAAGAGGAAGAGGGAGGGGGAGTGGGGGAGGATGACGCTACGTCTCATTGGTGTAGGGAAGCCACAGGAGAGGGCGGGCAAGCCCCCCCGGAGACGGGGCTGCGGCCAGGCGTTCCATAGGAAAGGGTAGACACACTCCTCTGCTATCCCACCTCGTCCTCACAGGATTCCCCCCTTGGGAGCAAGGAGTCGGCAAAGAGCTGGAGAGCTCGCAGGTGGGGGGGGACAGATCGGACATGCTCCAGTTTAGAGAGATGTGTGACTAGGGGTTGCCATGTGCGCTCGAATTTAGCATCAGTGTGGGCTAATCTATGAGAAAGAAGCTCCATTGCCATAACATGCCATAAACGGGTAAGCCATACCGAGGACGGGGGCGTGAAAGCCTTCTTCCAGTGTAGGGCTATGACCTGCTTTGCGGCCGTAAGCATGTGAAGGATCAAACGCCAGTCCGAGTGTGTCATGGCTTTAAGGGACGTCGGACGGAGCCCCAGTATCGTTACCCCCAGGGTGTTCGGTATGGGGAACCCCACAGCCCCCTTAATGTGGCTCAGGATTTCTTTCCAGAAGATTTTTATGAGTGGGCAGGACCACCATATGTGTAGGAAGAAACCCTGGCCGGACTGAGATCGCCAGCAGAGAGGAGCGAAGCCAGGGAACATCTTTTGCAGCCTAAGAGGGGTATAGTACCAACGGGTCATGAGTTTATATGCTGTCTCCTGTTGTGCTGTACTTTTAAAAATGTGTGGAATATCCCTCCATAACTGTTCCCACTGGTTAGGGAGAATATCTTCCTCGAGGTCCCTCTGCCAATGATGTTGGTAAGTATGAGGTGGGACTGCATGTCAGTGTTGAAGGACTTTGTAAGTTTTGGAGATCAGTCCTCGGGAGCCATCAAAAGATCGAACTAAGGTTTCAAAAGGTGTGAGCTGGCGAGTGCCGCCCTCTGTGTAGGATGGGGTGTGCAGCCAATGACGAATTTGAAAGTACTCTAAGCGCACTGTTGTTGGGAGTCGAAAGTCCTTCCTTCATTGCGCAAAGGATTTAAAAAGCCCCCCTTCAAAAAGTTGTGCTATGACACGGACACTCACCGGCCGCCCATGCCGGGAAAGAGGCAGGGTGGAAGGCCGGCGGGAACCCTTGGTTACGCGCCAGAGGTGTATTAGGGGAGGGGAAGGAGGTAAGGCCACGAGTCACCGCTATCCTGTCCCAGATCTCTAAAATGTTTTTGTCGGGGTGGCAATGTAGGCGCTACGATATCTAGCACCTCTCGGCAGCCAGGCTAGGTCCCACAGCGGGCGACAGGCCACGGCCCTGTCCATGTGGAACCAGTGCTTTTCGCTTTCGCGGACCGCCCATTCCGATATATAACGCAGGTGCGACTCCCAGTAGTAGACAAGAAAATCAGGGCACGCCAGTCCACCCCGATCTCACGGTAGCATTAAAATTTTTGTAGAGAAACACGGCCGCCCCCCGCCCCAGATGAATGCAGTCACCACACGCTGAAGGCTCAGGATATCCTTCTGGGGAATAGGCATTGGGAGCGCCTGAAAAAGGTAGAGCACTTTAGGTAGAATTGTCATCTTGACCGCGTTAAGGCGGCCCAGCCAAGAGATAGGAAGCGATTTCCAACGGCGGAGGTCCTCCCGGATTGAGTTTCTGCAAGCCGGCCAGTTCGCCTGCATCCACGAGTCTAAAGTAGCCGTGACATTAATACCTAGATATCGGATAGAGCGTAGGGCCCATTGGGAGGGGATATTGTCTCCCAGGTCCTCGAGTTGTTGTGGGGGGAGAGTAAGGTTAAGTGCTTGTGACTTGGCGAGATTAAGTTCAAGCTGAGAGAGTACATCAAGTAACGCGGGAAGAGAGCTTGCAGGGTCGGTGAGCGTCAAGAGGAGGTCATCAGCAAAGAGGGCCACCTTATGCTCAACCCCCCCAAGCCGTATGCCTCGTATTTCCGCCGATTGGCGGATGGTGATCGCCAGGGGCTCCACTGCAAGGGCAAAGAGAAGAGGTGACAGTGGCACCCCTGGCGTGTGCCCCGATGTATAGAGAAGGGCGAGGTAAGGAGACCGTTGACTCTAATCTGCGCCATTGGCGCCGCGTACGGGGCCATAATCCAAGCGATCATGACCGGGCCCAGTCCTATCCGCTGCAGCACTGCCCTGAGAAAGGACCAGTCAACCCGGTCAAAGGCCTTTTCGGCATCGAGGGAAAGAAGGAAGGCCGGGATATTTCGGCGTTGGGCTTTTTCCACTAGGTGGGCCACTCAACGGAGGTTATCCGCCCCCTGATGCTCCTGGATGAAACCCACCTGGTCGGGTTCAATTAGGTCTGGAAGATGGGGGGCTAGACGTAGGGCCAATATTTTAGTATATAGTTTAACATCCACGTTTAACAACGAAATAGGGCGGTATGATGCACACAAGGTCGGGTCCTTCCCCGGCTTGGGGATAGGCGCTATCTCGGCTCCGGCCATCGTCGGTGTGACAGTCTGTGTGTCTGCAAAGGAATTAAAAAGTCGCAGCAGCGGTGCCTGTAGCTCCGGGAGAAAAAGATGATAAAATGCTAAGGTAAGGCCATCAGGGCCGGGAGTCTTCCCGGGAGGGAGGCTTTTCAATGCCTTGTGGAGCTCCCCAGCCGTGATATGTTCTTCCAACTGCTGTTTAAAAAAGGGGTCCAGTGGCAGAAGCAGGAGGCCAGGAAGGGGTCTATCTGGTCCACACAGATGTCACTCCGTTCATAAAGAGCGGAAAAGAAGGCACCGAATGCCTGCTGCTTGGCTCGCTCCGAGGTGGCCCCCCCCCCGGTATCGAGATTTTGGAGACGTGGCTACGGCATATCTGGAGCCGAAGTCGACGCGCTAGCAAGGAGCCCACCTTATTACCCCCTCTGTAAAATTTTTGTTTTAGGGCTAAGAGGGAGCTCTCCGCCTTGTTAACTCAGAAAGCTTTAAGTTGACCCCGAAGCGAGGCAAGCAGTTTCCGTGTCTGCCTAGAAGGTGTACTATGTCCCTGCCTTTCCAGTGCTTTGATGTCTTGAGCGAGGTTATCCTCCACCAGGCGTGATTCCAGTGTGCGGGCGATGGAAAAGGAAGTGATAACGCCTCGAATTGTGGCCTTGAAGGCCTCCCATAGGACATGCCCAGGAGTATCCGGGAGGTCATTAGTGTCAAAGTATGTTTGTATCGCCTGTGGGATGTCCGCCACATCGACCTGATCCCGGAGGACATGAGGGGGGAGGCGCCACCTAGGGACGGAGTCGGGGTTCCTGCCCATACCCGTCAGAGTAATTTCTAAATGGGCATGGTCAGAGATTGATATGTCTGAGATCGCTGCGGACTCTAAGGATCGAATGAGAGACTGAGACAGAAAAAAGTAGTCGATGCGGGAATGTGATTGATGGACATGGGAATAGAAAGTGTAGTCTTGTGTGTCAGGTTCCTTGTAGCGCCATGCATCCATGAGACCCAGGGCTTCAAAATTACCCTTGAGTGCTGCCGACATGGCTCCGGCTCCCTGAAAAGACGAGGTCGTGCGGTCAAGGCAGGGGTCCCACACTAAATTAAAGTCACCCCCGAGGATAATAGGGTCAGACTCCCGAGTGAGCGAGTTTTTAAGTAAGGTCTGGATGTATGCGTCCTGTGCATGGTTAGGTGCATAAACATTAAGCATCGTGTGCGGCTTCCCATGAATAAGAAGCGTGAGCTTTAGGAAACGTCCCTCCATGTCACGTATTGTTCGTGTAACCTGCACGGGAGTGCCCGCTTTAAAGAAAATGGCTACCCCTGCCGTTTTAGTCTGTGCAGAGGCCCAGAACTGTGTAGGGAATCGCGGGTGGGACATGCGCTGAGTATCGGTGGGTAAGTGATGGGTTTCCGTCTCCGTCAGCCACACCACCGAACTCCACTGGACCGACCACCGCTGCATCCACTTCTCCTTCATGAAAACCACCGCACACTACCACCAGCAAAGAATCCCCCACCGCAGCTGGAACAAGGTCACCGAAGACCAGCTAATCACCACCCTCGCCCGAGACCCACCAACCGACCATACCGACACCGACGCAGCCGCCCGCAACCTCAGGCAATGGATCGACGACTGCGCCAACACTCTCGCCCCGATCAAGAAACCCTCAAACAGACACACCAACAGAAGAGCCATCTGGTTCACCGCTGACCTCCAGACATCCAAGCAGACCTGCCGAAGACTAGAGAAGAAATGGTGCCACGAGCAAACACCAGACAACCATGCAGCCCTCAAGAACGCCAGCCGCAGACACCACCAACTCATTCGAACGGCCAAAAGGACCTCCTTCAAGGAACGCATCGACAACAATGCACACAACAGCAAAGAGCTCTTCAACATCGTGAAGGAACTCCCCAACCCCAGCTCCAGCTCCAACGACATCTCGCCGTCACAAGACCTCTGCGACTCGCTAGCAACCTTCTTCCACCACAAGGTCGCAGACATCCACGACAGCTTCAACACCCAGACCTCTCCAACAGCCGCCGACACCCCAGACTCACCGCCCCCCAGTCACACCGGCCGCCTGATCTCCTGGAACCACGTCAACGATGAAGACACCATCAAGACCATGAATGCCATCCACTCTGGCTCACCTTCAGACCCCTGCCCCTATCACATCTTCAACAGAGCGAGCTCCATCATCGCACCCCAACTCCGTAAGATCTTCAACAGTTCATTCGAGACCGCCACCTTCCCGGAAAGCTGGAAACACGCAGAAATCAACGCCCTACTCAAGAAACCCAAGGCAGATCCAAAGGACCTCAAGAACTTCCTTCCCATCTCCCTGCTCCCGGCGAAAGTCATCGAGAAGATCGTCAACAGACAACTGACCCAATTCCTCGAAGAGAACAACACCTTGGACTCATCCCAATCCGGATTCGGCAGCAACCACAGCACCGAAACTGCCCTCATCGCTGCCACCAACGACATCAGGGCCCTGCTGGACAATGGCGAAACCGCGGCCCTCATCCTCCTGGACCTCTCGGCCGCCTTCGACACCATCTGTCACCACACCCTTCGCACACGCCTCTACAACACAGGGATCCGCGACAAAGCCCTGGACTGGATCACCTCCTTCCTCACCAACAGAACCCAGAGAGTCCGTCTCCCTCCATTCCGATCCGAAGCCACCAAGATCACCTGCGGCGTACCCCAAGGATCTTCCCTCAGCCCGACCCTCTTCAACGTCTACATGTCACCGCTCACGAACATCGTCCGATCGCACGACCTCAACATAATCTCATACGCGGACGACACCCAGCTGATCCTCTCCCTCACCAAAGACCCCGCTACCGCCAAAACCAACTTCTACAAAGGGATGAAGGCCGTCGCCGAATGGATGAAGAGCAGTCACCTGAAACTGAACTCGGACAAGACGGAGGTCCTCATCCTCGGCTCCACCCCCTCTGCCTGGGACGACTCCTGGTGGCCGGCCTCGCTGGGTACTGTGCCGACATCCACCGACCACGCACGCAACCTGGGGTTCATCCTGGACTCTTCTCTGTCAATGACCCAACAAGTCAACGCCGTCTCTTCCTCCTGCTTCAACACCCTCCGTATGCTTCGTAAGATCTACAGATGGATCCCCACCGGAACCAGAAGAATGGTCACCCAGGCCCTCGTCACCAGCAGGCTGGACTATGGCAACGCCCTCTATGCGGGAACCACGGCCAAACTCCAGAAGAGACTCCAGCGCATGCAGAACGCCTCTGCACGCCTCATCCTCGACATCCCCCGCCACAGCCACATCACCGCCCACCTAAAGGACCTGCACTGACTCCCCATCAACAAGAGGATCACCTTCAAGCTCCTCACCCACGCTCACAAAGCACTCCACGACGCCGGACCAGCATACCTCAACAAGCGACTCACCTTCTACACCCCCAACTGCCAGCTCCGCTCCGCTGACCTCGCCCTCGCCACCGTTCCACGCATCCACCGAACAACCACCGGCGGCAGATCCTTCTCCCACCTTGCCGCCAAGACATGGAACACCCTCCCCATCCACCTACGACAGACTCAGGACCTGCTGACCTTCAGGAGACTCCTCAAGACCTGGCTGTTCGATCAGTAGCTGCCCCCCACTCAGCGCCTTGAGACCCTCACGGGTGAGTAGCGCGCTTTACAAATGTTTGATTGATTGATTGGTTTCCTGGAGGAAAGTAACATCTGGGTCCTGCAGAAGGAGATAGCGCCATATTTGTCTCCTCTTGTTAGGGGCATTAAGGCCCTTTACATTAAGGGAAAGACATTTGAGGTGTACCATCATCTATCACAAAGAAAACGAAGGTGCTGGCAGTTATGCAGGCCACTCCATCCCCCCCGCAAGGCAGCCATCTGAAGTGATGGGGCAGGGAGAGGGCGGCGAGAGGTGTCCAGGCAAGGAACAGAGCCGGTCCCCCCATGCCCAGCCCCAGCCGAGGATATAAGGCATCCCAAGGTGTCTGTGCACCCCCTCCCAAGGAGACCAAAAGAAGAAAGAAAAGAGAAGGAAAGAAGCAGAAGGAATATCAGAGAAAAAGTAGCAACAAGCCAAACAAGAAGAAGGCCAACTGGGCCAAAGAGCACCATTCCAATCCTGGAGCGGCCTGGTGGTGTAGACCAGGGCGGCTCTGAGGGAGTCACTCCCCATAGGGACTAAAGGAATGGCGGGGTGGGCCAGCAGGTAGAAAAACAGCCACTGCCCGCTATACATGCACCAGGGAGACACGGGGACCCACCCAGAAGCACACCCCCGCCCCTCGAACACAGTGTGGGCCCATGCCCATGCTACACAACATAAGTCAAGGGAGCGAAGGTGCTCACGACCCAAAATGAGTTCCAACAAGCGGACACGCCCCAGTGAGCAGCAGCAGATCGAGTTTCGTGTCTCAGGAACCTGTCTGTATGATGCTTCAATGGACAAAACAGCAAAAGGGGGCCATCTCGCCAGGTCAGCCTCAGTTTGTTCAAGTCCCCACTAGACAGGCTCAAAGCTGCTCCGGCAAGAGGAAGAGGTGGCCCCTCCCAACCTTGAGATAGACTCTTCGCTTCAAGGAGCCCCGCTCCTGCCCCCGAGCCAGAGGGCGAGGGGGGCCCGACGCCGCTCTCCCTCCCTCCCTCCGAACACTGCGAGGCCTCCATGGATTTCAAATGATGAATGATGTCCTGCTTGGCTTGGAGTGCTGCCGCGTCGGTCCCTGGGGTTCTAGTGCAGGGAGGCCGGACCGTCGCCCACTCTGGGCGCAGGGGGGTCCGGGGACCAGAGCCAGTGGGGGGAGGGGTGGAAGGTGTCGAGTGTCTGCCGGGAGGCGAAGCAATTGGGAAGCCTCCGTGAAGGATCTCAAAGATCTGCGCTTCCCCTCCCACTGAAAGATCAAGGCAAAAGGATGACCCCATTGATATTTGATGTTGGACTCTTTCAGTTTGTCAGTCACTGGCTTAAAGTCTCTTCGGCGGCGAAATGTGAGTGGAGAGAGGTCCTGAAAGATTTGGATGCAGTGGCCCTCATGCGTCAGATCCCCAGAGGCCCGAGATGCCCGGAGGATTGCCTCTTTCTCAGTAAAGAAGTGCACCCGGGTCAGGATGTCAGGGACCAGATTAGCTCTTCCACGCGGGGGCGCAACCCGGTGCGCCCTGTCCAGCGTCCGAGGTAAGGCATCATCATCTCCCTGGACTGCCTGGAGTAGGTCTGCAACATAGGTCATGATGTCCTGACCCTCCGCTCCCCGCGGAACACCCCGGATGCGGAGGTTGTTCTGGCGGCTTCTGTTTTCAAGGTCCTCCTGCTTAAGTTGGAGTTCGATATGCTGCTCCTCAAGCGCCGTCACTCGGCGCCAAAGCTCCTCCTGATCCTCTGTGCGCGTGTCAAGAGTACGTTCGAGATCGTCCACTCGTGTGCCGATTTCGGCGACGTCCCGCCGGATGTCCTTGAGGCAGGTTTTGACCTCCATTTTGAGAGAGCTGATTTCTGTCTTTATCTCTTGGAGAAAGTTAGACATGAAAGCCTGGGTGATGGGGCCTAGCCATCGCGTGATCCCCCTGGGTAGGCGCCGGGGCTGCTTTGGCCCACAGGTCCGCCACTGATGTATCCTTAGATGCTGACTGTGCCGTGGCCTTCCCAAGTTTGCCGAGGGGCATGTCGCGGACAGTGGGGATATTCAGCCCACAGAGGCCCACGCCAGCGGCCAACTCGGAACCTCCTCCGCCACCAGCGGGCCACTCTTCTGTCGTTTGATCCACGAGGAGGGCGATGAAGCTGGGCAACCCAGAGCGACGGGGGCGGTGTAACCCACCACTGGCCCGAGGACGGTCCCCGGAGCGCAGGCCACACGCGGGCCAAAGCCCCCCGGCCCCCTGTGCTCAGGCGGGGATGAAGGCCTCCAAGAGGATCTCAAGAACAGCACCGCTCAGGTCATGCAAGCAGCCAGGTCCACCTCCACCAGATCAGCCTGAGTACCGCCGCAGGGATGGGCAGGTAAAAGCGGAGAGAAAGCGTTCTGGTGCACCAAGGTCAGCCAAGCCGGCCCGCCGATGTTATAGCAGACACCGACCCCCGTGCCAGGCCCCTGAGCCGGGACGCAAGATCAGCCAACGTGGAGGCCCGGGTCCCCCGAGGCTCCAGGACCAGGCCGCGGCATGCAAAAATCCAGGGCCCCAGCGCCACCACAGCCCAGTGCGTATCAGTGAGAAGGGCTCCCCCCCATTAAGCCCACTCAGTCTCGGGGGGGAGCAGGAGAAGCAGCAGAGGGCGGGCAGAGGGATGTTCTGAGAAGTCCAGGGGCTCACCAGCCACCAACGGGGCCATGTGCGCAGGATCCCTCTCTCCCGGTGAGTGCGGTCTGTCCCAGGAGTCCAGGGGAAGTGCTCCCCACCGCAGGGCCCCAGGAGCGCACCGGGATGCAGCCAGTGCGGAAGCCTGTGCCCCTCAACGCTCCATGTGCAGGGGAAGAGGACAAGGCCCACAGGGTCCCGGGACGGCGCACCAGCAGATATACAGGCGCCAGGGTTCCCCCCCACAAAGTCCACACAGTCTCGGGGGGGATCAGTATGGCGGAAGGCTCCCAGCAGCAACAGGTCGCAGGGCCCAGAAGCGCACGGTCACCACGAGTGGCGGGGAACCAGGGCCACTCTACTCACAGGGCTGCACCTCCACGCTCAGGCCTCGCTGCTGCATCCCTCCGCCGGCGCCACCGCATCGATTGGGTCCGCCAGCCACCTCACCTCCGGGCCACACGTCTGGGCCGACGATCCCCGGCCCCCACAGGTCACACACAGCCCTCATCTCCGGGCTCCGCTGGATCCGCTTTGCGGGGCCGCCCTCCAACACACATGCAGCGGCCGGGGTCTCCACGAAGGCACTCTGGAAGGTACGGAGGCACCGGGGCCTGCAGATCGTCCCGGCAGCACCCCGCTCACCAGCGGCCAGCTCCGCCGCAGGACCCGGGACTCCCGCAGGCCTCAGGCCACTCTCCAGGCGGGTGCAAGATGGCGGCCAGGAGCGCCGCTGTCTGTCGTCTATCCTGCTCCGGGCGGGTTATGGCAGCGAGGTCCCCAGCTCCCCAACCAGGACACTCGGGGGCAATGCTATACACAATGGGGGGGCACCGAAAGCACCCCCGTGCCTTGAAAAGCTGAAAAAAGGCCCCCGGCCGACCCTCGGAGGACGGAGCTCTTGCGGCACACGTCTTACTCCATCAAAGTCGTGGGTTTATAGGGGAATAGGGTGGGAAGTAATTTAATTATAATAAATTAATAATTCTTTTTTATGTATTAATATTTATTTAATTGAGATTTTATAGTGTTAATTGTGTGAAGTAATTTATTAATACTTAATTATCCATTGGTTATTAATTAATATTAATTAATTAATTGTTAAATAATTATAATAATTGTGTAATTTTTTTAGGTGCAGGTTGTGGGGTTTATAGCGTTAAAGGGTGGGAATTAATTTATTTTTTTATTAATTAATAAGTTAATTAGTATTAAATGATTAATTGAAAATTAAATATGGAAATTGTGTAATTAACTTTAGGTGTGGGTTGTGGGGTTTATAGGGGTAAAGGGTGGGAACTAATTTATGTTTAATTATTTAATAATTAGTTCTTAATTAATATTAACTAATTAATTGAAAATTAAATATGGAAATTGTGTAATTAATTTTAGGTATGGGTTGTGGGGTTTATAGGGGTAAAGGGTGGGAATTAATTAATTTTTTTATTAATTAATAAGTTGTTAATTAGTATTAAATGATTAATTGAAAATTAAATATGGAAATTGTGTAATTCACTTTAGGTGTGGGTTGTGGGGTTTATAGGGGTAAAGGGTGGGAAGTAATTTATGTTTAATTATTTAATAATTAGTTCTTAATTAATATTAACGAATTAATTGAAAATTAAATATGGAAATTGTGTAATTAATTTTAGGTGTGGGTTGTGGGGTTTATAGGGGTAAAGGGTGGGAAGTAATTTATGTTTAATTAATTAATAATTAGTTGATCATCAATATTAATTAAGTGATATTTAATTAGGGTAATAGTTTATACTTGTTTGTGTGTGGCTTTTACTTTTATAGGGGTAAAGGGTGGGGAGCAAATTAATTTTACTTTCTTTATAATTAATTGCTAAATACTATTAGTTTTTTAAATTGACAATAAGTTTTAATTGTGTAGTTAATTTTTTTACAGTTTAATTTTAGCTGTGGTGTGTGGGGGTTATAGGGGTAAAGTTTGGAAAGTTTATACATTTTTATGAGTTTTAATTTGTTTTTATAACTAATAATATTTCTTTAATTGGTAATTAGTTATGTTAATTATCTATGTACATTTTTTATTTTGATGTGGGTTGTGAGTTGTGTGGTGTTATAGGGTAGGAAATTAAAAAAAGTAAATTTATGTAATAATTAATGTTTTTGTTTCTAAATATTTCTCCTAAAAAATATTTATTTGTATGATTTTCTTTTATTTTTTATTTAATATAATATTTGTAGGTATTTGTCATATGCATTTAACATTATCATATTTTTTTTAAATGTTTAATAGTAAATATATTTGTATTTTAATTTTTAACATATTTATATATTTTTTTATTTATTTTGTTTTTTAAATATTTTTGCTGTTGTTAATATCTTGTTTGTTTTTAATTTTGAACTGACTGGAGTGAGAACATTAATTGTTACCCCTCTGCAATCCAACAGTTTCCCTACTGTTGCACTGATTGGAGTGGGAATAGTACATTTTACCCCGCCACTATCCAACACTTTCCCTACTGTTGCACTCACTGGAGTGGGAATAGTAATTTTTACCCCTCCACTATCCAACACTTTCCCTACTGTTACAATCATTGGAGTGGGAATAGTAGATTGTATCCCTCCGCAATCCAACAATTTCCCTACTGTTGCACTAACTGGAGTGGGAATAGTAATTTTTACCCCTCCGCTATCCAACACTTTCCCTTCTGTTGCACTAATTGGAGTAGTAATAGTAATTTTTATCCCTCCGCTATACAACACTTTCCCTACTGTTACACTTATTGGAGTGGGAATAGTAATTTTTACCCCTCCACTATCCAACACTTTCCCTACTGTTACAATTGTTGGAGTGGGAATAGTAGATTTTATCCCTCCGCTATCCAGCAATTTCCCTACTGTTGCCCTAATTGGAGTGGGAATAGTAATTTTTAACCCTACGCTATCCAACACTTTCCCTACTATTGCACTCATTAGAGTGGCAATAGTCATTTTTACCCCTCCGCTATCCAACAGTTTCCCTACTGTTACACTTATTGGAGTGGGAATAGTAATTTTTCCCCCTCCCTATCCAACACTTTCCCTACTGTTGCACTGACTGTAGTGGTAAATTTAAGTTTAAAGACTTTTAAATAGTTTAATGTTTTAATCTATGATAGAATGTTTTTTTTTAATGGATTTTGTGTTATTGGTAGATATATATATATATTATATATATATATATATATATATATAGCTATATATATATATTTGTAAATTTTTATATAATTTTAAAATTATAAAATAAATTAAAATTAATAGTTTAATAATTGTTTTAAAGTTAATATATATCTACATATATATTTATAATTATGTATGTGTGTTTAACTTTTTTAATTAAGTTTATTTGTTATATTTGTTAAGAAATTTTATATTAAATCTACTTTATTTTTTTAAATTAATTTTATTATGTAATATATTTAAAATTTCTTATTTTATTTTTTATATATATATATATATATATACATATATACATATATACATACATACATACATATATATAAATATATATATATATATCCAACACGAACTGCTACATATCCCAGTATACGTCACCAAGGAAAATGAACCAGAGCTGCCACTCAATTTTCCAGCAGAGCGTATGTTTTATTTCACACACGAACAACAAAGAAAAAATTGGGTTTTTTCTTTGTTGTTCGTGTGTGAAATAAAACATACGCTCTGCTGGAAAATTGAGTGGCAGCTCTGGTTCATTTTCCTTGGTGACGTATACTGGGATATGTAGCAGTTCGGGTTGGATGCTTGAGGCTCGCTACCTCGTTGACCACTCCTCACTTGAAGAGGCTGGAGCATTTGCGACTTTGTGGCTGGATATATATATAAAATCGATATTTTGTACAACTATATTTCTAACATCAATATTTTTTTCCCGATATTTTTGTACTTACCTGTTTAAGTATAGGAAGTCGATATTTTTGCATTCTATATTTTTTCATCTATATTTTTCACATCTATATTTTTTTACATCGATATTCTCTCAGTGAACCTTAGAAGTTTTGTGTAGGTTCATCTTGCTGGTTGGATTGTGAGTGTCGGCCAATCAGACTGGATAAAGGTTTCAGCTGTATTGTCCTATCACTGGGTCGAACATTCCATAAGAAATAATTTTGCCCATTCAGAAACAGTGGCACATTTGACTCAGGTGTCTGATTGTCTATAAGGTTTAAAAACATCCATGAGGCTTTTTCAGCACCCCAGATTTTACTCCCTTTTGTTTTACATGATCCTTTGATTAGTTGCGTGAACAAATTTTCACTAGTATCATGAGTGAGGTCCTGTCTCGAGATAGATTTAATTATAAAATGTAAATGATTATATGGCTTCAATATGTAACGTGAGATAACCTGATTTGTTTCATTTACAACATAAAATGTAAATGCACGCTGGAAACAGCACTGCACTTTCTTGTGTCACAATAATTTTCCCATGGCAGGTAACCAGCATGATAATATCCTGTCATGCAGAGAATCTAATTTTCTTTCTATAAAATTCATATATATATCTTCACAGGGGCAGCTTAGACCAAATTCATTTGTACAGCACAGAGATAAAAATATAAATCCTATAAAATGTATTGTGATTTTTGTAACCACCTCTAAAGTTGACTGTAGAAGAGGGTAAGAAATATTCATTTTTTTCCAGCTATTGCAGTGGCAGTATGTGGATTGGTGTCTGGAAAATAAAATCTAAATGTAGATCTGACATGTTGAGATCATCTTCGGTTATTAGTCTCTTTGTGCTCTAGTGAAGGGTGGTTGCACCTGCAGAAAGCTTAAGGTGTTTGGCAAGACCTCATTCCATACACACACAACACGCACGCACACATGCACGCACATACACACATTAATGTGACTCAGCTGGATTTATCCATTGGCTGGCAGTATTGTTCATCATCCTTGGTTTAAACCCATGGCATATCATGGATGCAACTTCTTAAAAATGTAGTTTGCATCGCGATATACGGCATTTCACCCTGAGTAAGCCAAACCAACTACCCCGAACCTCTCCATTGCTGGTCCACCCTTGCGCACTCCCACTGCGCTCCTCTTTTTATATTTTCATGTTTATTATTATGCAAAATTTGACAGCCCTGCTCACTAAATATTTACACGAGGAAACAGTGCTCCTCATTTCTTAAGTGATCATGTTTCCTTTTCCCCTATTAATGTACTGCACTCCTGGGCTGCATAACTGTACAACAATTCTCACATGGCTACCAAATATTTGGACTACGTGAATCTGGCAACAAACATGTCTAGCAGCCATGTTTTATGGTGGCTATCTGAGCTCTTTTCTTGTGCTCCAGGCCTTCTAGTATGAGCTACAGGACAGCCCCAGCGTCCACCATGCCACCTGGTCTAGGAAACCCTCTAGCCAAAATATGTTCTCTCTTCAGGGAATAAGACCCCCGAATGCAACAGCATGCAGATTGTCAGCATCGGGGGCCAGAACATAGTGCAGGGCCCCCCTCATAACAAACTCAAAATCTGGTAGATGGCTGTCATTCCAACTCAAGTCTTCACCCCCTCCGTCCTATGTTGACCACACGTTCTCACAGATCCAGCACGCTGCACTCCTCTCCAGCCACAGACTTCACACCTTTAAGATTTTCAATTGACCCAGAGCTCTCTACTGAATGGGAGATCTTTGTTGGGAGTAAAGCAACATAATACAGATGACCACCCCCACCACCTCCAGGCCAAGCAGAACCAATCTTCATTGTTACCAACCACAATAGGATTTTTTTGAATGGAGCACTCCATAGCGCACAGGTATGGCTCTACGCTACAAGGCCATGAGACTACTCTGAGGACCCTATGTGGAAGGCGAATGGTGAAGCATCTCCAAAGAGACCAGTGTAGTGCTGATTTTCACAGGGTGCACTTCACCCCTTCAGGTAGTGGCATCTGTTTTGCTACTGCAGGTCATGGCCTGCAGTTTACTTCTTCAGATCATGACATGCGCATTACTCCTTCAGAAAATGGCCTCAAATCAATGTCTGCACCTCACATCTTCAAATAGTGGCCTTTTCTTTTTCATTTCAGATCGTAGCCTGTGCTTTACCCTTTCTGATCATGGCCTGCACTTCATCCCTTCAGATTGTAGCTTGAATGTTGCACCTTCCGATTATGCTCTGCATTTTACATCTTCTGATGATAGCCTGTACTTACACCTTCAAGTCACTCTCCCAATTTAAGTCTTCATGTCATGTTCTGAACTTTGTCTTCAGAGCACAGCCTGCACTGTTTCTTTAGATCATGGCCTGAATTTTATCATTTCAGATCATGGGGTGCAACTTTATTGCCATTATTGCAATTACTTCTAGCTAGATTTATGTTCTCGAGAAAGAAAAAGTTATATAAAACACCACTGAGATGCCGAAGTTATATGTAGAAGGTTTATATATGGTATGTTGATGTTGACTATTAAAATGCGAATAAAATGCTTTTTTAAAAGTTATATAATACAAAATAGTTGGTGATTGTGTTCTTTGATGCACACAGGTGAAGCATTATATGATGGGCATCCATGCCAGAATATGAGATCCACCAATTGCTAATTTCTACTGAATTCAGAAACTTGCCTATTTTTTTTTCCATCTACTAAACTGGCATGCTACCCAGGTCGATCTCGCATTGCGTCGATGCAGCACGTCTGAATTTATTACGCATCATCCCTGGGTGCTGATTCTTCATTGACACTGCACTACAGTATGGGACTGAGGTTGCGCGTCCGGAAATTGACACATCACCTGCCCTGCCAGTAAGGAACTGACGCATCCCCTCCCCTGCCTAGCAGTATGGATCCGATGCATAACCTCCCCTGCAGTAAGGAACCATCTCCCCTGTGTAGTAAGCAACTAGCACATTGCTTTGCTTTTTTTAGCACCTCACCTCCCCATTGCCTTGCACCCTCTTTGATTTTTGACGCATCTAAGGTACTTTGTGCTAAAATGAGCGCATCCATTGATTCGTATGGAATAAACTTGCTTAATCTTTTAAAAGTTATATTTTTGACTTGTGTATGTTGGATTTTTGTCATTTTGGTCCTGTTTTATTCAGATAAGTATTGGCTATTTTTCTAAACTGGTGTGGACTCCTTTTTTAGTGTTTTCACTGTGTTACTGTGTGTGTATATACAACTGCTTTACACATAGCCTCTAAGATAAGCCTGACAACTCGTGTCAAGCTACCAAAGGGGGTGAGCAGGGGTTATCTTAGCTGTGTGACTTCCTCACTCTGACTAGACTAGAGTGAGGGTCCCTACTTTGACAGGGTGCAAACCACTGCCAACTAGAGACCCCATTTGTAACAAATGGTACCTTTATGTATCTCAATTTCTAGCTCCCACATTTTTTACTGCTGCTCATATGTAGGCTACTGTCCAAAACACGTTTCCTGCATATGGCCCTTGTTAAAGCCATTTCTAACTGTAGGATTGGAATTTGTAACAACATCTCATTTAATCAAACAGAAAACACATGTCTTATCACTGAAAATGCAAATCAGGCCAAGAGGCGGCTGGTGACTCCAGAAAATGGTGTGGCACCACATAGCTGAATCATGAGCCGCTTACCCCACATTCAGATAGGAGGGAGTAATCCAAGCTTGGAAAGAGCAGAGCACAGCAGACCACCGCCAGGGACAAGAATATTCTCATACCCATAGTTAAGATGAAGATACACTGCCAGAGGATAGCAGGGAGGAGGAGATGGAGACAAAACAAGCCTGGTCCCACATACAACTGATTAAAAGGAGTGCTCCCCTATGGTGCAACGATTACTCCCTCGTGGTGGGCTGTGCCATTTACTATTGTAGAGGTTAGGAGGCCTGCACACACCTTAAGCCTGATACAACAAATTCCTGAGTATACCAAGAGAGGGGACAATGAAAAGCGGCATGCGATTAGTAATACCACTCAGTGGGGTTCAGTGCACCACTTTGTCCTTAGGCAATTCTTTCCTGGCCACACATTGAATCCTCTCTAGGCTTGGTAGAAACCAAGTAATGTCCATACCAATTATTGCTTGCTTTTAATGTCACAAACAGGCCAGAAAGTTGATCACAGCGGCAAAACGACACAATGGTTCATTAATCCATAAAGAGGCTAAAATGTTTATTGCCTCAGACTTTTCATAGGACACAATGATCAAGAAGAAAGAATTCCTAGCTATGAGATCCACCCTCCAAGAAGGGAATATTCAATTTGCATTGTTAGAGCCTTCCACGATGTAAATCACTGTGAACGATCATCATATAGAGTTTACTGAACCAGAAGATCTGAAACAATTCCTGGTGATAAGGTGCAGTTATGACATGGACTCATGATCTCCAGAGGCTTTTACACCATCACATCACAAACCGCCTCTGCCCATGAAGAAACAAGCCCTCCGGTTTCAAGATAATTCCAAGATTGCTTCTTCCAAGACCTCATACCTCTTTCTGTTACACTACAACGCGAGCCCTGCAGAACAAGCAGCACCTTTTCTTCTATGAGCATGAGTTGAATTTTCGGTAATGCATACGAGAAGTACTAACAAAATGGAAGACAGACTATGTGATCAATTAGGACATTTTCTAAACATATGCTATAGCTACTGTCCCTACCTTGAACCTTTTGTACGCTTATTTTAAAAAAGTGTTCGTAACTTAGCAGTGATGAAATATGTTCATCATGTCCATTTAAGACACAACCAATAATGAACAGCATACTCAAATTCAGCCACAGTGCACTTCCCTCACATGTTACAAACAGATTCTACAGACTGGCATGGCATGCATTATAAAGCTACGTCACTGGTAAAAGGTTAGAGTTTTCCTTTATTCTTGACCCTGGTTTGACCTTATCTGAAAAGCATGAGTGGCTATCAGATTACCAAGACTCGAATGAGGCAACCATGTTTATTTAGTAGGTGTGTGGGTGTTTGCAGAATAAAAGCAATTTCCTGAACCACAGCAGAACAAGCACAGCAGAAATCGAAATCGTTTGGCCATGAGAGAGAGCACAGAGGCCGGGGGTGTACTTTCAGGAGCGTCTTCCCAGTTTTTGTTGAATGCTAAACCGACAGGCACTTCTTCGAGGAATGTCTCTTGGTGAGGGACCGACTGTGACGAGTACCTGAGGAAATGTGAAAATATGTTCTGGGTTCGTATCGCACAATCAGACTGGGAAGCCGGTTGATTGACATTTTGCTAGTGCATACAGAGCTGAAATGGACATCACATGACCAAGAGCCGAAATATAAAACACCTGATTAAACTGCAAGATGAAGAACACACAACACAGCCAGAGGAGATGGTAAGGGAAAGTGCTGAAGGGATACAACTAATACAAGAATGGGGTAAAGCAAACGTTTTCACAATTATGTGATGAGCTAGAAACAGAATTATTTTAAAAAGAAAAGCACAATCACTGGATAGAAAGAGGAACAATTACGCTATAAATGTTCCTGACAAACACCGGTTAGGGAGCCGGCGATCCACTTTGGTGTTTGGCAGGCCAGTTCTTCAAACTGCACTGGGTCATATCGCACATGCTGCCTGGCAGCCCTGGAGCGCTGAGCATGCCGGGCATTCAGAAAGTGAAACTGGGCATCACACATCTTGGCCAATAAAAGCACTGCTGTCATGTTGTTTATAATAGTAAACCGCATAAGAGCAGTGCAAATATTGGCTGGGACAGGTGAACCCAGCACTCCATCGGACACCGATGGGGCTGTGTCTCTGCTGTCCAGTCCCCCTTACAACAATGACTTGGGAAGCCTGAACTACGCATGTCAGGCTGGCCACAAGCAGCATACCGGCCAATCTGACATGCGCAGTTCAGCTACAGACCCCCAGATGCCGGTTGCTGCAGTAAACCACGCCTGGGAGCACAGTAGTACGCCCTGCCAGTTGCCTGTGATGGAGCAGGTTTTTCCCGTAAATAAACCTGCTCGGGTTAAACCCCCCCATTGTGTGAAAATCATTAACTAAGATTTTGAAATTAACCGAGAAAGCATTATTAACATTTTGTTTTGGAAAAGAAATAAGAAAGGTGTGGGAAAATGACAATTGGTTTAAGTAGACCACAAACGATTCCTGCACGAAAGACAGCAAAGAAGGAGCAAATGATGTTATTTTCATGAGCAAATGTGAATGAAAACGTGTTTAATTAAGCAATATTAATTACATAGAAGAATAGTTTAAAAATGATTGTGTTTATATTAGGCTAATGAAAGATTGAAATGAAAAATGAAATGGAACTTTTATTTTGAACAAATAACTGAATCTGTTTATTTCTCCTAGAGAAAACTTCACGCTTTACAAAGAAGGCCTCAAAGCTGCCATTATGGTTAATTTTGCTTTAAAATGTAGAAATGCAGAAAAATGTGTTCTATTCTTCATAGATGACTATTGTGTTCATTCTTGTCGATGGCTGCTACGTGTTCGGAGTATCAGCGGAACTTCCTATTGTCCGAGGAAATATTTAGTTGTGGATAACTGTGCTAGTAAAATGTTACAACTTTTGTTCGAATGCGCGTGTGTCGAGGAAGGAGAAGATTTTGATTTCCTTTGCTGAAGGATGATGATGACAGCATGAATCTAAACAAAGAACTTTTGGGAGAAAAGAGCGAAGGAAGTGGTGTGACTGAACACCCTATGCTTCTAGACCAATAAGGAGAGAGACTTTCCCAGATTTCGATACAAGAGTAGGGATGGACTTTTAACTTTAGGGTATATCTTTTAGAATCAATTTTTTTTTTGCAACGGAACGAGATGACTAAAGAGAGACTTCTGTACGAGGCGTTCGTGTGAGCTGTTTCTTTGAGATCCTTTAGCTGATGCTGTCTGTATGCTGACTCCTTAATCTTCCTCCTCATACCTTTATGAGGATTGCCCCAGCATTCCCTTCCGGCCGGAGGGTTAGCTTTTCCAGCTATTAGCACGCTGTGCTATAGTTTCCTTAGGTTCGTATGAAATTCTGAATTTGCATTAATCTTGTTATAATGCACTTTTGTCTCTTACTCTATCCACTCAACTCATGCTCCTTAAATGAGATGTTATTGTGAATTACTGATTTGTGTTCTCTTGTGTGATGGTTCTAATTCAATACTGTACCTGTGTTTGACCATTCCATATGCTTTCAAAGAAAATAGATAAAAGCAAAGTATTAGAGAAAACTGAGCCTGTCGTTATTGATTATTTGTAAATAATGTGATATATATATATATATATATATAGTTGTATTTAAAGTGGTTTGTATAATATTCCCTTTGTTCTAGGTCCTCATGAGGGGGATATTCATCTAAGTCTTTGCCAAATCCCTGTCAACTCTCCGATCTGTCGGAGGACCTGATGTTGAAGTGGGCCAAAATTCAGTCTTATAAAATAGAGATTTTAGACTGATCGGTGCGTGGTGTAAATATTACACACTCTGCCTTTGTTAGCCAAAAAAAACCTTTTCCGCTGTGCCATGCGCTATCACCTGCCAGAAGAGAAATAAGGTATTTGTCCGTAATGGCTCACGATTAGTGAATCAACGCCACTACGCTCTTATGGAGAAACCGCCCCTGATCAGGCCTATTGGCCTTTCCAATGTTTATTTACTTTACCACTCCACCACGGCCAAAGGCCATGTTGGAACAGTAAATTGAAATGGCTGTCAGCACGCCATGATGCATGGAATGCAGATGCTGCGACGCATGTGCACACACAGTAGCCATCTTGGAGTTGTCAACACGATGGCAATTGTTAGCACACATTCAAGCTCATGCATCACAACTGATGCATATCGATGTGCTATTGCAGTTGGCAAAGCCTATAGGTCAGCACTGAGGCCTACTGGTTATGCCAATGTTTGTTTAATTTGGCAAGATGAAGATTGATTGTTTGTCCTCTGGGGAACCAATACAGTAGGACGCTCTACTTTTCAGACTATCAAAAAACATAGGCTTTTGAAGTACACCAACTGAGAAAACTATGGGATGCAGGAGGAGAGTCACATGAAGTGTAGTTAGAGACATTTGGAAAAAACACTAAATATGTTTCATTGAATATGTTAAGCCTGAAGGTGAACTTCCAAAATATTTTCTCATCCCACATTTCTGGATAATGCAACTTTATTGGCTTATGTTTGAACTCTTCCTAAAGGACAAGTTACTTACCTTTGGTAACGCCTTATCTGGTAGAGACATGATCTAACCGTGGATTCCTTACCTTTGAACTTCCAGGCATCAGGCTGGATCCGAAAGATTTTTCTTAGCAGTTCCCCTGCGCACCGGTAGGTGGCGTCTTTGATTACGCGTGACATCGACGGCATCGTGTTCATTGTTGTTGTGACGTCCGCGTCATCAATATAACCACCACTCCGGTGCGGTGACATCAGAACTTTTCATGACATCCCACTCCAGGAGCGCGGAGCCATGGCGTAACTGACCATGGTGTGTTAAAAAAGATAACTAGGACCCTGAAGGGGAACAGCCCTGATACTAACATCAATTCCGCAGTGCGGGGAGGATGGTTGGGTCGATAAGAAATCTGCGGCTCGATCATGTCTCTACCAGATAAGGCATTACTGAGGGTAAGTAACTTGTCCATCTGATAGAAACATCTAGCCACAGATTCCAATCCTTTGCACAGATACCCAAGCAATACCTCCCCTGGAGGTGGGACTGTGGAAAGTTTTAGACCAAAAATCCTGCAGAACAGAGCAGTCAAACAGGCCCTCTCTGCGAACTTAACAATCCAGGCAATAGTGTCTGGCAAACATGTGCAGAGATGCCCACATGCCCGCTTGGCAGATATCAGCAATTGGAACCCCACCCTGGAAGGCTATGATGGCTGCCTTCACCCTGATGGAATGGGCCCTAAGGCCTTCAGAAGGCTGCTTTCTTTGCTAAGGCGTAAGAAATCTTTATACAGAGGATATCCCAACGGGAGAGGGTCTTCTTCTGAACAGCAAGCCCCTTCTTTGATCCAACATACTCTATAATGAGTTGGTCATCCACCCGGAACTCTTTAGTGTAATCAAGGTACAAGGATAACGCTCTTTTTGGGTCCAGACGGTGGAGACGCGCCTCTTCTTTGGAAGTGTGCGGAGGTGCATAGAAAGTGGGCAGAGTAACGGACAGTCCCAGATGGAAGGGAGTTACAACCTTGGGCAAAAAAGATGCCCTAGTTCTTAGTACCACTTTGTTCGGAAAAACTGTCAGGTAAGGAGGCTGTGATGACAGTGCCTGCAGTTCACTCACACTTCTAGCAGAGGTAATTGCCACTAAAAAGGCTGTTTTGATAGTGAGCAACCGTTGAGGGAAGTTGTGCAGCGTCTCAAATGGTGCTCACATCAAGAAAGTAAGGACCAAATTAAGGTCCCACTGTGGCATAAGAAAAGGAGAAGGGGGGAAAAAGTGGATTAACCCCTTCAAAAACCTCTGCACCAGAGGGGGCTTAAAAAGGGAAGGCTGATCTGACAGCCGAAGAGAAGCTGAGATGGCCGAAAGGTAGCCCTTCAGATGGCCCAAAGCAGAGCCCTGCTGAGCCAAGGAAAGGATAAATAGGAGAACATCTGACAGTGAGGCAGATAAGGGGTCAATAGACCGTTCTGCATAATATTTACAAAATCTGTTCCATCGGAAGGCGTATACCGATTTCGTGGAGGGGCGCTGGCTGCCGGAATAACTTCACAGACTTCGGGAGGAAGGTCAAAAGCTGTCACCGGTCAATATCCACGCAAGGAGGTGGAGAGTGGACAGATTTGGGTGGAGGACCCTCCCCTGCTGCTGCAACAGGAGATCCTCCCGAAGCGGCAGCCTGATCGGAGGATCGATGCTCATAGCCAGAAGTTCGAGATACCAAACTCTCCGTGCCCAATCCGGAGTCACAAGAATTACTTGTGCCAGGTCACTCCTGATCTTCTTGAGCACTCTGGGCAGGAGTGGTATGGGTGGAAAGGCATGCAGTAGGCCTGAGCTCCACTCACGACGAAAAGCATCACGAGCGAGAGCCACCTTGGAAACTCCAACAACCAAAACTGCTGACATTGTGTGTTCTCTTTGGAGGCAAACAGATCTAACCAAGGCTTTCCCCACTGCTGAAAGAGACCTTGTACCACCTTTGGATGGAGACACCACTCGTGATCTGCAAGGCACCTTCGGCTGAGTTTGTCTGCTCTGGCTTTCAGAGAACTGGCCAGATGCTGAACCACCAGGGAAATGCCCTGTTCCAGCCAAGTCCAGAGATGCAGGGCTTCTTGACAGAGAGTCTATGACCCCACACTGCCCTATTTGTTGCAGTACCACATGGCGGTTGTGTTGTCCGTGAACACCTGAACCAGCCTTCCCTTGATGGACGGTAGAAAGGCTTTCAGTGCCAATCGGATTGCCCGAAGCTCCAATAGGTTGATATGGAGCATGGCTTCAGCTGGAGACCAGAGTCCTCTGATCTCCACCTCCCCCAGATGGCTACCCTATCCCAGAAGAGACTCATCTGTCACTACTGTGAGATCTGGGTGGGGAAGGGAGAGGGTTCTGCCTCTGACCCAATCGTGGTTTGTCAGCCACCAATGCAAGCCTTTCGTAGTGCCCTCTGAACCGGGTCTGTGAGATTCCCTCGATGCTGTGCCCATTGGAACTTTAGATCCCACTGCAGAGTCTGCATGTGCCACCTTGCATGAACCACTAGCAGGATGCAGAAGGCCATTAGGCCCAAAAGCCTCAGAGTCATTCTCACCGAAACCCAGGTTAGAGGCAGAAACATTGGTATCATAGCCTGTATATTCTGGACTCACCATTCGGGAGGATAGGCCCGAAACTGCACCATGTCCAGAACCATTCCAATGAAAGGGAGCGTCTGGAAGGGAATCAGGCACGACTTCGGCACGTTGATAGCGAACCCCAGCGAATGCAGGAGGTTTGCCATAGTCTGGAGGTGGGAGACGACTGTTTGAAGGGACGAGCCCACCTTCAACAACTAGTCGTCGAGATAGGGAAAGACTGGAACCCCTGGTCTGCGCAGATGGGCTGAGACCACTGCCATCACCTTTGTGAACACCCGAGGGGCACTCGTGAGGCCGAAAGGGAGCACAGCAAACTGAGATTGCTCGTGACCCACCGTAAACTGCAGGTAGCGGCGATGGGCAGGCAGGATGGAAATATGAAAATACAAAAGGGGATGATGAACGGAACGTTTGAGCCAATCAAACACTCACCCCCAGTCAACTGATCTGGGTTTAATCCATCATCATTCTTTAGCTCACTCCACCACCCCAGTTCAGACATGGCCATATGCAAATCAGTCTGACCCTGTGCCTCATGGGAACAGTCCAGCCCGAACTGCCAAGCCATGTCTTCCCTGGACCGGAAACAAGCATCCTAGGACCGGTTTCTGGCATTTCAGCCGTCATCAGCCAGGCTTGCTTGAATCCAGTGGCAAAGTGAGCAAGGGACCCACGTCTGGGCATACCCCCGCCAACTTAGGGCGACCAAAGCGATACAAAAGGGGATGATGGACGGAACGTTTGAGCCAATCAAACACTCACCCCCAGTCAACTGATCTGGGTTTAATCCATCATCATTCTTTAGCTCACTCCACCACCCCAGTTCAGACATGGCCATATGCAAATCAGTCTGACCCTGTGCCTCATGGGAACAGTCCAGCCCGAACTGCCAAGCCATGTCTTCCCTGGACCGGAAACAAGCATCCTAGGACCGGTTTCTGGCATTTCAGCCATCATCAGCCAGGCTTGCTTGAATCCAGTGGCAAAGTGAGCAAGGGACCCACGTCTGGGCATACCCCCGCCAACTTAGGGCGACCAAAGCGATACAAAAGGGGATGATGGACGGAACGTTTGAGCCAATCAAACACTCACCCCCAGTCAACTGATCTGGGTTTAATCCATCATCATTCTTTAGCTCACTCCACCACCCCAGTTCAGACATGGCCATATGCAAATCAGTCTGACCCTGTGCCTCATGGGAACAGTCCAGCCCGAACTGCCAAGCCATGTCTTCCCTGGACTGGAAACAAGCATCCTAGGACCGGTTTCTGGCATTTCAGCCGTCATCAGCCAGGCTTGCTTGAATCCAGTGGCAAAGTGAGCAAGGGACCCACGTCTGGGCATACCCCCGCCAACTTAGGGCGACCAAAGCGATACAAAAGGGGATGATGGACGGAACGTTTGAGCCAATCAAACACTCACCCCCAGTCAACTGATCTGGGTTTAATCCATCATCATTCTTTAGCTCACTCCAACACCCCAGTTCAGACATGGCCATATGCAAATCAGTCTGACCCTGTGCCTCATGGCAACAGTCCAGCCCGAACTGCCAAGCCATGTCTTCCCTGGACCGGAAACAAGCATCCTAGGACCGGTTTCTGGCATTTCAGCCGTCATCAGCCAGGCTTGCTTGAATCCAGTGGCAAAGTGAGCAAGGGACCCACGTCTGGGCATACCCCCGCCAACTTAGGGCGACCAAAGCGATACAAAAGGGGATGATGGACGGAACATTTGAGCCAATCAAACAC
Organism: Calotriton arnoldi; assembly: GCA_963921515.1. Lineage (NCBI taxonomy): Eukaryota > Metazoa > Chordata > Amphibia > Caudata > Salamandridae > Calotriton > Calotriton arnoldi. The sequence continues at coordinate 369,901 of CAWUFW010014544.1, forward strand.
TCACCCCCAGTCAACTGATCTGGGTTTAATCCATCATCATTCTTTAGCTCACTCCACCACCCCAGTTCAGACATGGCCATATGCAAATCAGTCTGACCCTGTGCCTCATGGGAACAGTCCAGCCCGAACTGCCAAGCCATGTCTTCCCTGGACCGGAAACAAGCATCCTAGGACCGGTTTCTGGCATTTCAGCCGTCATCAGCCAGGCTTGCTTGAATCCAGTGGCAAAGTGAGCAAGGGACCCACGTCTGGGCATACCCCCGCCAACTTAGGGCGACCAAAGCGATACAAAAGGGGATGATGGACGGAACGTTTGAGCCAATCAAACACTCACCCCCAGTCAACTGATCTGGGTTTAATCCATCATCATTCTTTAGCTCACTCCACCACCCCAGTTCAGACATGGCCATATGCAAATCAGTCTGACCCTGTGCCTCATGGGAACAGTCCAGCCCGAACTGCCAAGCCATGACTTCCCTGGACCGGAAACAAGCATCCTAGGACCGGTTTCTGGCATTTCAGCCGTCATCAGCCAGGCTTGCTTGAATCCAGTGGCAAAGTGAGCAAGGGACCCACGTCTGGGCATACCCCCGCCAACTTAGGGCGACCAAAGCGATACAAAAGGGGATGATGGACGGAACGTTTGAGCCAACCAAACACTCACCCCCAGTCAACTGATCTGGGTTTAATCCATCATCATTCTTTAGCTCACTCCACCACCCCAGTTCAGACATGGCCATATGCAAATCAGTCTGACCCTGTGCCTCATGGGAACAGTCCAGCCCGAACTGCCAAGCCATGTCTTCCCTGGACCGGAAACAAGCATCCTAGGACCGGTTTCTGGCATTTCAGCCGTCATCAGCCAGGCTTGCTTGAATCCAGTGGCAAAGTGAGCAAGGGACCCACGTCTGGGCATACCCCCGCCAACTTAGGGCGACCAAAGCCAGTCCCAGGATGCTTGTTTCCCAGATCAGTTGACTGGGGGTGAGTGTTTGATTGGCTCAAACGTTCCGTCCATCATCCCCTTTTGTATCGCTTTGGTCGCCCTAAGTTGGCGGGGTATGCCCAGACGTGGGTCCCTTGCTCACTTTGCCACTGGATTCAAGCAAGCCTGGCTGATGATGGCTGAAATGCCAGAAACCGGTCCTAGGATGCTTGTTTCCGGTCCAGGGAAGACATGGCTTGGCAGTTCGGGCTGGACTGTTCCCATGAGGCACAGGGTCAGACTGATTTGCATATGGCCATGTCTGAACTGGGGTGGTGGAGTGAGCTAAAGAATGATGATGGATTAAACCCAGATCAGTTGACTGGGGGTGAGTGTTTGATTAGCTCAAGCGCTCCGTCCATCATCCCCTTTGGTATCGCTTTGTTCGCCCTAAGTTGGCAGGGTATGCCCAGACGTGGGTCCCTTGCTCACTTTGCCACTGGATTCAGGCTAGCCTGGCTGATGACGGCTGAATGGCCAGAAACCGGTCCCAGGATGCTTGTTTCCGGTCCAGAGAAGACATGGCTTGGCAGTTCGGGCTGGACTGTTCCCATGAGGCACAGGGTCAGACTGATTTGCATATGGCCATGTCTGAACTGGGGTGGTGGAGTGAGCTAAAGAATGATGATGGATTAAACCCAGATCAGTTGACTGGGGGTGAGTGTTTGATTAGCTGAAGCGCTCCGTCCATCATCCCCTTTGGTATCGCTTTGTTCGCCCTAAGTTGGCAGGGTATGCCCAGACGTGGGTCCCTTGCTCACTTTGCCACTGGATTCAGGCTAGCCTGGCTGATGACGGCTGAATGGCCAGAAACTGGTCCCAGGATGCTTGTTTCCAGTCCAGGGAAGACATGGCTTGGCAGTTCGGGCTGGACTGTTCCCATGAGGCACAGGGTCAGACTGATTTGCATATGGCCATGTCTGAACTGGGGTGGTGGAGTGAGCTAAAGAATGATGATGGATTAAACCCAGATCAGTTGACTGGGGGTGAGTGTTTGATTAGCTCAAGCGCTCCGTCCATCATCCCCTTTGGTATCGGGAATATGAAAATAGGCATTCTGCAAGACCAGCGCTACCGTCCAGTCTCCTGGGACCAGGGCAGACAGGACCTGAGCTAAGGTGCGCATCTTGACCTTGTCCTTTTTGAGGAAGTAATTGAGGGCTCTGAGGTCAAGGATAGGACAAAAGTCTCCGTCCTTCTTTGGGACCAGAAAATAGAGGGAATAACAACCACTTTCTGGCACAGGCAACCTCTCTATAGCTCCTTTGGCCAAGAGAGTTTTGACTTCCTCACTGAGTAAGAAAGGTGATCCATTGTCAGGCGAACGTACGTTGGAGGCATGGATTGAGGGTAGTCTCTGTCATGTTCATACGTACGGGGGAGTGCGTGCTATCGGTTGCCTGTCTAGTCTATTGTGCTCTCCCCCATACGTGCAGTACCGCGGGTCAACACCTGATCACTTCCGGGTGACACCACGTAAAACCCCACTATGCACGGCGCCTGGTGCTTCTGATTAAGATGCTACGTGCTTGGAGTCGGAACCCGTTTCCCTGTCGGCACTCTGGGCACGAACCCTTCCTTGCCTCGCTCTCTACGGAGGCTTCTTCACTGTTTGCCCCCTGCACGCACACAAACGCGTCGCAGCGCCTCACACAGTCTCCAGATCCTGTCAGCGCAGGAGCGCTGCTACTCCTAAAAGAGAGACGGGAGTTCTCTCCCTTTTTCCTGTAGCATCCGGGTGAGTGCTGGAGCGCGTCACCGTCCTTGCCCCTTGCCAGCATCCCAGTGAGCACTGGAGCGCGTCACCGCCCTTGCCAGCATCCCGGTGAGCGCTGGAGCGCGTCACCACCCCTCACATTGCCAGCATCCCGGTGAGCGCAGGAGCGCGTCACTGCCCTTGCCCCTTGCCAGCATCCCGGTGAGCGCAGGAGCGCGTCACCACCCTTGCCCCTTGCCAGCATCCCGGTGAGCGCAGGAGCGCGTCACCACCCTTGCCCCTTGCCAGCATCCCGGTGAGCGCAGGAGCGCGTCACCACCCTTGCCCTTTCTTCCTCCATACGACGCAGGAGCGCCTTGCCGCTATTACCATATATCAGCAGCGCAGGAGTGCTTCATACCGTGACTACTGTTCCTGGGAATTCTCTACCCCCCTGTTTCCGTGGTGCTCAGCGCAGGTGCACCTTCTGTCCATTTCAAGACCCTGGGTTGCTGACGCACCCGGAGATTCGTTGCTAAAGATGCTTCATTTCAGGTGACTATTGTAACTCTCCCTACCATTCCCCAGTCAAGTGTGTGTGTGTGTATGCTGGTTGACGCAGTAGTGACTGCTTGTTGGTTGTCATTCCAGTCTGACGGTCCAGAAAGGCAACAATCCCATCGGGTATCAGTCTTCACCTCAGCACACCATACGGTACACCACCCCTTGAGGATTCCTTCCCCCAGTCTTCACCAATCCCCGGTCTGGTACTATTCAAGGTAGGACAGGGAAGCAGGTGGGAGACGGTGGAGGTTGTTCATATCATCCCCGCAAGACTACTCTACAGGCAGAAGGTAAGGCTTGTGGGGTCCCTGGCAGAATCAGAAGCCTAAGCCGATCATCTCGCCCGGGTGACATGAACAACCAGGACATTACCCTGCAGGACATAGCTGCTATTTTGACCTGCATACAAGCCAAAAACCAGAGCTTGCGGCAGGATGTCAATGCCTTACAGGGTCAGTTGGCCTCCGGTCAGACTACCACGGTTAGACCCAAGCAGACAGGTGTGTTACAACCACCCACGTTCAACCCTTGGGGGTCCTCGCCCTCGGCACAGGGCCCTATCCCTCCTATACAGGTGGTGGCTTCTCATCCAGTCCAGCTGGCAGCCCCGGAACGCTTTTACGGGGACAGTTCTAAATACAGCATATTCCTCAACCAGTGCCAGCTACACTTCATGGCTCGTGCTCCCGCCTTCCCCGATGATGCATCGAAGGTCGCGTTCATCCTTTCGTATCTGGGTGGAGACGCAGCGCAATGGTCCATAGCGTTGGTGGAAAACGACGACCCCATGTTGTATAATTTACCTGTGTTCAAAGAAACCCTGCGTAGAATGTTTGCCCAACACACGCTTGTGCAGGCAGCCGACAACGCACTCCTCAACCTCAAACAAGGCAACACAGACCTCTTACATTACATCACCACGTTCAACAGGTTGGTCATAGAAGCCAAATGACCTGAGACCAAGATGGTGTCTGTGTTCTACCGAGGACTACGTGAGGAACTGAAGGACCTTATATCTCAAATATCGGATCCCCCAGAGGACATCGGTCCCTTCATAGACCTAACTGTTAAAATGAACTTCAAAATGCAGGAACGCAAAATAGAAAAAACCAAGGGGATCGATGCCAGATATCCAGTATTCCGGGAGAAACCCAGATTCGAGGGTCCTAGGATACCGGACACCCCGGAGCCCATGCAAATAGGCGGCATACGTGGACCCCTGTCTAAGGCCGAAAAAGAAAAATGACGTCGCCAAAACCAGTGTCTGTATTGCGGCAAAAGCGGCCATTTCGTCAAGGAGTGCCCTGTGAAGCCGAGTAAACCAATGACAAAGAAAACCAGCGCCCTTCCCGTCTCTCGTAGTGAGTGGTCGGAAAACGACATAACTCAGTAGAAGGAAAGGTCGGTCTACTGGGTTGTTCATCTGATAAGACCTCCACATTGGCCCCACATGAACACAACCAACATGTGGGTATCACAGTAACATTACAATCCCAAAAAGGCCAATCATGGAACGTAAAGGCTCTCATCGATTCAGGAGCTAAAGGAAATTTCATCGACACCCAATACATGGAAGACCTCGGGGTTCCTGCGATAACCAAGGACAGGCCAGAAACGGTGAAAGCAGTGGATGGCACAGACTTGACCTCTGGACTGATCCGGTACCAGACGGACGTCATGACGATGACATGTGGGATAGAACATAAGGAGTCCATCGCCTTCGATGTTATAGACGCACCCCAGTTCAAACTGATTCTGGGTCTCCCCTGGCTTGTGACCCATAATCCCCTCATCGATTGGGCAACCAGACGAATGACCCTTGATTCGCCATATTGTAGTCTCACCTGCTACCCAAGACATGGGAACACCAACGCACGAGTCGTGCAAACCCACACCCTTCCTCTCACGGGAATGGGTGTTATCACACAAGGAACAGTACCAGAAGCGTACGCCGATTTGTCATCGGTGTTCGATGAACAAAAAGCCAACGTGCTTCCTCCCCATCGCAGTTTCGACTGCAGGATAGACCTATTGCCGGGATCCAAGCTGCCTTGTTGTCGTGTGTATTCCCTCACTGAAAAGGAAAGCACCCATCTGCGCAACTATCTGGATGAATACCTGAAAAACGGCTTCATACGCCATTCCAAGTCACCCGTTTCTTCAGCACTCTTCTTCGTAGCAAAGAAGGGAGGGGATCTGCGAACCTGCATCGATTATAGAGCCATAAACAACATCACTATCAAGAACCGATACCCCTTGCCTTTAATCTCCAACCTACTGGATCAAGTGAAGAACGCTACGATCTATACCAAACTGGATCTCCGTGGGGCCTATCATCTGGTAAGAGTCCAAAAGGGGGATGAATGGAAGACAGCGTTCCGGACCCGATACGGCCTTTTCGAGTATCAGGTCATGCCCTTTGGGCTCTGTAACGCTCCTGCTGCCTTCCAATACTTCATCGACGAGGTACTGCGAGAACATATCGATCAGTATTGCGTGGTATATATCGATGATATATTGATCTATTCCCCGAGTGTTCCAGACCACATCCAACACGTCCGTAGCATCCTCAAGAAGTTACTGCAACACGGCCTGTACGTCAAGCTGGAAAAAAGCGTGTTTCACACTACTGAGGTGGAATTCTTGGGACACATCTTGACCCCAGCAGGAATCAGAATGGATGCAAGAAAGGTCGAGTCCGTGTTGCAATGGCCTTCCCCGGGTTCCCTGAAACAGGTCCAACAATTCCTAGGTTTCGCCAACTATTATCGTCGCTTCATTCTGGGGTTCTCTGACATCATCACTCCCATCACACGATTGCTGCGCAAGGGAATCAAGTTCGCATGGAACCCTGAAGCTGAGAAGGCTTTTCTCGATCTAAAAACCAGATTCACTAGTGCACCCATCCTGATACACCCCAATCCGGAACACCCATTCGTTGTTGAAGCCGATGCTTCACAGGACGCTCTGGGGGGAGTACTATCCCAAAGGGATACCACATCGGGTCTCCTACACCCTGTAGCCTACTATTCCCGAAAGTTTCAACCAGCGGAACGGAACTACACGGTATCCGATCGAGAACTGCTAGCCATCAAGGCAGCCTTCGAAGAGTGGCGTCAGTACCTGAAGGACGCCAGACACCCCGTCACCATCTACACGGACCATCGGAACCTTCAATTCCTCCGCTCTGCCAGGGCTCTCACTGCCCGTCAATTACGATGGACGCTGTTCTTCAATGAATATGACTTCATGATCACATACCGTCCTGGTAAAGAAAACGCTAAAGCAGATGCCCTGTCAAGACTCGGGGAAACCTATGAAGGAGGAGACAAACCGACACCATCTCCCATTCTACCGGGACGGTGTTTTCAGGGAGTGATCCTTTCCTCCTCCTTCTTATCCCAGTTGCAAGATGACTTCAAAGCAAAGAAACCCGAAGAATGGATCAGAGATCTGTTGGGAATCACTACTAGTGGTGGGTTCCTCTATAAAGACGACAACTACTTTCTACCGTTGCCGCACCATCAACAAAAAGTGCTGTACATGTGCAATGACCATGTGCTGTCCTTGCACCCTGGGTATCACAAGACCCTTGATCTCTTACGTAGACACTTCTGGTGGCCAGCCATGCAGGATGACGTCCGCAACTATATAGCCCACTGCTCAACCTGCGCGCAAGGAAAAACCCAACCCGACCCACTGTGGGTTTGCTACACCCTATCCCTGTACCCCCATACCCATGGCACACGGTGTCCATGGATTTTGTCGTGGAATTGCCCTGAACCAGGACCAGATATACCACCATACTCACCATTGTGGACCACCTAACCAAAATGGCGCATTTCGTACCGTTGCAGAAAGTGCCTTCTGCTGTGGAACTAGCCGTAGTCTTCATGACCAACGTAGTCCGTCTGCATGGAACCCCTTCCGTACTGATCACCGACAGAGGCTCTCAGTTCGTATCTCGTTTCTGGGGAGCGGTATGCGACACCATAGGGACGGAAGTACGTCTTTCCTCCGCCTATCACCCCCAAACCGACGGCAAGGCAGAGAGAACCAACCAAACCATGGAGCAATACCTTCGTTGCTTACTCATAGCGGTCGAAAAGGAATGGTCAGAGGTCCTGTGGATGGCGGAGTTTGCCTATAATAACAACAAACACGCTTCCATAGGAATGTCGCCCTTTTACTGTCTTCAGGGTCGACATCCACGCACCACGCCCTGGGAAGAACCACAAACCAGTCCTCTACCCACCATCCAAGCTTATCACACCCTGCTATGTGACCTGTGGCAACAGGCGCGATTCGAGCTGGCCAAAGCCAAAGATACCTACAAACACCATGCAGACACACACAGACAGGCTGAACCAGAGTACAAAACGGGAGATAGGGTTTGGGTCTCCATTAAGAACCTCAATGTGCATGGCCCCAAGAAATTGCTACCACGTTTCGTAGGTCCCTACCGCATAGCCAAGGTCATCAACAAGGTGGCCATGAAACTCTCCTTGCCCCCTCACATGAGAATGCACCCTGACTTCCACGTGTCTCTGCTGAAGCAGGCTCATTCCGATGGCCTGGCCTCCGTGCCTCCGCCAGCTGTACTCAGGGATGACCACGAGGAATACGAGGTGCGTGCTGTGCTAGATTCCCGTAGGACCAGGGGGAAGCTCTATTACCTTATCGACTGGAAAGGGTATGGTCCTGAAGAGAGGTCCTGGGAGCCCCTATCCCATGTCCGTCACGCCCCTCAGCTGGTATGTGCTTTCCACGCTCGCCACCCCCTGAAACCGCGTCCTGCCACCCCGTGTAGGGGAGGGGGGTCTGTCTTTGCGGGGGGTGCTGTCATGTTTGTACGTACGGGGGAGTGCGTGCTATCGGTTGCCTGTCTAGTCTATTGTGCTCTCCCCCATACGTGCAGTACCGCGGGTCACCACCTGATCACTTCCGGGTGACACCACGTAAAACCCCACTATGCACGGCACCTGGTGCTTCTGATTAAGACGCTACGTGCTTGGAGTCGGAACCCGTTTCCCTGTCGGCACTCTGGGCACGAACCCTTCCTTGCCTCGCTCTCTATGGAGGCTTCTTCACTGTTTGCCCCCTGCACGCACACGTACGCGTCGCATCGCCTCACACAGTCTCCAGATCCTGTCAGCGCAGGAGCGCTGCTACTCCTAAAAGAGAGACGGGAGTTCTCTCCCTTTTTCCTGTAGCATCCGGGTGAGCGCTGGAGAGCGTCACCGCCCTTGCCCCTTGCGAGCATCCCGGTGAGCGCTGGAGCGCGTCACCGCCCTTGCCAGCATCCCGGTGAGCGCAGGAGCGCGTCACCACCCTTGCCCCTTGCTAGCATCCCGGTGAGCGCAGGAGCGCGTCACCACCCTTGCCCCTTGCCAGCATCCCGGTGAGCGCAGGAGCACGTCACCACCCTTGCCCTTTCTTCCTCCACACGACGCAGGAGCGCCTTGCCGCTATTACCCTATAGCAGCAGCGCAGGAGTGCTTCATACCGTGACTACTGTTCCTGGGAATCCTCTACCCCCCTGTTTCCGTGGTGCTCAGCGCAGGTGCGCCTTCTGTCCATTTCAAGACCCTGGGTTGCTGACGCACCCGGAGATTCGTTGCTAAAGACGCTTCATTTCAGGTGACTATTGTAACTCTCCCTACCGTTCCCCAGTCGAGTGTGTGTGTGTGTGTGTATGCTGGTTGACGCAGTAGTGACTGCTTGTTGGTTGTCATTCCAGGCTGACGGTCCAGAAAGGCAACAATCCCATCGGGTATCAGTCTTCACCTCAGCACACCATACGGTACACCACCCCTTGAGGATTCCTTCCCCCAGTCTTCACCAATCCCCGGTCTGGTACTATTCAAGGTAGGACAGGGAAGCAGGTGGGAGACGGTGGAGGTTGTTCATATCATCCCCGCGAGACTACTCTACAGGCAGAAGGTAAGGCTTGTGAGGTCCCTGACAGTCTCGAAGGGGAGGTTGCAGCCCCTTCAGACTATTTGCAACACCCACTTGTCCGAGGTGATGTCTCAGCAGTGGTGGAGATGATGGTATATTCTGCCACCAACTGGCAGTTAATGATCCTAGGGGATTGGAGTAGGAGGGTTTTACGGTGGAGGAGGGGATTGTGGCTTGGCTCGACTCCTAACCCTCGGGGTTGGGGTGAACCGCGTCCAGGGCCCCGCAAAGGTTACTGAAATTGTGGGGCCCTCTGGCCGTAATATGGTTGGCGCAGTTGGAAGCCCTTTCTGTAGCCACGAAAGGAGCGAAAAGCAGACGCAGGCCGGGATGTTGTGGTGAGGCCCAAGGACTTGGCCGTAGCCCGCGAGGCCTTGAAACGCTCAAGTACAGCATCTGCTTTGTCTCTGAAGAGACGGGAGCCGTTAAAGGTTAAGTCCATAAAATTAGCCTGGACATCCCCTGAAAAACCAGACATCCTCAGCCAAGCGTGGCGACTCGCGCCCACTGACGTGGAAATCGCTCTACCCAGCAAATCTGCCGTGTCCAAGCCACATCAGAAGGTGAACTTCGCTGCATCTCTCCCATCTGAAATGGCTTGGGAGAGTAGAATCCGGTCCTCCTCCGAGACTCTGGGCAGCACCTGTGCAACCGAGTCCCATATCGAATGGGAATAAGGGCCCAAAAGTGGGCCATGATTGTACTTTGCTTGTGATTGTGCCCTTAGAGTGTTTGTTTACTTTGAGAAACTTGCAGCTTGATTAAAAACCAACAGATCTGTTAGCTGTGGATTCCACTTTAGCCGCCAGAGGCACATTCTCCACTCTGGGCATTTTTCTTCATCTACCATGAACATCAGCACCATTTCTCATTGATCACGTACTATTTCTCATTGATTATGTTTTGAGCGTTGAAGATGATCCTCACTCCTTCAATTTTTACCACATCAACAGTTTGATCTATTTAGTCCTATTCCACTAGCCCTCTATTCAAGAATTGCATCCTAAAACCAAAGAGCACAAAATCTTCATCACAGTCACATTCTCCAGACTTCTTTAGGCTGCAATGCTCATCAACTGTGAGTTACCGCTACTTAACAGCAGACCTTCAACGAGACCCACTGCCTGGGAGAATTGTTCAATGCTTACCTATGCTGAATGAGCGTAGAATGCTATTCAGTAAAAAAATGGCACAGTGATCCCCCTTAACCTCTACACGACGCAGTGCATGAAGACCCTGTGGAGATAAGACACATAAATCTTGAGTACTACAAGCATCCTATTAAAGAATGCCTTTCATGTGGTGAATAGTGAGCATGACACCCCACTAGTGAAGGAATTCTGGAATGGCTATCTCTTACAGAACATTCCTTGCAAACAGCACCCTTGACTGGCGGTGGGAGCATGAACATACATTAAAGATAGGAATAATGAATGTCTGGATCTCCTGAACGAAAAGCTTTGAAATGGTGAACACGGAGCATGCAGTCCCACAAGGTAACAATTCAGGAATCAATAAGGCATGTAACAGAAGACCTAGAAGTGCTAGAAATGAGAACTCATCTATCAGGAACTTAGTGAACTTAACAAAAGAGTCGACCAGACCCTGGTAGAGAAGAGAAACAAAAGGGGTAAGTCGTATCAAGGAGTTTGAATAGGAAGGATGAAAGGATACTATCTCAAACAAGCCAGAGAATGTCGCCTAGAGAATGTAAGCACCCTTGCTCATGGCTCAATGTCCACAAGGGTTTTAGGACAGTAGTACATGGTATTAGTGGCAATGCAGTTCGGAGACATGTGCTCTTACTTTAGCCCCTTACGTAATGCCTAAGTAATGGGCCCAGGCTAACTGCAAAAACTGCACTCTCAAGCAAAGCTTCAGTCTTTAAGGCTAACTTAAAAATGGAAATAAGCATGTATGTAAATCCCCCAGGGTGGGGGACCACACAGGCGGTCTGACGCGGTGAGCCATCCGCCGTATTACCAGTTGTGCAGATTGCCTTGGCAAAGACCGTGGCTGGACCTCCGGCACTGCTGGCACACCGCTGACCGCTGTGGTCGTGTTTGGGGGAAGGCAGCTTCCATTGGTATGTACAGAGGGACAGCACTGCCGTCTGTATTACGAGTTGGTTCCCAACAAGCATACCGTGTCGGTCAGACTGCTGCCTAAAGTTCGGCGGAGACAAAGGATTTGGGGTGCATAACCACCCCTTTACCATTCTTCCCAGCAGATTTTGACACGGATCCCTTTCTCCAGCTCCCCTCTACACAGGAGCATCTTCACCCTGAGAAATACGACCCCCATCTTCGGCGAAATACAGGTAAATGCTTTGGTACCATGTACCCATTACCAGGACTGCCCATATATGGGTCGGACTCAGGCAATGGGTAGGTGGTATTTTTACACATATCATGCATATGTGTGCATTCGACACATATGCTGTCGAAATGTACACACAGGCATCGATATATAGGTTAATACATTGCTATCCTCTGGAAACTCGTAATACGGTGATAGGAAGGCCACAGGCGCAGCCGTCTTGGACGCGGTCCTTCGGCGGTCAGACCGCAAACTCGTAATAAGGCCCTAAGGGGCACATGCATCAAGGTAGGCTTTTGCGATTCCTTAATTGCGATTATTAAGGAATCGCAATTAAGGAATCGCAAAAGCCTATGCATGTAGGAATCGCTATAAAAATAGCGATTCCTAAACATTCCTTAATTGCGACTCGCAAATTGCGACTCGCAATTAAGGAATGCCGTCCCATTCATTCCTATGGGCCTACAGGCCCATAGGAATGAATTGGAGATTGCATGCGCAATTTGCGAGTACCAGTAGGTACTCGCAAATTGCTCATGCAATTTCAAGGGTGCAAGGGTGTCAAAATGACACCCTGTTGCACCCCTGAAATTGCGATGTGCACCCATGTTGTGCACACACATGCCCCAAGGGCATGTGTGTGTGTAACCTAAAACTTTAAAAATGCATTTTAGTGCATTTTTCAAAGTTTTTGCAAATTACAGACAAGTTTGATTTGTCTGTAATTTGCGGTCCCAAATAGCGAAATCGCTATTTGAAAGTGCTTCTAGCATTGCATTTAAGGAATCGCAAATTGCGATTCCTTAAATGCAATCGCAATTTAGGAATTCGCAAATAATTGCGAATTCTTAAATTGCGCATAGGAAACACTTTCATGCATCTCCAAAGGCCAATTTGCGATCGCAAACGGCCGATTTTTGCGAATCGCACCGTTTGCGATCGCAAAAACCTTTGATGCATGTGCCCCTAAGTCTTTAAACCTGGTACATATTTTGCTGTTAGACTACAGATGCATTTTCCTACCTATATCTGTTCAACAACCATAGAAATTGAAAGCACTCTAAATAAATTGCAATATGATGCGTTTGATGTTCTTTAAAACATATATTAACAGAGTGCCAACATTAATTCTGATAAGTTTGCACATTTATAAAGAAATAAAAAAAGACTCCCAGGCCATGTCATTAACAATTTTTAAGGCCGTTTTGAAGTACCATGAACTGCACTTTTATTATAAAGCCTTACAATTGTAAGCCAGACTGAGGCTTATTTACAAGCCCCTTAAAGTGACGCACTGGCAGCGCAAGGGGCTTGTCAATAAGCCCCAGAGTACTTGTGCTATTTTTAGTCCTTAGGGACCTGTTGAATGTGACCTTGCCCCAGCACCATTTTGTATAGTGAATCACATAACAGTTCGTAGCTGGAGGAAATCTGGGACCCTATCATGATGATGTGCCCAAGGGCTCACAACCCAGAAGATGGCTCTAATGCACGTTTTTTCAATATTACACTCTGTCAGCAGCACTTGCGCTGTGATATCACAGTGAAGCACTGTTAAGAAGCAAACAGCCACTCTACACTTCTGAGCTGTGCTATTTGCTGCACATTGAGAGCCTCATTTACTATATTTTGACGCACAGCAGTTCAGCAAGCCTTCCTGCTGCACTGACACACGACAAAATAAAAGGCCAGGAATATGCCGTATCTACAAGATATGGCGCATTCCTGTCCTTCTCTCTTGCACACAAACAGCAGCCGTGCGCCAATGAAGACACCCTTGCACCATGGTGCAAGGGTGCCTGCATTGCAAGGATGATTGTTTTTGTGCAGGAAGAGACACTTTCTTGCACAAAAACAACCATTAATGATGTTTTACTCCTTCTATGTGTGCTGCAGAATGCAGCACATGCAGCACACATAGAAAGAGCAAAAAACAAGGAAAAATATAAATATTTTTCCTCGTTGCGCCACTCCTATACTTCCCCTGAGGAGGCGTAGGATGCTGACGTATGCCCAGGTTTACGACACTTTGTAAATCTGGAAATGTGTCAGGGAACAACCACAGCAACACCCATGGAAAGCCCCTTTCACACAGAGCAATGCGTGAAAGCGGCCCATGTATACAAGTCCTTGAAAAGTCACACAGGGTGACTTTACATGGCCTTGTAAATATGGGCAGGCACACTGCGCCACCAGTGCATCTAAAAAAGCGACACAATGACGGTGTAATGGGTTTGTAAATGAGGCCCTGAGTTACCATGTTAGCACATGTATTAATGACCTAGCAGTTTCCAGAGACATGTTAAGGCATGGGCAAAGAGGGCTCTGGCCCAGGCTTTCCAGGGGCCCCATCATTAAGCTTTCAGGACAGTCCCAGACAGTGGCGCAATTCAAAAATGATGGGGCCACCTGCACAATATGAAAAGGGGCTCCCAGGTCTCCAATATCTCATAAATAGTAAAAGGCTTTGCACTGAATGGAGGCACCCTTAAGGGTAGGGGTCCCTTTAAAGTTTGGGGGCCAACAAAAACGCTTGACTATAATCAGATCATTGTTGCTGAGGGTATGAATGACCTGAAAATGGATAAAAATTCGGAGTTGTTCCAAGCATGGGGCCCCAAATATGTTTGGCCCTGGGTCCCCAAAATGCTTAAGATGTCCGTGGCGGTTTCTGTAACAACACGGACACACATCTCCTTTCAGTGTCTGAGCATGCTTACACACAACAACTTGACAAGTGCACCAACTGACGAAAAATGTGAAGATTCATCTCAACACAACAAAGGGTATGAGCTCCAACTGGTCATTAGGCATACAAATCACAGAAAGACATCTCTCCATGTGTCAACAGAGGTACAAGCATGCGAATAAACCAAGGGGCATACTTACTAGAAAATGACGCCGCTCAGTGCTGCAAGCCCTCTTGCTGCGCGGAGCTGCGTCAATATGAAAGTGCAGGGATGCGTCGTATTTACAGCAATACGTCGGATCCCTGTGCTTTCCTCTGTGCTGGCGCACAATTGGCTGCCTAGCTTGAAAGCAGACACCCTTGCACCATGGTGCAAGGGTGCCTGCGTTGCAGGGATAATGTTTTTTGTGCAGGAAGGGACAACATTCATTGATGGCATTTCCTCCTTCTATGTGTGCTGCATGCAGCACACGTAGAAAGAGAAAAAAAACGAGGAGAAATAAAGGTATTTCTGCTCGTTGCGCCACTTTAACACTTCCCCTAGGAATGCATTAGAATCAGATGCATTCCCAGATTTACTAAATCTGGGAGTGTGTCAGAATCCACAGGTGTTGCGTGGGAACACTCACAGCAACACCCATGAAACGCCCCTTTCATGCAGAGTAATCTGTGAAAGGGGGCCATATTTACAAGGCCATGAAAAGCCATGCAGAGTGGCTTTGCGTGGCCTTGTAAATATGACTCAGCATTGTGCACACCGGAGCGTCAAAGAGTGATACTCCGGTGGCGCAGGGGTCTTGCAAATATGCCCCCAAGTTTTCTACAAGTGCACAATATACATGAGATGACCCAGAAGGTTGTGTACAAATTATGGAGTAGTAAATCTTGTCCTACCATAATACCCTATGCATAATGTCGAGGACCAAAATATCAAGGGGGTAAGTACATTACTTAAGTATGCATTTACTTGTCTGAACTCCACACATATGTACCTTGAAGATATACATCAAGGTGCAGTAAACCTATAATTAACTTGTCAATATTTTGGTCCTATGATATTATGACAGGACTATCAATCCTACATGATTTCACTCTACTACTCAACTCTAATTTATACTTCATTTATACTACAGCCCATCCCCTCGTATAAATGAGACAACACCTTATTGTAAATGGTTTCATACTGTATTAACATAGGTTGCTCAAAGAGCTGTGTGCACGCACAAGATTTTCTTCCAACCCCAAAATAACAATTACCGAAAATTACATTTAAAGTCAGCAAGAAAACAAAACAAGCATTGGAAAAGCAAATAAGTCTTGCCTATGCAAGAGCTATTGGCTTTGCCAGCATGTATTAGCCATGTTTTATATCAGTGTGACTGCTGTTCAGCATGGATAAAAGTTAGTGGTGTAAAAGAGAGTGGCATGGGGTGGAGTGTCATAAAGTGGAGTGCACTGGGATAGAGTGCAGTAGAGTGGCAGTAGAGTGGCATAGAGTTGAGTGGTGCAGAGTAGTGTGCAGTGGCATATAGTGCAGTGACATAAAGTGCAGTGGCACAGGAATGGCACAGCGTAGAGTGGGGCAGAGTAGAGTGGTGCAGAATAAAGTGGTGCAGAGAGGAGTGGCGTAGAGTACAGAGGTGAAGAGTAGAATAGATTGGCATGGAGTGCAGTGACATAGAGCACAATGGTGTAGAATGGCATAGCATGCAGTGGCGTAGAGTGCAGTGGTGCAGAGTAGAGTGACATTGAGTTCAGTGGTGGAGAGTGAAGTCTTGCAGAGTAGAGTGTCGTAGAGTGCAGTGGTGTGGAGTAGAGCTGTGCAGAGAGCAGTTACCAGTGGCGTAGCTAGACCTACTGCCACCCGGGGCGGTCCCTAACTTTGCCGCCTGGTGCAGGTAAGAGCAGGGGAGGGATGTCGGCAGACAGCTAACTTGTTCCCTTGTTCGGGGGTGTTTGGGTGGCGGCCGATGGACGACTTGTTCTTGGGGGTGGGGGGATTGTGGTAGTCGACAGACATGACTTTCTCACCTATGCCGCCCCCAAAAGGAGTGCCGCCCGGGGCGGACTGCCCCCCCCCTCAGCTACACCACTGGCAGTGGCCTAGAGTTTAGTGTTGCAGAGTAGACTAGAGTGGCATAGAGTGCAGTGACATTGAGCACAATGGTGTAGAGTGGCATAGTGTACAATGGCTTAGCATGCAGTGGCAAAGAGTGCATTGGGATACAGTGCAGTGGCGTAGAGTGTTGCAAAATAGAGTATAGTGGCATACAGTGCAGTGGCGTAGAGTGTTGCAGAGTAGAGTATAGTGGCATAGAGCACAGGGGTGCAGAGTAAATGGTGTAGAGTGCAGTGACATAGAGTACAGTGGGGCAGAGTAGAGTGGTGCAAAGTGGAGTGCCATAGAGTTCAGTGGTGGCGAGTGCAGTGTTGCAGAGTACAGTGTTGTAGAGTACAGTGGTGTAGAGTAGAGTGGCATGGAGTGGATTGGTGAAGGGTACAGTGGCATAGAGTGGTGCAGAGTAAAATGACATTTAGTGCAATGGTGTAGAGTAGAGTGGCATGGAGTGCAGTGGCACAGAGTGTTGCAGAGTAGAGTATAGTGCCGTACAGTGCAGTGGCTCAGAATAGATAGGTGTAGAGTGCAGTGGCGTAGAGTGTAGCGGTTTTGAGTAAAGTGATGTAGAGTGAATTGGCATTGAATGCAGGGGCGTAGAGTGCAGTGGCGTAGAATAGAGTGGTGTGTAGTGGCACAGGGTAGATTGGAGAGGAATTGTGTGAAATGGTGCAGATTGGAATAGAGTGCAGTGGTATAGAGTACATTGTTTCAGAGTAAAGTGCAGTGGCGTTGACTGCAGTGGTATAGAGTGCAGTGTCATAGAGTGCAGTGTCGTAGATTAGAGTGGAGTGGCATAGAGTGGAGTGATGCAGAGTAGAATGGCATACAGTGTAGTGGCGTACAGTTCGTTGGCATAGAGTGCAGTAGAGTGGCACAGAGTAGAATGGTGAAGAGTAGAGTGCAGTGGCATAGAGTGCTGTGGATGCAGAGAAGAGTGGCATGGAGTTCAGTGGCAGAGAATGCAGTGTTGCAGTGTAGACTGTCGTAGAGTGCAGTGGTGTATAGTAGAGTGGTGTAGAATGCATTGGCGTAGAATGCACTGGCATAGAATGGAGTGGTACAGTGTAAAGTGGAGAGCTGCAGGATAGAGTTTAGTGGCATACAGTGTAGTGGCACAGAGTTCATTGGCATAGAGAGGTGTAGAGTAGAGTAGTGCAAAGTAGAGTGCAGTGGCATAGAGTGCAGTGGCAAAGAGTGCAGTGGTGTAGAGTGCAGTGATGTAGAGTAGAGTGGCGTGGAGTTCAGTGGCAGAGAGGGCAGTGTTGCAGAGTAGACTGTCATAGAATACAATGGTGTATAATAGCTGGTAGAGTGCATTGGTGTGGAGTACAGTGACATAGAGTGGTGCAGAGTAGAGTGGCGTAGAGAGCAGTGGCATAGAGTACAGGGGTGCACAGTAGAATAGAGTGGCATAGAGTGCAGTGACGGAGACTACAATGGCGTAGAGTGCAGTGGTGTAAAGTGATCTAGATTATAGTGACCTATAGTGCACTGGTGCAGAGTAGATTGGTGTAGAGTGCATTGGTTTTGAGTAAAGTGGTGTAGATTGCATTTGCATAGAGTTCAGTGGTGCAGAGCAGAGTGCAGTGGTGCAGAGTACAGTGGAGTGGCGCTGAGTGGAGTGGCACCGATTACAGTGGTGCATAGTGCAGTTGCGCAGTCAATTGTTTCAGAGTAGAGTGGAGTGGTACATGGTAGAGTGCAGTGGCATAGAATAAAGTGGGGCATAGTAAAGTGATGCAAAGTAGAGTGGCATAGAGTTCAGAGGTTGAGAGTGCTGTGTTGCAGAGTAGAGTGTTGTAGAGAGTAATGGTGTATAAAGTAGAGTGGCACATAGTGCAGTGGTGTAGAGTGGTGTGGAGTAATGTGACATAGAGTGCAATGTTGTAGAGCAGAGTAGTGCAGAGGGCATTGATGTAGTCAATTGTTTCAGAGTAGAGTGGTGCATGGTTGAGTCCAGTGGCATGGAGTGCAGAGTAGAAGTGGAGTGGTACACAGTGGAATGCATTGGCATAGAGTGCAGTGGTGTAGAGTGCAGTGTTGGAGAGTAGAGTGGCATATAGTGGGGTGGTGCAGAGTGGAGTGCTGTAGAGTGCAATCGTGAAGAATGAAGTGGTGCATAGTAGAGTAGTGTGGTATGAGTGCATTGGCATAGAGTAGAGTGATGTAGTGTAAAGCGGCATAGAGTGAAGTGTCGTAGAGTGGAGTGGTGAAGAATAGAGTGTAATGGCAAAGTGTGGAGTGGCATGAAGTGGCGTAGTGTGGAGTGGTGCAGAGTAGACTGCAGTGGTGTGAAGTAATTCATAGTAGAGTGGAGTGGGGTAAAGTGAAGTATGCATAGTGTGGTAGCATACTGTCATTACAGACAACACATCTTCAATTGAAATGACCATTACATTTGCACAGATATACAATTTTAATGATAAAGGTATACAGCACACAAACAATAATGTGTGGAAATGTTATCACAGTGTATTGATTGGTTTTGATTGTAAGAAAATATTTGTTTTCACCACACTTCAGAATTACCAAAAAATGTGCTTCGTTTTCGCTTTTCTAATTCCGATATATTCTGAAATATCTGCACAGTTAATTTACAGACATTTACATTTTGTTGTATGATAGAAAATAAAATAACATCATACAGCCTTCCTTAAGCACATCCCCCATAGCCAGCATGATTATCAGATAAATCCTTTCACTTTGAAGTCAGAGAAAGAAAAGTAAACACCAACCTCCTTGGAAGACAGAGCCTGACATTTGATCTCTGTCTTCGATGCGCAGCAAATGTGACAAGATAAGAACAAGATTTAGAGACCTGTTTTCAGAAATCAAGCCCTGGTGCAAGAATACAGTAAATAGGGTTTGGGCAAGAGAAGAGGCATACTCAAGCTGGACAGCCTAAAACACATAGAGTCAGCAAATGGAAAGCAAGCAAATGTGAGTTACAAACCAGAAAGCCAATGGTAAGCAACTGGCGGAATGCATTCCCAGGTAAGCTTTCCAAATCTCCCAAAAATGTCGTTCATAGGCTTCGACCTGAAATGAGTTCTAGTGAATCTCTAGAGAAGTAAGCTTTCCTCTTTTATTAAAATGCCTTCCAGGATAAAGTTTAGTCACAATCCAAAGCATTTACGAAAGTGTTTCTTAATAATTTATGTTGATGTATTTCCTTTTGTTTCCAAAGGGTAAATATAGTTCTATCGCTAAAGTAATTGAAAAATAGATTTAATGGACTGGAGAGAAAATACATTAGTTGTGCATTTGTCTAACAAGAAATTTGCCCATCACATTCCGCCAGAATAGAAAGAGAGAGAAGATTGGATTGTGGTCGGGTCAGGGTGACCTATTAATAAATCCCTATTACCCGCAGGTAGAAAGCCCACCAACCATGCAATATTTACCTTGACTACTCCACAATTTATATAAACAGAAGAAAGTCCCCAGGGACTGCTTCACTCCAAAAATGCACCGATGAGCACCTGATCTAGTTCTACGAAGTTACTCTACCAAGTCAAATGTTAATTATCTCCTATTCCCTGAAATGCATGCATCTGCATTACGTTTGTCAAAACATGTGGGCCTGTTCTCACCATGCGTAAGTGAGATAATGAGCTTGACAAATCTATGAGTAATTGACATGTTTCTAATTTCCGTCGCATGTTGGATTCATCTTCAGAAAAATGTCCAAATTGCCACTGGCCCATGGAATAACAAAGATTTGATACAGTTGATGCTAAATGCTAAAACATTAACCCTAAGTAAAGAAAACTTCATCAAATTGTTCTATTTAAGGTTTCTTTTGATATATACATTGGGGAGATTTTCGTAGTGGTCTGTAAACTCAAGGCCTGATTCAGAGAGTGCAGTGACTCCGCCATGAGATCCTAGACTCCGTGGGGCAGATTTACAATAAACTAATGCAGCACGGCTCAGCAGGTCATTTTGCTGCGCCGTGCTGCATTAGTTTGGAAAGCACAGCGATGCGACATATTTACAACAATATGTCGCACCTCTGTGCTTCCCCCTGCGCTGGCGCACAAACTGCTGCCATGCGCCGGCGCAGGCACCCTTGCACCATGGTGCAAGGGTGCCTGCGTCGTGGGGAGATTGTTTTTGTTCAGGAAGGGAACCCTTCCTGAACAAAAACAATCATTAGAGGTGATTTCCTCTTTCAATGCGTGCTGTAGAATGCAGCACGCTTTGAAAGAGGAAAAAACGAGGAGAAATGAAAACATTTTTCCTCGTTGCGCCTCGCTACGCCTCCCCTGGGGAGGCGTAGCATTGACATGCATTTCCAGATTTACGATTCCTCGTAAATCTGAAAATGTGTCTCGTTCCATCGGTGTTGCATGGGAACACCCACAGCAACACCCATGGAACGCCCCTTCCACGCAAAGTGCTGCGTGTGAAGGGGCCATATTTACAAGGAGAGGAAAAGTCACGCAGGGTGGCTTTTCCTCTCCTTGTAAATATGGAGAAGTGGAATGCGCCTCCAGTATGTCACAAAAAGTGACGCACTGGTGGCGCAGCGGGCTTGTAAATCTGCCCCCCAATTCGTAAATTTACTAAGCGTGAGTCCCTTTGTGAATTGTGGCCCTCAGTGCTTACACTTTTTCGAACAAGAACTGAATTTCCATTTCTCAGAAAAAATGAAGTTCTAGGTACAGTTATGCTTCTTATTTAACACTGTTGGTTATCTTCAGAGTGTGATGTTGGCATTTTATCGCTTGGGGCTTAAAGTGAGTATAGGATCTAAAATGCTAATATCAAAGTGTTTCATTTTTTTTCAGAAGCCAATGCTAAAGACTAAAGCAGTCTGTTCCACAGCTCTGGACCACAAGCTGAAAACGATGGTCCATTCAGAGTGTGGCCTTCATTCAGCTTGAATCAACAGAGGCTGAACGCAGAAAGCAGATGAGAATTTAGCAACAAAGGAGTTATTTCATTTTGAAGTGTCTTGTGGACGATGCATACATTTTGGATTTGCTGCACTTTTTGAATGCAGCCAATGAAGACTCTGAAATACAAGATCTTTACGCAGCTGTAGTAACTGCTCTGGCTGCCTCCTTCTCAAGAGAACGTAATATTGGCATCAGAAATACAGGTTACAGGTGGGACATGGTGTGAGGAACATTGATTTATTATACGGTGTGTTTGTTCGACCTCACTGTGGAATACACTCACGAAACCAACTTGGGTCTAGTCAGGCTCATATGCTAAACCTAAGCTCAACCCTGGGTAGCTGTGGCGTTGAGCAGTCAGGCTTAAACAAAAGAACAACTGTAAAGCATTTAGGAGAACCAAAACAATGAAATAGGAAAGTCACGCAACCCGAAAAAATATGAGACCAATTTCGTAAAAATAGATCTTATTTGCATAAATGTTTAGACAGCAAAATGAACAAAATCCACCTGAGCATTGCGGAGATACAGATTTTTATATAAAACGTAAAGCTCGTAAATCTTGGCTTTTCACTCATAAATGTGAATAAGCATTGGTAACCGCAAAGTTTGGAAACTCTGTGAAACTTTTGAAGAGTTGTGTTTGGCTACTACGGCCCACTTTGAGTGACCAACTCCAACAGGGGAAAGGTCAGGGGCCCACCAAGGAGTAGTAGTATGGTTACCTTGTAAATAAAGCAATGTCAAGTCCAGTTCCAGGCTCTATGTGCAAACCGCCTTTGATTTTAATAGAGTGGTCCTGATGCAAGGGATATAGGATGCTGAAGATTCTGAAAGATGCTGAGGATGCTGTGCGTTTAACACGGGTCTTCCTGGGGCTGCTCCTCAGTCCACGGTCCAGGTGGGGTGACTTTGGCCACAGGAATCGATGTCCCTTGAAATCCTCTTTGGTTCAGCAAATGTCCAGTTGTTCTACGCCAGACTACTGGTCTCCAGCCACAGCAACACCAGAGGTTCTTTTTGGTAAAGACTTGGGTGAAGGTGAGCAAACTGCTGCCTAATGACTCTCATGGGTCCAGCAGACTCTGGTGCAGCTTTTGAGCATCAGGACTTGGTCGTCCGAGCTGTTCGTCGGCGGTCAGCAGCGGTCAAGAGATTGTGGCTACTGACTGGCTAGAACCAGCTACTACAGCTTTTGTGACCTTCGTGCTGTAACAGGAAGTCATTCTACTGGCTCTTGGAGTTCAACTTTTCTGTTTGGATCTCTGAAGCAACTTTTCCACAAGCCAGGCACCAGCCAGGCACCACAGGCACAGTCCTCTCTTTGCTAGCCCAAGGATCAGCAGGTCTAGTTGAGCAGTTGGTGCTGCCTCTCTTGCCAAGCCCAGGGAATAGCAGGACAGTTCTTCTTCAGTCCTCTCTCCAGTCCAGATGTGATCTGAGGTATAGGTGCCAGCAGTGCCATATTTATGCCCAGAAAGTGTCCTCTGTGGATGTGGCGGCCACTAGCCAATGGGCTAGTAGGAGCTTTCCCACCTGATGACAACTTCCTGCAAAGTGTGACATCTAGCTATCCAAGAGTGCAATATCCTTTCCACTCCCAGGATGACTGAATCCTTCTCTTGGGGTGTGGAGCTTAGTAGCCCACTCTAGGGTTGTGGCTAGTTAAGGCCTACACACTTACAGTAAAAAGTGTTTGCCAACTGTTTTCCGCTTTCTGTCCCCGTCATCAACCTCTCTACCTCAACAAAAGAATATCCCCTCTCTTGTGTGTCCACCATTTGCTCTTCAAAGGTGCCTCTCCATTTGAAGCTCGCCTTTTGGACTAACACCAAGTGTGATTTCTTTCCAGGGTGAGGTGAAAGCTCTTCCAATGTAAGGCCTATATTGTTCTTGCTCCTGGGAGTCATTCACAGTTCTCCCCAAGAGGGCAGAAGGCTGTGTTGTGGCCAGCATCTGAGAATGGCCACTAGTAAATTTGTGCAACTGAGTGGCAACTTTCTAAAAGTTACATTTCTTAAAATGTTACATTAAATTTGATTAGGACATAAAGTGAGGTGTACCTTGGCGATAAATTTGATACCTTGAAGTACAAACCTTTGCTGTCCTCTTCAGGAGTTAGCACAGCTGAGTGGTCAGATCAGTGTGTAACCCAGTATTCGTCAATGGGCATACTAGCCTAACCTCAGTTAAAACAACAATTTGGGGGTTTTGCTGTTAAAACGTAAAAAATACGTCCTGCCTTTTACTATACAGCCTCATGCCTTAGGGCTCGATAGGCCTACTGTAGGGGTGACATATATATTAAAAAGGGAGATTTGGTCGTTTCCATTAATTTAAATGGCAAAGTCGATCGAGTTAGTAGTTTAAAACTGTTCTGTCAGTCTGCAGTGGCAGGCTGGGAGACATGTTTTCCTGTACTCACATCCAGGATTGCCAATAGTTGCTGCAGCCTTGGTGAGACACATTAACTTACAGGCCCTGGATACAGGGTTGGACTGGGACAGAAAATAGGCCTGGGCTCCCAAATAAATGTTGACCGCCATTAGTGAATCAGATAGTTAAAAGAGTTAGCAAATTGGAGTTGTTTTGAACATGCTGTACAAGTGTTTTGAAAGGTTTGGAAGACAGCATTGATTTGAGCTTGCTGCACGATTTTTTTTTTTTTTAAATATCAGGGTAATCAACAGTAAAAAAACAGCCCAGCAGGCCATACATCAGGCCCACAAACAACCAAAAACCACACCCACACACTGACCGTCACACCAACTCTTCGGGCACTGCCTGATTGCCCTATAGGCCATTCCGAATCTGCCTAGGGTTCCATTGTTACCATATGATAGGGACTTATAGGTAAGTAAAGTTATACCAATTATGTGTAAGCCAATCAAATATATGCTTATTAGCGTCAGAACACTGGCACTGTGGTTTGTTTAGCAGTCCTCAGTGCACTCTCAGAGTCGAAAAACAAGCAGCATAAGTACAAAACTTGGGGGTGAACATGCAAAAAGAGGCATTTTCTTACACATGGCATAGGCATAATGAAGCCCTCATAAAAATAGGCATATTCGCAACTGAGGTATTAGTGTATGCCCTAAATAAAGGAACAATGTCTTGAGTAAATTTAAGGGAAAAAGCCAGTGTTCACTGTCAGAGCCACATGAGGGGCCAGCGAGTGGGATAAATCAGTGCCTATGCACAGTAGATGAGATTGGAAGGAAGCCATGGCATTGTGGTAAAAAAACATTGGCTGTTTAAAGGTATATCGCCATCTCTATAAAATCAAATCCATTTTATTGAATTCAGTTTATAAAAATTAATTCCCACAAATTTGCCATGGCCAGTCATATATTAACCAAAGAAGAGCACTGACGCTGTAAGGGTTAAGAATTTCTGTTCTGGGATAATTTTAATGTCCAAATAATCAGTGCTTAATTTGAGCCAGAGGTTGGGACCCCACCAAAACTCAGTTTGGGAACCAGCACATAGTTTTCCTCATTAGTCTTTGGCCCAGAACAAAAATTAGAAAACCACAAACAGAGAAAAGGAAGAGGACAGCCTGCTAGTTTAAATTAGTAGAAATATTTATTGGTTTGTTGATCATTCGATTTGTAATGTGCAGCAGGTCCTAGAAATAAGAGCTTTATCAATAAATCATCCTGCATCATGAGTTAGAAGAGCAATGCCATACTGTGGTACATGGGGTGTGTGCTTCAGGTTTCCAG
The DNA here is from genome assembly GCA_963921515.1 of Calotriton arnoldi. Classification (NCBI taxonomy): domain Eukaryota; kingdom Metazoa; phylum Chordata; class Amphibia; order Caudata; family Salamandridae; genus Calotriton; species Calotriton arnoldi. The sequence continues at coordinate 394,863 of CAWUFW010014544.1, forward strand.
TTTGTAAGAGATGTGTGCAATAAGATTGGACAGAGAAACAGAGATTAGGAAAGTTTTTAGGAAGGGCTGGAGATTGTGAAGGAGCGGGTCTGACAGCTGGGGCACACTCAAACACAGGACTGCAAACACACTCAGTTCTGGCTCAGAACCAGCAGAAACTGTAGAGCAATCACAATGTTTGCAGGTTCACATAAATGGAGTCAGAACTTGCAAGATGGCACCTGGTAAACATTTTGTTTGTTGTAGGGCTCAGGCTCTTACTTAGTCCCTCATCTTTGTTAATTGATTTCTTTCTTCAATTTGCATCCCCCTCTAGTTTTCCCTTACTGTAGAGACTCCATGGGCTTCCTACCTGATCTCTCTCTTTCTAAAGATTCTATATTACAAGACTGTGTGATAGTGGTCTGATAGCATCTCAAGTACCAGTTCCTTCAGGAATATGAGGCATTTCTTGGTGCCCGTAGAGGCTCAGCGCTGCTCTCTCTTCAGAAGAATCTAGTGTGTTACTTACAAAGTTGTATTGCCTATATGCTGGGTTGTGGGCTAATTCATTTATTAATTTAGTTATACTTATCTTAGGGGACATCTTAAACCCAGACATTACCCAGACACCACCATTACCAGTATGAGTACAGAGACTCTCCTCTTGTGGCAGGAGAATGGAGGCATGTTTTGTCTTCTTTTCCTTCTCCACCCTGTGCGTCTATGTCCCTGTGTAGGACTCTCTCTTAGAATTGTATATAGTTATTTAAATGTAAAGGTGTCCGTTCAGGAAGACTGTGGGATTAACCTTCAAATACATTACACGTTTTCTTTCACAGGCCGGGGTCCTTCCCAACACTTTGTTGGAATGTGGCTGTAAAATGTTGGGTAAGTTTCTGATTCTAAGAATTCTGTGGGGTAACAGTTGATTTTGGCTAAGTTTGTTGGTGGCAAGTTATTATTCCTGTTCTTCAATACTGGTGTTCCATTTGATGAGATCCTTGCACTACACATTATAAGCTCTTGCAATCCTACCAATATCAACCCTACCAGTCTCACACTTCTTCCTCATATCCACATCCAACTAGGATTCTGGGTTGTGTTCACTAGATATCCATTTAGCACCCTCAAAATTGACTACTCTGTTATTTCATTCACAAGATGCCAATGAGCCATCACTACATTTAATTCATGCTCTCCCTAAGTGGTAATAACTTCTGAATGGTCTAAAATATACTGTTTGCTCCCGCTACCTCTCCACAAGATTGCAGGTAGTAAATTGAAGTTCTAGTGTGTCAAATACCAAAGACAACTTAAAATGCCTTCATGTCTTCTGAAATAATCTGAACTCTATTATCAGGAGTCGAAATGATTTGTTTTACAGTGATATTTTCCTGGCATATGATAAAAAAATACACATGTGGATGTCAGGGGTATTTTGAAGAGATCTGTAGGGATAATAGAAGTGATGGGCAGTTTGCGAAAGACAATATGGACCACCGATGTATAGCTGAGGTTCAGGAGCTGTCATTATACTTGATGAAGAGCCAAAAGGAAGAGGAGGAAGATTTTGACAAACTGTTATGAGACTTAATTGATTAAAGTGAGGCAAACTTGGAAGCAAATTTGGGTTCAGGATACAACGTTATTTCACTGAATATGTTCAAGTGTGAAAGGAAGAAGCACATGTTTGTCTGTAAAATGACATTACTTTTGTTGGTTACTCCAGCTGGACAATTCCCAAGAAGGGTTTTTTGATGGCTGATTTTGTGTATAAGAACATAAAGGGGTCGATTCCGATCTCGGTCGGAGGCGCACCCAATACTATTCGGTCGGGAAAAAAGCCATGCGAAAGCCAGTTTCCCGACCGATCCGTACAGCACACCGAACGAGCAAGTACGATGCGCACAACAGCAAAAATTCCGGCCGAGCCGTACTCACCCAAACCAGGTCCTGTTCTCCGACCGAGGCGAATCCGGAAACGCCGAATCGAGTCGCACGGAAGGGAAAATGCAGCCCCGTCCGGCCGGACAAGTACGATGCGCTTTCCGTACGCGCCGAACCCGTCGCTAAGCACGGCACATCAAAGCATCCGGGAGAGGCGCACATAAGCTCCGAATCGCGCCACAACACGATCCACGGCTACGAGACGAACACAGCACCGACGAGGACGACGCGAAGCGACGAGGACGAAGCGAAGCGACGAGGACGAAGCCAAGCGACGAGGACGACGCGAAGCAACGAGAAGGACGAACGACACGAACCAACCATGAATCCCTTCGTCCCGATCATACCAATATTCTACATCTACTACCGGAACAGGCACGGACGCGTACGGCGCAGAAGGTAAGTCAGACACCAACCACAAAACACATACAACACGTACACGACACATCACACACATACACTGGGAATCTGAATATACTTACACCAGCAACAGCAGCACCATAGGGGCGGGATGCCCATCACCAATGCCACATATGCACACAGGGGCCTGAATGCGCGCCACCACCCCAACCCAGGGGGGCTGGATGCCTACCACTACTACCACCCTTAGCCAGGGGGGCAGGATGCCTACCACTACTACCACCCTCACCCACGGGGGGCAGGATGCCTACCACTACTACCACCCTTAGCCAGGGGGCAGGATGCCCACCACTACTACCACCCTCACCCAGGGGGGCAGGATGCCCACCACTACTACCACCCTTAGCCAGGGGGCAGGAAGCCTACCACTACTACCACCCTTAGCCAGGGGGCAGGATGCCTACCACTACTACCACCCTCACCCACGGGGGGCAGGATGCCTACCACTACTACCACCCTTAGCCAGGGGGCAGGATGCCTACCACTACTACCACCCTTAGCCAGGGGGGCAGGATGCCCACCACTACTACCACCCTCACCCAGGGGGGCAGGATGCCCACCACTACTACCACCCTCACCCAGGGGGGCAGGATGCCTACCACTACTACCACCCTTAGCCAGGGTGGCAGGATGCCTACCACTACTACCACCCTTAGCCAGGGGGCAGGAAGCCTACCACTACTACCACCCTTAGCCAGGGGGCAGGATGCCTACCACTACTACCACCCTTAGCCAGGGGGCAGGATGCCCACCACTACTACCACCCTTAGCCAGGGGGCAGGATGCCCACCACTACTACCACCCTCACCCAGGGGGGCAGGATGCCCACCACTACTACCACCCTCACCCAGGGGGGCAGGATGCCCACCACTACTACCACCCTTAGCCAGGGGGGCAGGATGCCCACCACTACTACCACCCTCACCCAGGGGGGCAGGATGCCCACCACTACTACCACCCTTAGCCAGGGGGGCAGGATGCCTACCACTACTACCACCCTTAGCCAGGGGGCAGGATGCCCACCACTACTACCACCCTCACCCAGGGGGCAGGATGCCCACCACTACTACCACCCTCACCCAGGGGGCAGGATGCCTACCACTACTACCACCCTTAGCCAGGGTGGCAGGATGCCTACCACTACTACCACCCTTAGCCAGGGGGCAGGATGCCCACCACTACTACCACCCTCACCCAGGGGGCAGGATGCCCACCACTACTACCACCCTTAGCCAGGGGGGCAGGATGCCCACCACTACTACCACCCTCACCCAGGGGGGCAGGATGCCCACCACTACTACCACCCTTAGCCAGGGGGCAGGATGCCCACCACTACTACCACCCTTAGCCAGGGGGCAGGAAGCCTACCACTACTACCACCCTCACCCACGGGGGCAGGATGCCTACCACTACTACCACCCTTAGCCAGGGGGGCAGGATGCCCACCACTACTACCACCCTCACCCAGGGGGGCAGGATGCCCACCACTACTACCACCCTCACCAAGGGGGCAGGATGCCCACCACTACTACCACCCTTAGCCAGGGGGGCAGGATGCCCACCACTACTACCACCCTCACCCAGGGGGGCAGGATGCCCACCACTACTACCACCCTTAGCCAGGGGGCAGGATGCCCACCACTACTACCACCCTTAGCCAGGGGGCAGGAAGCCTACCACTACTACCACCCTCACCCACGGGGGCAGGATGCCTACCACTACTACCACCCTTAGCCAGGGGGGCAGGATGCCCACCACTACTACCACCCTCACCCAGGGGGGCAGGATGCCCACCACTACTACCACCCTCACCCAGGGGGGCAGGATGCCTACCACTACTACCACCCTTAGCCAGGGGGCAGGATGCCTACCACTACTACCACCCTTAGCCAGGGGGCAGGATGCCTACCACTACTACCACCCTTAGCCAGGGTGGCAGGATGCCTACCACTACTACCACCCTTAGCCAGGGGGCAGGATGCCCACCACTACTACCACCCTCACCCAGGGGGGCAGGATGCCCACCACTACTACCACCCTCACCCAGGGGGGCAGGATGCCCACCACTACTACCACCCTCACCCAGGGGGGCAGGATGCCCACCACTACTACCACCCTTAGCCAGGGGGCAGGATGCCCACCACTACTACCACCCTCACCCAGGGGGGCAGGATGCCCACCACTACTACCACCCTTAGCCAGGGGGCAGGATGCCCACCACTACTACCACCCTTAGCCAGGGGGGCAGGAAGCCTACCACTACTACCACCCTCACCCACGGGGGGCAGGATGCCTACCACTACTACCACCCTTAGCCAGGGGGGCAGGATGCCCACCACTACTACCACCCTCACCCAGGGGGCAGGATGCCCACCACTACTACCACCCTCACCCAGGGGGGGCAGGATGCCTACCACTACTACCACCCTTAGCCAGGGGGCAGGATGCCCACCACTACTACCACCCTTAGCCAGGGGGCTGGATGCCTACCACTACTACCACCCCCACTCATAGGATGGACAATGCATGACACAACAAGCACACCACAACCTAGGGAATGCAAGATTAAGACATCCCCCCACCACCATGACAAGCGTGTGAGCAGGCTGTGTCAAATGCCTACAACACCGAACATGACTTTGAACATACAATGTGACCCCCTAGCACATGTGCCACACATATATGTGTGTGGCACCCACAATGCAAGCAGCCCATGACCATTGTGGCAATGGGGCCTAAACCCCCATCATCACAGTGACCAAAAGGTAAGTGTGGGGTCCATAGCTGAAGCACATTTTGACCATTGTGGCAATGGGGTCTAAACCCCCATCATCACAGTGACCAAAAGGCAAGTGTGGGGTCCATAGCTGAAGCACATTTTGACCATTGTGGCAATGGGGTCTAAACCCCCATCATCACAGTGACCAAAAGGTAAGTGTGGGGTCCATAGCTGAAGCACATTTTGACCATTGTGGCAATGGGGTCTAAACCCCCATCATCACAGTGACCAAAAGGTAAGTGTGGGGTCCATAGCTGAAGCACATTTTGACCATTGTGGCAATGGGGTCTAAACCCCCATCATCACAGTGACCAAAAGGCAAGTGTGGGGTCCATAGCTGAAGCACATTTTGACCATTGTGGCAATGGGGTCTAAACCCCCATCATCACAGTGACCAAAAGGTTAAGTGTGGGGTCCATAGCTGAAGCACATTTTGACCATTGTGGCAATGGGGTCTAAACCCCCATCATCACAGTGACCAAAAGGTAAGTGTGGGGTCCATAGCTGAAGCACAATTTGACCATTGTGGCAATGGGGTCTAAACCCCCATCATCACAGTGACCAAAAGGGAAGTGTGGGGTCCATAGCTGAAGCACATTTTGACCATTGTGGCAATGGGGTCTACACCCTCATCATCACATTGACCAAAAGGTAATTGTTGACAAAGAAAGAGCTGCAACTGCCAAACTGCATGGATCATTCCTGGTCACAGAACCAAAAACTCATCTGTGGCAAAGTAGTGTATGTGTCCCATTGCAACATAAATTGGGGGAGCCAAATACTGCAGTGCAAATGAAACATTCCTTTGGCCATGTGCAGACAAACAACACCCATGGGGGCTGAGACCGTCAACAGTCATCAATGACACAATGACAGAAGTGACCATCAGAATGCAGAACCACATATTTGCACCAATGGGCACACAAATGCAGATACCCTGTGGAGACAGCAGATGTGAGGTGAACAGATACCATACCATGGCAGCAATGGGACACACAAACCATGATCACTGTGCTGACCGATGACCTAGGAGTCCCAGGGACAGCAGGGGAAACACACCAAACAACATACAGCCAATGGCACACCCAAGATATGCCAATGCAGTGGTGCAGATGCACAAACACAAACAGGCAGACCAACACTGTCATCATACACAGCAGGTGAGGGGTGGGGGTGCCAGTGTCCCCAGGCAACAACACAACACATGAGGAGAGCTGAATACCAATCATACAGATGTGCATACACTGCCACACTAAGGTAACTCATGGATCCAAATCCCCTATGTGGGCAAGCAGGCATTGACAGGTGAGAGGGAGCACAAAACACACATGTCACACAGGCACGTAGGAACAACAACTGACACAGCAAGTCACAGACACACCACAGCACCACCCCCAGGGCCCCCACAATGTGGTGACCCTGGGCTGAATAAAAATACCACTGTGATGACAAAGCTAAATGTCGTTCACACTGTGAACCACAGTCAGGTGTCCTGAGCAACAAACTACCATCACACCTACACAAGCACAAATCAATCAGCATGGCCAGTAAGCCAAGGCCAACATGGAGGCAGGGGACTAGCCGGGCAACAACTCTCATCTGCACACACTCAAGACCACACCCCTCGACCTCCAACAATGTGCAGCAGTGAAGTACACATGCACTGGTGACATTGCACATGCACCCATGACTATTCCAGGGTGGTGGGTGGGAACCAAGGTGTAGAAACACATCACACATGGACACTCAACAAGACTCCTGAATGTCTGACACACTGCACACTACGCTGTACATGGACATGACGGCAATACCACACCGACCAATGGGATCCCAGCCACAGTCACACACCAATGAAGAAGCCAAGGTCACCCACAAAGAACACACATAGACAACAACCAACATTGCAGCCCGGACCCTAAGGAGTGCCAGCAGTCACACACACAACGTGTCACAATCACTGAAAGATAACACAAACTGGAAATCACATGACAGGGGCAAACAACAAGTGCCAAAGGGAAACCTGACTGTGACCCATCTGCGTCAGCACACAAACTCTGCCCTGACAGCAAACACACCTATGGGTGACACCCTGATGACCAGTAATGTGCCATGCACCCACATCACAGAGAACACAGGGAGAAGACTTTGGGGGAACATAGCTCAAGTCAGCAAGCATCACAAACAGGTACAACACTAGGGATCACAGCATGCGCAGATGAATGGAAGTGAACACACAGACATGCACATACAACACACACCTTGGGCGCAGGCAATGTCACACGTGTACACACTGCCATGAGGGGACTCCACTCCTGTGTGAGGAAAGCTGTGCCATATGTTGCCTCAGTAGGGCCCCATCATGTCAGCTGAGCACTTGGTCACACAATCAACAATTAGCACCAAATGAGGGCTCCCATCACATCAGCCTGGTCATGGATGTGCCAACGGAATCATCAGCACAGATCCAACACACTTGTATAGCAATGTTGCACTGACTACACGGATGAGTCCCTCCCCATTGATGCCCAAACCTGCATGTCCACTGGAGATGGCAACACGGTCAGGGAAGTAGACAAATGCAACGATGGCAGGCACAACAGATGTGCAGGGGTGGAAGCCACAGATATGAAATTGCCAATGTAAGTAGGAAACCCATTGCCAAATACTGAACACATGACACCCTCAGATGCTGCTATTGATGACATGGATACACCACATGATAGGACACATTCCCCCTGGACCACATGGGTTCCTGCACAGTAACACTTCATAATCATGAGACCAGATATCACCATCACTGCAGCAAGGGCATGGTTAGCTGCACCAACAACATGTACATCTGAAGCATGAGCACTAGAGAAAAGAAAGTTGCTTTATTCAGCATATGTGTTGTTTGATAACGACGTCCAGAAGAAATTAGAGCAAAGGCCAATGGCCAGTCCATTGTCAAAGTTCAAACAGGGTGACACTGGCAGATGTCACCCTACGCATGCCTGCACAATACCAGGGACAATCCACTAGGAGGGGCAACCGGGGGCAGGCCAGGCACCGCAGGGACAGGATCAGGGCTCACCAGGGGGAGTCAGGGAAGGGGTGGTGGGTGCTGGAGAGCCACTGACAACTGCAGTGGAGGTGTCTGACATGGTGTGTGCCGGCACAACTGGGGGGCATGACACAGATGTCGTGGGTGCCGGCACAACTGCAGTGGACCCTGCAGATGGGGTGGACAGGTCCGCCACTGCAGTGCCCAAGTCAGACAGGGCGGTAGTGGACTCCACTGCAGTGCCTACCTCCAGGGGAGGAGAATGGGGAACAGGCAAGGTGGGTTGGACAGAGGGGGAGGACACCCTCACCACATCAGTGGCACAGACAAGCGCAGCGGGGGGTGTGGTGCTGGGAGAGCAAGTGGCAGGGGGAGAAGGCCGGAGCATCTTGGGGATGGTATATCTGTGGGTGGGGGAACCTGGGGCAGGGTGTGGTGGGGGCACCTGTGCAGTGGGGGCCTGAGGGATGGAGGACGGAGACCTTGTGCCTGAGCTGCAGGGCGGTGGCGGGGTCTTGCTCTTAGCACTCCGGGGGACTTGCGGGTGGGGGCCTCAGTCCGTCTGCGCCTGGGGGAGGGTGTCCGGGGGCGAGGGGCACTCTGCTCCGTGTGGGTGGGCTTCCTCTTCCCCGGGATGCTGGAGCAGCTTCATCGGTGGGGAAGAGGCCGAGGTCACAGAGGAAGAGCTGCTGTGACTTTGGGGTTGCAGGTGAGGCAAGGGAGGGTGCTTTGGAGGGAGAGGGAACTGAGGACTGCGCAGTGCATGTGGATGCGTGTGTGTGTTCCAGGGCCCCATCCCCTGTGAGTCTGGCTTCAGTCCCCTGAATGTGCGTGCGTGTGCGTTTTGTCATTGGCGTGTGTGTCAGTGTGCTGGATGTGTGTGTGCTGGTGTGTGCCTGTGCCAGTGTGTGTGTGCCTGGGATGGGTAAGGTGCTGGGGAGTGTGGATGGAGCAGAGGCAGGAGGGGTGAGGGACCGTTTGAGGAGGGACACTGCTGCCGTCAGGGAGGAGTCCATGGACCTATTGCCCCTCTGTAGGTCAGACATGCCCGATGAGATGCCCTCCATGAACGACACCAGCTGAGTCAACAGCGCGGTGTGCGCATGGAGGACACTCAGCATGGCTGTCTGCCCTACATGGAGCTGGCGAAGGAGGTACACAGACTCCTCACTCAGGGCAGCAGGGGACACAGGGGCAGGGGGTGCAGTGCCTGGCCCAAAGGAGACACGCTCCCGGACATGGGAGCCTCCACGGACCTGGGGAATGGGAGCCGATGGGAGGGCGGTGGTGGTGCTGGTGGTGGCGGGGACAGCAACACTAGCTGGGGTGTGGTGGCTGCTGACACCCGCCTCCACAAGGGAGTCATCCTCCGAGTTGCTCTGGTCCTCAGCTGAGGTGGATGCTGCTGAGGACTCCTCGGTGTGGCTCCCCTCGCCCTCCGTGCCACTGGGTCCCTCCGACCACTCCTCGGCTGCTGACCCAGTCTGGCTCTCCGGCTCCTCCTGGTCCGTGGAGCTGTCCCCTTCCGTGGCCGTGGATGTATCTGCAAACAATGGGGAAACAGACAGACATCAGTCACCTGCACATAACGCACACACCACTGTGAGCACAGCACATCACAGAGCAAGCCCTGGCATCATTAGTTGTACATTGCTAAAAGTGCACTAATTGAACAGGAGAAGTCAATTGTCAGTCTGATGCCAAGCATGGCACTCACATCCCACATGGCCTTGCACCCATCTGTCTGGTGTCTGTTGGATTGCAACACCCCAGTGTTGACACATGCACCAAGTACACAGTAGTTGGACAGTGCAGAGGACACGGTGTGGACACATCACAGCTCTTGCCACTGAGTCAGTACAGGTTTACGGATGTAAGGGATGCCCAGAGTCAAATAGGAAATGCATGTGATGCATACCAGCGACAGACACCATGATGCACCCATGTCCTGATAGCCAGCGCCACTATGGTGTGCATGTAGCACATGTCACTCCCCTGCAGGATCACCAATCAGTAGACACATGCCATGGCGGAGGCATGACTGCAAAGTCATACATCACTGTCTCAGTGATGTATGACTTTGCAGCCAGACAACAACACTCTGCACTGTGTCACAATAGTAGGTCATGGGGAATGCAAGTCCTGGAGCTGCACAAGTGCACATGTACATCCCCCCCACAACACATCCTCTTAACCCTCATCTGTCCAGGTCATACCTATTGGACATATGGGAGACCTGTGACACTACCCTCTGAACCTGAGCCCCTCACACTCTGCTGTGCATGGGGAACAGCTGCCTGAACTTCACATTTACATGCCCCAGTCTGCATGGGCAGCTGATCAGACACCTATGTGTCACACAAGTATCGTCTCCTATGGTCACATCTCCAGTGGCATGCTGAGCCCCTACCAAGAAACTCCACAGCAGTCCTGGCGACTAATCCACAGCACACTGACACAGAGGCAGACACCTGAGGGGTCAAATCACTGTGCACAATGTGTCCGCTGATACACGGGAGTGGGAGTACAGAGTGTATTGTATGGCCTGGAGTAGGCATGACTGTCCAGCCCCACATGAATGAGGGATGAGCCCTGGACTGTAGGCAGCTGGCTAAGTATGTGTGACACACGTCATATACATACTCCTGGGGCCCAAACATTGTTCCCACCCGCAGCATGGGTGTGTGCCAGGTACCCCAGCCACATGTGGTGGATCAGCTCAGCAATTGGACCACAGATCAAAGTAACACGCTGAATACATGTCAGAATACAGGCATTGTGTAAGCAATGGACCCACCCATGATGCCCACCACAGAGTCAGGGAAACAGATGCTGTCTCCCACCTTGAGTCAAACAAACTGCAAGGACACAGTCCTAAGTGACAGAATTCCCTGCATGTAAGGGCCACACCTGGGTATCAGATGAGGAGTGGGCAGTGCACAATAGAGGGACATGGCTCCTGGACAACATGACTGCTGTACTGTGGCAGTTCAACCTGGCCCGAGGAGGGCACATAGCATGTTAGACAGAGTACACAGTGCAGTCTTTGACTCACCCCCTCCTTGCTGCTCTCTGGCCTTCAGCTGCCCATCCAGGTCTGGAAAGACCACCGCCAGGATCCTGAGCATGTGGGGGTCAGGGTCCGTGTTCCGCCCCTCCTGCGAGGAGGCGACAGCTTCAGCTGGACCCGTGCAATCCTCCGGGTCCAGCCCCGAAGGTCCTGCCACCTCTTTTGGCAGTTGCGGATCCGGCGCTTGTAGACCCCCACGGACCGGACAGCCCGGACGATGTCCTTCCAGATCTCATGCTTCCGATGGGCAGAAGCCTGTCAGGATGACAAAGTGATAAGGCCATTACTACACATGCAACATATCCGTGCATGACACAGTTGCATATACATGTCGCAATCACAGGGGCACATGGTGTACCCAGGCAGTGCACGGCTGCCCATGGACAGTTTTCCAGAAGTCACTACATGGTATCATTGCATGGGGAGTAAAACCCTGTTCAGAAGCACTGTCACTGCACCATACCTGTCCAGTGCAAGTCACTACACACTATGGGGGGTGACAACTACTCAGTGAGCCTGCTAGCCAGTGGTGTGCTGACTCTCAGCCTTGCTAGTCAGACAAAATGCACATTCAGAAAGGCAGTGCACAGAACACTCACCTGCTCCCCTGGTGTCCCATACAGCTTGCTGTACTGTGGAAGTAGGCTGTCCAGCAGGGCCTGGTTCTCCTCAAGGCTGAAGGCTGGGGCTCTCTCCACAGTACGTGCCATTGCAGGGTCCAGAGGGGCAGAGACAGCAGCAGTGCAGTGGCAGATGTCGTCCTGGAGCATGTAGTGCAGGCAAGTGGGCTCTCAGGGGAACATGCAGCAATATATATGTGCTGGAGAGGCAGATACTGTCCCTTGTGTCCAAAGTGATAGGTCCAAGTCGTTTGCATCTTCTGAATCTGGCCAATCCATGGAATAGCAGCACCAAAACACGCCCACAGCATCCTTCAAAATTTCAACTTCATGACATACATGATTTTGCAACATTGTTGTGGGTGACCAACTGATTTTCCAGCAACTGACTCGTTCGAAATTCGAAAACGCGTCCGTTGCCAGGCAAGCCCATTGTCAATGGGTGCGCACCGATCGGTCCATTGAGGTACAACGCGCACAGGGGTACAACGCGTACCCGCACACATTGAATGCAATGGGCCGGCCGGAGGCACCGATCGGTCCATTGCTGTTCAACGCGCACAGGGGTACAACGCGTACCCGCACACATTGAATGCAATGGGCCGGCCGGAGGCACCGATCGGTCCATTGCTGTTCAACGCGCACAGGGGTACAACGCTGTACCCGCACACATTGAATGCAATGGGCCGGCCGGAGGCACCGATCGGTCCATTGCTGTTCAACGCGCACAGGGGTACAACGCTGCACCCGCACACATTGAATGCAATGGGCCGGCCGGAGGCACCGATCGGTCCATTGCTGTTCAACGCGCACAGGGGTACAACGCTGCACCGCACACATTGAATGCAATGGGCCGGCCGGAGGCACCGATCGGTCCATTGCTGTTCAACGCGCACAGGGGTACAACGCGTACCCGCACACATTGAATGCAATGGGCCGGCCGGAGGCACCGATCGGTCCATTGCTGTTCAACGCGCACAGGGGTACAACGCTGCACCCGCACACATTGAAAGCAATGGGCCGGCCGGAGGCACCGATCGGTCCATTGCTGTTCAACGCGCACAGGGGTACAACGCTGCACCCGACACATTGAAAGCAATGGGCCGGCCGGAGACACCGATCGGTCCATTGCTGTTCAACGCATCACTGTACATGTGACTGGCATATGTCAGCATGCCTGTCTCAGATGGACATATGCCAGCCACAGATAGCTCCCAGGGAGTGAGGGGCACACCTACATCACGACAGCCTGTCCAAACCTTATCATAAGGCATGTAAGGCTGCATTTCCTATTGTGTGTATGTTGGTGTACATGTTGTCCTGTGGGTGTCACCTGTGGGCAGCCACCCCCAGGCTGTGCACGTGTTAATGGGGACAGGATCCTGGGTGTTACGTGTACGTGACCACTGTGATGTGCAACTGTTCATATCTGTGCATGTGCCATGGTCACATTTCACAGTGGTGTTTGTGTATGTCATGTCACATACCCCGTGAGTCCCATGTGGGACGGTATGTTTGATCCAGGGTGTCCCAGTGGCACAATAGTGATGGCCCTCCACAGTCTTTGTGCATGTAGTGTTTACAATGTCTCTGATTTCATGTGCACAATGGGAGACAGTCTCCACATCCACGTTGTGTGTGCATGGACTCTGATGTTGTGCGTGTGTGTCACAGACGTCCATGGCTCTCCTGCCATGGCAAGTGTGGCCACTACCTGTGGGGGTCATGTTTGTTTTGTTGTGGTGTACACATGATACTCCAGGTGATGCCAGTGTCCATGTGGCATTACAGAGTCCCTGGGAATGTGCCTGTCGTTGAGCTGTGGTGCCTGGGGCACATCTGTCCTCACATG